>JANTQH010000091.1:56102-158249 GCA_032988465.1 Onygenales sp. PD_10 | reverse complement strand
GGGGGGGGGGGGTCGGAGAGAATATAGTATGTAGACACAGGAAAAGAATAATAATGATAATAATCAATAAATAAGTAAACTCCAACAGCTTCGACTACAATAGTTCTAGTGTTTATAAACATCTGAAAAGAAAGAAGGGAAAAAAAGAACATATCAAACCCCCCCAGCGATCCGACCATGGCTAGCCAGGCTATATACACATTAATATAGGCGGTGGAAGAATGTTGCTTATTTCTCATTGTGTCATAAAAAAGAGAAGATGATCGACTATATCCTATGCCCCAATATCTATATCCCTTTCCTTATATATGCACACTAGTTGGCTCCGATGTATTCCATCCCATCTCATTCGAAGGGGGGAAAGGGCTTTCCAAATATGAAAGGCCCCTAACCTACCCTGGCGAAAAGCTTGTTGCAATCCTACCACCATTGGCATATAGACTGTCAGGTTGTTGAAGGGAACAGGGTACCCGGCCGATGAGAGGGATGTTCCGAGCGGAGTAGTTTCATCTTGCGAGAGCGTAGAGAGGTCAACACTGCGTTTTGGGATTGGATTCATCGAGTTTGAGAGGGCGGATAAGACTGCCTTTCTAATTTTTGCAGAGCATGGTATAGTGTTGGATGTAGAGATACGTGTCGGTTGAAGCTGGTGGGCGGGTTGACGGATGGTGAAAATGAAACACAAGTGTCGTTACCTGGCCAAGGCACAGAGAGGCTTATATATAATGAGTCGCGGGCGGAAAATGGGTGGTCTGCCATGGTCAAGACGAAGCGTGCAGGACGCGATGATGAGCATGAATGGTATTGACGCACGTCAATTGGCGGTGGAATCGGTTTCGCGGTGTCGTCTCGAATACCGACTACCTATCCGTAACGCGCTGATGGTTATAGGCGGTACTTCTCCATTCACATGAACCTCAATTCTCCGCACGGAACACCCAAAACCTCCACCCGGCCTGGATAAGAAGGCCATAAAAAGTGTGTTGTTATCTGTTGTCATTCCACGAGCATAAAAATCAAAAAGTTCCTCAGAAACAATCTTGCCGGAAATCATCCACCCTGGCCGCTTGGCGGCGTCTGTCCAATAACACCCACCCCCAACCGCTGCGGCCCCTTCGAGCTCTGAGAGTTTGACCCAGTAGGCGCGGGATTTGACGAGTATTGATACGAATATGGACTAGACGGCTGACCCCAATCATTATAATGAGGATATCCAAATGTGAGGCCTGGTGGTGGTTGGATGAACGGTCGGCCCGCTCCATATCCTCCTGCACCACCATAGGGAAGACCGGGTGACGGTATCTGTGTTGGACTTGTTATGTAATCGTGAGGCGTAGAAGGGGGCTGTAGGTTGTTTTGGAATGCCATGTATTGTGGGGGCAAGTCTGGAGGATACACGCTATTGTTGCTGCTGTTCATGCCCATGGAGAACTGGTCCGTTTGTCTTGCGGTGGAAGGACGGGTGCCGGGGGATATGGACTCGCCTGGCTGTGGAGCAAAGGGGGTGTTAAGAATACTTGGCAAGGCGGGGCGGGGAGAGTAGGATTGTTGTGGAGCTAAGGGTTCGATTGTCGGGCTGTATGAACTGAAAGTTGGAAATCCATGATCTGGGCGATTGGTGTTTTGTGATATTCCGTTATTGTTCAGGTTTGCGTTGTGCCAAGCAGAGGAGGAGGAAAGAGTCCGTTCGATTGGTGGACAGCTTTCAGTAGGTTCGGACTCGACAAGGTTATCGACCATTTGGTTCATCTCGAGAAATATAGATGCAGATGCAGATTGGGAGTTGGAGGGTTCCGTTGATTCATGATTAGGTTCTGTTGGATGAGAAACTATCCCCTCATTGTCCGCGGCATGTTGGTGCTCAGCATTTGGGTCGGAGAATTGAGAGAGGCCTTCTTCTTTGTAGATGAAGACACTTGAGTCGTTAATAGTTGACAAGACGACGGGTATTTTCTATCGAAAATAATGTTAGCAGATACGCCGATAAGGGCGTCGAAATAGTATCGATTCATACCTCCTGAGTAACCAACTGAAGCCCATGAATAATAAACTCCCGCACGCGATAAAGCATTTCAACATCCACAGGAAATTTCTTCTCGACATCACTCGCCCTGGCCGTCTTTTGCCCACGGTCATCAACATATTTTGCAGCTGTGATGGCGTTCATCAACGGGCTGAAGCTTAGGGCGTCCTCGTCTTCGTAAAGTAGATAGTTGACATCGGGTAAGTTAGGCGCATCGAAACTCGACGTAAGAATATTTAATGTTTTTGTGTACATCTTCAAAAATGCACTGATCTGCACATATACCGAGGAACCAGGCGACTGCGAAACCAAAGAGGTGCTGTTCGAAATAAGCCAAGAGCTGTAGTGCCGCAGAGGCGGGAGGACGGATTGTGCGGCAGAAGTAATTTTCTCAGACTCGTTAGCTGTAGCAGCTGAAGATTCCAGCTCAGCCAGCAGGATTTGCAAGAGTGTAAGAAAAGTTTTAATGTTAAGGCTCTGGAAAATGACGGGAGCATCCCGTGTGTCGGTCCCATTCTCCTTTCTAGAATTCGCATATGCTTCAGCAGCGATGTTGATCAAACAAAACTTCTGAAGGAGGTGGGGATCCAGAGAAGCTCCTTTCAGATCAACAGCTATTTGTCTGAGAATCTCATTTTCAAGCTCCTCGCGTTCGGGAAAATCTACTCCTTTGTAACACCGAGCATGGAGATAGATGAATAGCGAGATTAAAGTCGCCTTTTCGTCTTTGCAGCTTGGTATAAGCTTTCCCTTCTCCCAGGCTCGTATAATTTTTTTGAATTCCAGCTCCAGATTCCCTTTGGCCGCCTGGTGGGGTTCTTGAGCAGATAGCGCACGATAGAGATGGTATGTTGCTTGGAGATGGTTTCCATCCGCAAGCGCAATGATAGCGAGTTGATTATGCGATACTCCCGAGTCGGGGTTAAGCGTATCAGCCAGTTTATAATACCCGACAGCTGGGTCCCAGTTTCGACTTTTCGTGGGCGGAACCAATTCCATCTCACGATAGCGTGACAGATCACCAAGGCGGATAAGGTTGGCATGGCAGGAAAGCAGGACGCTCTTGCGGAGAGACTCGGAAATTTCGGGCTTTTCTTCACCAGCGAGAGCTGTTTAAGGCGAAAGCGCAAAGGTAATTAGCAGGATGCACGTAAAATTATAACCCGCGAGACATCCATAGATACGGCGCATAGCTTACTTTCAAATTTAAGCTCCTTTGCCAACTTCTCTAACTCAGGGATGCAGTCGAATCGCGAAACGAGGTGCTGTATAAATCCACGATAGAAGCGCTGGCTTGATTTTATAAACGTTAAATAGTGATTTTGGAGCTTTCTTTTTTCGACCGGTCTTTTCCTGTCGTCACGGAACTAGATGATAGAAGAGTGTTAGATGTATATATATAAGGTGTAGCGATGATAGGGCGTCCAAAACTCACATGCGACAAATGATCGCGAAACTGTTTGTTGATCTTCCCATGCATATCCCACAGTCGACCTTCGACGCTGGGTGCCGCCGCCTCCCTCCCGGTCTCGAAATACTGGAATATAGCATTCTGCGCAGCAATACGAAATCTATAGAGCACCAGCACAGATTATAAGCACATTTCTTCTCGACGTAATGCAGCGCCCTTGTAAATAGAGGACGAAATCCCAGCGAAAAGAAAAATAAGCGATATCTCTCACCTCGCAAGATACTCGCTGATCTCAGCAGTCATCGAGTCGCCCTCCGCAAGAGCATTGAGCAGGTCCTTTTCGCCATCGATTTCGGAGCTAAAATGGTGGAAGACGGAGAAGGAAATCAGCATATGCATGTGAAAGGTCTAATTTCCGCTTCCTCCCCTTATGTCAAAAAAACCAAGTACCAAAAGAAGGCCTTTTTGCACACTACTGGAAATATGAGCCCCCGTTTTAGGAGCTGAATATCCTTTCATTTGCCCCCCCTAGAACGTATGTTGTACTCACATCGCAGGATTATTCGCACCCAATCCAGACGCCATTGCGATTGCCGTCGAAACGGACACGATCCCGATATCCCGATCTCGTCGATCGCGTGCGCTGCCTTCGCGCTATAGGAGTTAACCTAGGTCAAGTGAAAGACCTTCGGAAATCGAAAAAGGGAAACGAGAAGAAGGCGGCGGCGGCGGGCTGTCGCGAATCGATGGGATGCCAGAACGCCACGGGACATGAATCCATTTGGGTGTGAGAGCTGGATTCCAATAAGTGTGGAGGAGAGGATGTGGTGGGGGTGGGGGGGGCGTGTGCTGGAAATAGGTATTCCCTATCTTTTCTGGTTTTGCTTTTTGGCCCTCTGGAAACTGAGGGATGGTTGCAGGTGAAGTGATGGAAGATTGAAGCCGTTGGATACGGCCACTAACGCTTGCCCAGATCGACGCTGGCTAGTTTAAACTATTTATTGCCGCTGCTCACCGCCTGCCATGTCGACCGCTGTGTATATCACGAAACTTTATGTGGTCATTATTTTACTTATAGCCACCTATTTTGGTGGAATATTGGACTTGCAAGCAAGAGCTGTCATTATTTAATACGTTATGTCTATCAAAGTCGTCGTAGTCTGCAAAGCGGGAGATAAAAGGTGAAATATCAATTCCCCAACCATACTAGGTGAAGATCTATTCCGTAGTCTAATTGAAGATAGTATCCATGCCAGGCGTATCCAAATGATCAAGATAGCAAACGCTCAAATTCTAGGCTCTATCTTTGAAAAATAACATCGTGCTGAAAGAAGAAATGCAACAAGTAGGGTATATAAACCAGCACAACATCGGAGCAAAAATACATCATTAAAAGGGGTATATGTCTGTATGCAGAGGAAGAGATTCTATCCGATCCCTAGTCATCGACAGCACCTATTGAAAACATAAGTCAGTAACGAGGCTCGAAAAAACCAGATTCAGATGCGTAGGAAATAAGGCTAACCTTTGAGAAAAACATGAGTCACTTCCAGAGGACTCTATAAATATCCACATATTCTATAACCAAAACGGCTGTATCGTGTATCAAAATATGGCGAAAAATGAGCATTATAAACTTGCACGCTTGCTATGCTTTGCCTTCCGTTCCGAAAACCGATTTAGAAAGGAGTATCAATGATTCTAAACTTGTAATTCGCATCGAGCGTAAATTATTGAGCGTTGTTCGCACAGGAGAAACTGCCGTTGGAGCCGGTATCTTCGTTGATGGCTCTGCCAGAAACATAGAGGCCGAGTCCGCACTGTGGTGGGTCGGGTTAGTATCATCCGATTTGAAGATAATGTAAAAAGAAAAAAAGCGAGGAGTGCATACCACTAGGGCGCCAACCCCGACGCAGAATATGTTGAGGCAGAAGAGGAAAATTTTCCGCTTGGATTCAAAGTAGCGACCTCTATTCAGATAGAGCCAGAACCATCCATTGACGCCAACTAATGATTTCGTTAGTTATATGATTGTATGTATAGGGTAAAGGAGGGGAGGGATGCTTACAGGTAAACCAACTGGCGAAAAGAGCGGTAATCAAGCTAAGAAGATTGTTGAAGACAGGAATAGCTTCTGCAATAATCCAGGCGACGACCCACAGTACAACACCGAGCAAAACCCATGTACCAATTGAGAGCAAACTCCGCTGAGACATGCGGTTAGTTCCACGGAATAGCCGGACGTAGATGTATTTGGCAGCAACGTGGGCGTTGATGACACCGGCAATAACGATCTTTTAAAGCATAATTAGTACTAGAGTTAAAGATAGAGCATGTTGAAAACTTACAGTTGGACAGGCGATTCCATATGCAATCTTGCTGAGAAGGGGTCCGGTAGATCCCAATGCTGGCGATGCAACATCCCGTCCAGCAAAGACATAAATAACGACGGCAGCTATGGTGTAGAAGATAGTGTTCGTTCCTTGGAGCATATATAGAGCCTTGGGATAATCGCGAACATCTTTCAGTTCGGACGCGAATCCGAAGAAAGCGACGTGGCCACCTATATATACCTGATTAGTATTCAATTTCGTTGACAGGCTAGAGGCCTCGGCTCACAGTAAGCAAATATGATGTTGGACACTGCCAGGAAGGCGTGGTAGAGATCGGTCTCTACAACTGCATCGATCCCTTTCCCTCTTGCCGGGTATTGAACGCCAACCCCTATCATGGTAATCATGACGGCGCTGAAGATGCTGAGGAACGCTGGAATAGAAATCGATTAGTTACGCGCTGGGAACTGCATGTTGGCAATATTGAATAGACTCACAGGCGATGGAAAGCCAGGAAACATTCTTCAATGTCCGTGGCAGAGTAAGGATTATAGAAACCACCATTCCAATAACTCCAAAAATGATGGTGCAGGTGCCGTGGTTGGTGAGGGTGTTCATCATAACGCTGAACGTCAAGATATGGCTACCCATGATGAAAATGAGGAAGAGAAGCTGGGCGCCACCAAGTAGTTCGCGTCCAAATTTCCCCATAAGAATTTCTCCAGCATCAGCCATACTATGGACGTGTGGGTGTGCCATCTTAAACTGCCCAATGGTATATCCAGTATACGTTGCGAGAGCACCGAGAAAGAGGAGTATGATAATCGCCCTAGAAAGAAGAGGAGAGAGATAGTTAGAATATTGAACACTGACAAATGTAGGTAGATATCACTTACGGGGCTAGGCCCAACGCTGCAACAGCGGATGGGAGAGCCAAAATACCAAGGGACATTGTTTCCGCGATCATGACTATGTTGAATGTTAGAATATGTCATTGGTTTGATCACCGATCATAAGAGAGATCCTTACGGAGTCCACATTGCCTGTAAAAACAGCGTCATTATTAGTCACGGTTAATCCGGATAAGTTAGGATGATACTACTAGAGTCGACACTTACCACCAGGTCAACACCTTGTACTGCACACCAGACGAGCTTTCGTCGCCAAAGGGATCTGCATCAGGAGCAGGAACATTCTTCTCATATGCCGGGAGAGACTGTGCGCTTTCAATATCGTGTTTATCCATGCTCCCGAGCTTGCCGTGTATGTCCTTGTCCTGGTAATCCGACTGCACTTCCTGCCCTTCCAACGCTCCAGTCATGGTATCCAGCAACCTGGACGGAGGGCGTATAGGGGGTATGAAATGCCGTCGCAGTCGATAGCCGGTTCGTAAGGTAGTAGAGTAGGGTGATGGATAAGGGAGTCGTGAAAATTGGGGTGCAAGAAGAAGAAAAGAGTTCAGAATCGATAAAAAGAGTCACAGGCGACCCAAGTGTGTATTTGTTCTCCTGAGTTCGGAGCTGACTAACAAGACTCCATCCAACGGAAGGCAAGAACAGTGTGGGAAATCCGGTTTTCGTCCCCATTACTCCTGCTGGCAGGCGAGAAACTGTAACGCGGCCGGTGGACCCGCCGAGTTAACCCCATCTCCCCCGCCGCCACCTCACAGGGTTCACAACAAACTTTCTCATCGTTGCCGGTCTATGGCTGTCAGGGACAACAGTCAGACCATCCACAGTGTGTACTGAACCACGTTTGCCGATATATCGGAGTTGATTGAAACGATGGAGGATAGTTGAGATAGAGATGAGGTCGGCTTAAAGCCCGCCGGGCGAGGTCCCTGGATACCAAATCGAGCTTAGCGGCCGCCGACTGCCGAGTTTTGCGCCGGTGATCGGCGCTAAAACCATGATAAGCTTTCGCCAAGCCACCGGAACGCCAACGGACCCAACTTTATCCCGAGATCGGATAGGAAATTTTCTAGAAGCCGGCGTGGCCTGCGTTTTCCGCCCAATCTGCAGTGGCGAGGGCTGTCCCTCGGCGGCCGGAATCGGGTCAGGTACCGGCCATCCCGTGGGGGGTGGCAAGGACGAACCCGGGAGTGCGCCGACTTCGGCTGGCAATCATAGCCCTGCCTCGGATCTGCGTCTAGCTTGCTGCTCCACCTTGCGTCCGTTTCGATGTTGTGTGCCGCACATCCTAGACAGACGTGTTCATAAGACTGCTGGCGAATTCCTTTACTGTTTGAACTGGCAGTAACCAGCCATTGAATGATCCGTCTTGGCTAAAACCAATGATCTATTTTAAGTTCTTGCGATGCCATTCAAGCTTCTCCGTGAAACCCAAAATAAATCCAAGCAGCTCTAGAAATCATGAAAATAAAACGACCAATCATCGCCGTAATATCTCCGAGGAGAACCAAGAGAAATACCCTCTATTGGAGCTCAATCATCCTCAACGGTGAAACCCTGATAACGACATGCAAGATGTGATAGGCTCACCTTTCCATTGCGAGTACTAGGAACATCATTTATCTACAATCCACCCTCCCCAATTAACCAGCTGAGATATCCACCATTTCCCCAGGTCACTTAAGGGAGCCCCGGGAAGGGCTGGAATTACCAAGGGCTATCGCTTCCATGTAACGCTTCGAAGGTAAATATCCCTCACCCCCTGCCCGGGCTGCCCCTGCCGACCACTTCCGGAAGAGGAATAAAAATGAATATGGATTTGAAGTTTGATTCCAACGGGCTCCTGTGTTTTATTGGCCAGAAGGGCCGAACATACATTTTCCCCATACCCACACCGGGGACGAAAGGTTCCGGCGTCCCCTAGCTCGTCTCAAATAACGTCCCATACGCCGTAGTGCTAGGCTACTAGCCATCCTCTCGTCCGAAGTTTGACAACGTCATTGGCGTTGGCCATGCGGAGGCGATCAAAAACCTCTAGCTGGCCTCTCTATGTAGCCACGTCAAGGTGGATAAGAAGAAAGGGGATATACATCAATAGATCGATCACCTGAAATTTTCGAGTAACAAGTTTGAAGTCATGCTTACAATCTTGCCCAAAAAAGCCCACCTGATTTTTACGGACGAGAAGATTTTCAAGGTAACCCCAGAAAAGGTCGTACGTCCATACATATTCAAGAGAAAGTTTATTATGCAGTCAAACTTCCAGGGATCAAGCCTCATTTCGTTGAGCTGTTTATCATTCATTCGAATTAACTGATTGCTATTTATGTGGTCAACTAGTTAATTAACTACGTGTCCAAGCCCTGATGGCAGTCCGCTCCTGAGAATGGATCTAGCTTGATAATTCCCCAATACCTATCTATATAAAATATGTATCTCCTCTTTCTAGATAAACAAAGAAGTGAATGTGTGAGAGAGAGAGAGTTTTGATCTCAATATTCTATTATATTCTCATTGGACTTTTCCTATTAACAAATTTAGGTTAATGTGTCCAGTTTTCAAAAAAATAAAGGAAGGATTATATATTTGTTCATTAATATGAGGAGGGAAAGGACTTGAAAAATAAAATATCAACCAGTTCCTTGACAGAATCCGGGCCGTCAATATAAAACACCCAAATAGAAGACAGCAAAACATCCCAAACCTGAGCCCACATGAACATACAGAAAAAACAGACAGGGAGGAAGTAGGAGTAAATATTAATATTAGACAACACCCATTCATTCGATCGTCAAGAACCCATCATTAATTAACCAACTTTCTTCCTCCCCCTTCTCACAGATACAGATGCACAGACAGCCATCTAAGCAACTGCCCCCCCCCCCCCCCCCCCCCCCCCGTTCCATAAACAACATGGAAAACCATTAACAGGTCATTCTTCAGGTTGCAGAATCCCCTCCGAATCCCCCGGATAAGCAGCACCTGAGCCCCATCATTCTCCCATTCGAGGACGCCGAGCAGCGTAAACCCCTCAACGCACGACGCACATATGCTCGAGCTGGTATCGGTATTGGCCAAGTTCTTTGAGTTTGGGGTCTTTTGGCCGATTGGGATCTATGAATAAATATGTAGTGTGAGTAGAGTAGAGTAGGGTAGGGCAGAGCCAGAAAGGCAATTATTGTTTGGATCGTGGTGTTAGAAGTACTACCGGTACCGGGTGGATATGGATATTCAGGCGTGTAGTTAGTAGCTATCTGATATTGGAGCAGGGTTGTATGCTGTGTTCCGGTGCTGTTTCAGGGCTGTTAATGGGGGAAAGAAATCCCCACTATCTCCCGTAGGGTAGGGGATGGGTATATATACGTGGAGAATAGGGGGGTGGATAGTACACACGCCGTGTAATTAGTGTTCATCATGTTGCTGACACGGAGATGCCGCCGGGGGAATGATCAGATATCAAGTCTCCGCCTACCGTCTGCATCATCGGACTGATAGTGGCTATGTAGTAATCTCCCATCTATATGTGCAAGACGGCCTAGGAGGGGGAAAGTAGGGCTTGATTTTGCAATTGAGAACGATAGAAATGTTGATGCATGGGGCGACGGAGAGCAATACTATTTAGTATCTTCATGAGTTGCCAAAACATGGAACTAGAGTACTCAAGTGATATAATAAAAATAAAAAGAAAAAAGAAACGGGGGATACTGAAATCATCCCCCCAGGCCCCATGTCCATGTCTCCCCTCCCGTCTCTAATATGAACTTTCATCATGATAGATCAGGAGAGAACAGCTAGGCTGAAGAATAACAACCATTTCCCATCTGCAGCTCATACCGGTAGAAAGATCATAGTAAGCCCCATCAGCTTGAATAGTTAGTTATTATTATTCACTTCTTCACTATAACATGCTCCCCCTTTTGCATCATTGCCTACTAGTAGTAGTCAGGAGAGAAGGGGGAAGGAATAAGGTAATATAGTATAATATAGTATTGGCTTAGATGCTAGCTTCCTTGCTCTGTATGTATATAACTGTTCTTGGCCGTAAATGCCTTTTTCCCTCTCTTAATCCATAGTCATACATCCAAAGACAAGAGATGTAGGTTGAGCCCACCATTGCGGAGAATAGCTAGAAGTTAACGCAATGACATCATCGATCTATACTCTATTCTACCATATCTACAAACAAGCCCCCAGGAGAGCAACTCACTATCCATTAAGCACTGAATTACAAACACAACTTGGAGACATCTAATATCCAACATCTACCCCCCCCAAACCCCAAGCCCCAAACCCCAAAATGAAAACCCTCCTCACCCTCCCCGGCCCCCAAACCAAACTCCTCGACACCCCACCGCCCCCCACCCCCCCACCAGCCCAGCACGTCCTCATAAAAGTCCTCGTCGCCGGCTCGAACCCCAAGGACTGGAAGATGCCCGAGGCAGCGGCGGAGGGTGGTATGGGAGCGCAGATGGCGCGGATGGCGAGGGAAGGGGTGAATCATGGTGATGATATTGCGGGGATTGTGGAGGGGGTTGGGAGCGGGGTTGTTGAGTTTAAGGTGGGTTTTAATTTATTTTATTTAGGTCATGAAGAGAGAGAGCTAGTAGTGATACTATCTTTAAAAATTCTAGCGGGGAGATCGCGTCGCGGCGTTTCATGAGCTGTTCGCGCCCGCGGGGGGGTATGCGGAATACGCGCTGGCATGGAGCCATACGACCTTCCATTTACCGGAGGGGATATCGTTTGAAGGTGCGGAACAAGTACCATACATAAACCTATCTCACCTACTCTATTGGTTAAGTTAGTAACTTTTTAAAAACGAATACTGGGGGGGAGCAAATAGAAGCAGCAACAATCCCCCTAACCGCCCTAACCGCCAGCGTCTCGCTCTACGCGCACCACCAACTGCCCTTCCCCTGGGTGCCCGCGCAGGACCCCATCCCGCTAGTAATATACGGTGGCAGCACGGCCGTGGGCAGTTTCGCGATCAAGCTGGCGCGCAACAGCAACGTGCACCCGATCGTGGCGATCGCCGGCAAGGGGGTTGCATACGTCTCGACCCTGCTGGACCACAGCCAGGGGGACGCGGTGGTGGACTACCGCGACGGTCCCGAGGCGACGGTAAGGGGGGTAACGGCGGCATTGAAGTTGGCGGGCCACAAGACGGCACGGCATGCGTTGGACACGGTGGCGACGAGGGAGAGTGTGGAGGTGTTGAAGAAGGTGGTGGCGCCTGATGGGCAGATGGATTTCACGCTGGAGAATGGGTTGAGGGTGTTTCCGGCTGTGAAGACGGTGACGCATGTGGGTTCGGTGCATAGGGGGAATGCGATGCTGGGGTATGTGATGAGTCGGTATTTCACGCGGGCGCTGCAGGAGAAGCAGCTGGTGGGCCATCCGTTTGAGGTGCGGGAGGGCGGGTTGGAGGGGGTTGAGCAGGGCTTGAAGGATCTGAAGGCGGGTAGGGCGAGTGCAGTGAAGTATGTGTATAGGATTGGGGAGACGAGGGGGGTGGAGTTGTAGTTGGATGAGAATGAAGATAGTCCGCCACATTACTAGTACCCTTCATTCTGCACCCATAGTACTGGAAATATATGGCCCTGAAAAACTGTTGCCTGACAGTCAACTGACAGTCAACTTGATCAGACAGTCATCTATAAGCTATACACTAACAACTGTAAATCAGGCTTGACAGTTAACCCTTGCTAAACGTCTATCATGTAGTTGACTCCCTCTGTCAATACTTCACCTGTAGTTAACCTGTAGTTAACATGTGGTTGACCCTACTTCCACCCTACCTACACTACTACTCTCCTCCTCCTCCTCCTCCTCCTCCTCCTACTCCTCCTCCTACTCCTCCTACTCCGCTGGCTGCCAATACAGCCAATATGTAGGTTGTAGGCAGGTTGGCAGACAGATTAGTAGTAGGATAGCAGGCTGGTTAGTAGGCTGGTTAGTAACGGGTTTACAGGCAGATTTGAAGCTTCAAATCAAGAGAAGATAGGAGAAGGAATGGAGAAAGGAGATGGAGAAGGGAGAAAGAAGGAGGCTCTGCCTAGAGTGGTCAGTCAGGTTAATTCTACTACTACAGTTAAGATTCTACTACTTAATGTTAAGATATATAGACTGTCAATTCATTCCCTACCATTAAGATACACAAACATCTATTAAATTCTACTGTTTGGTCTGCATCTTATATAATTTAACCATCAATTGACTGTTTAACCAGAAGTTGACAGTCGGTTAACTGTATATCTATATAGACGGCGGATCAACCGTAAATCCGGCGTTGAAAAATGCTGCTACATTCCGGTATGGACGATAACTTCTCATGTTTCCATAATAAGAGAGAAGAGAGATTGATGGCGCCTAGATGCTGCTGGCCAGCGGCTGCAGGGCAACACCGCATCGCTGGAACAACTCTACAATAAACAGCAGCCAGTCACTCTCCGATCTCCCTTGGCGCGACCCGGCCGATGTTTCGCATGGCGGGTTTCAGGGTTTCAGGGATTCAACGTTGGCTGCTGAGCACTGGCTGCGGATTTAATAAATGGCCATTTAGTGGGATTTAGTGGATTTGGTGGGATTTAGTGGCGGGCGACGCGTAGTTTTGGATTTGATTCTGGTCGTGGAGGTCTGAGACACGGCGGCAGGGTCGATGCGGCCAGTGGGACAGAGCGAAGTATTTATTTATTAATATCAGCTACTTTCATTTCTATTTCTATTTCTATTCTATTTCTATTTCTACTCTATTCCCTGCTGAACACCAAGATATCCAGTCTCATTGTCTCTCTTTTGCCCTGTTCCCCGCCGTCTTTCTTTATGAAACCATCCCGCTCTTTGATCCCTGATCCAACCTTTGCTTTAAATTAACTTCGAGCCGCCTTTCTTACCAGTCCAAGTTCCGTGCCAGATCCCTCCGTCCCTCCATCATCATCCAACACTATCCCTCTCAGTATCCCTCCCTATACACGCCGCCATGAACGTCAACAAGAAGCTCGGCCGCTTCAAGCAATGGGCCGAAGAACGCATGGGCTCAGAGGCCAAAACCAATGTCTCGGACGACTTCAAGGCCCTCGAGCTGGAGATGAACCTGAGGCATGAAGGTGCGCAATGAGAAAGACCCCTCAGCATCAAAACCACGTCTTGCTAACTCGTCCCGTCTTTGCTTTGAAACAGGCATGGAACGTCTCCAGAAATCCATGACGACATACATCAAGGCCATGTCCAAGCGGAACGAAGGCGATGACAAAGAAAAGACTCTCCCTGTTGCCTATCTGGGCGGCACCATGGTGAATCATGGCGAGGATTTCGAGAGCCAGTCCGAATTTGGCCAGTGCCTTACCAGTCAGTGCAACCGGTGCTGATAGATACTCTCCTGCGGTGTTGCTGATTTCTTTTGCTCGAATAGGCTTTGGACGGACGAATGAGCGGATTGCGAGGATACAAGAGACATATGTGTCGAATGCGACTACCAGCTGGCTGGAGTCGCTGGATCGCTCACTTGTCCAGATGAAGGAGTATCAGGTATGGGACACTCTACCTACTGCCGTTGATATCGAGAACCTATTGTCTGACCATATCCCAGGCTGCGCGAAAGAAGCTCGAAAGCCGTCGGATCGCATATGATGCTTCGCTGGCAAAGATGCAAAAGGCCAAGCGGGAGGACTTTAGAGTGGAGGAAGAGCTTCGCAGTCAAAAAGCCAAATACGAAGACTCCCAGGAGGACGTGTACAGGCGAATGCATGAGATTAAAGAATCAGAAGCAGACAGCGTTGCCGATCTAGGCGCATTCCTCGAAGCACAGCTTAGCTACTACGATAAATGCCGAGAGGTCCTTTTGCAGCTTCGGAATGACTGGCCAGCCGGGTGAGTTACACCCCTAATTAATAAAAAAAAAAAAGAAGAAAGAAACAAAGAAACTAATCATCAATCTAGCTCCACACAATCCCAAGCCAGCGGCTCCTCCCGCCGGCCCCTCCGCCCCCGCTCAAACACCGCCCACTCATACCAAGACCGCTACGAGCCTGTCCGCGAAGAACCCCCATCCCCCGAATTACGCCCTGCCATCAAATCAACCCCCACCACCCGCTCCTCCTCCGCCTACCACAACCCCTCCCCTGCCCGCGGCTACTCTCCCGACTCCCACCACCAACCCCAGCGCCAACCCCTCAACCGAGCCTCCACCTTCGAAAGCCCCTCCCAGCTCCGCCGCGAAGTCTCCCCCGCCCCGTCCCAGCGCATCAGCCGCATCGCAAGCGACACCAGCGCCCTCCGCACCGGCCACCTCCAGCTACGAACCGTCAGCAGTAATAATAACAACACCCGATCGTACGACCAACACTACCCGGACTCACCCGACGATGCATCGTACGGCAAGGGTGGGAGTCCAGATCGATACTTCCCTAGCGGCCGCTCTATATCGCCCGGGTCCACGTCGAATGGGAGCGTGCTGTCGCGCGCGGCGAGTATGACGGGGTTGCAGCAGGGTGGTGGTAGCACGGCGGGTGGGATTGGGGTGGGGGTGGGGAAGAAGGGCCCGCCTCCGCCGCCGCCGTCGCGGGCGAAGAAACCGCCTCCTCCACCGCCGCCGGGGAGGAGGCCGGTTGTTGGGGGGGATATGTGATTTTTTTTTTGTTTTGGGGTGGGGTGGGGGGTGTGGTTTGCTGCTTGCAGATTGAAATTCAACCCAATGCACAAACAACCCCCCCAACCCCCCTGCCTAGACATGCAAACCATCCGCACACACACACATGAAGCAAATATCCTCCCTTAGCCGTAATCTCGGGATAACTGTGGGGTGGTTGATTCTCATTTGGCTATTTCCTTTTTTTTGTATCTCTACTTTCCCTTACCTCTCCTTCCCTTCGCTTTTCTTTCATTCCTGATATGAATGGAATGAAATGCATCTTCTCCGCTGTGCGTGATGGTTGCATTTAGTTGGTATTTTGTCTTGGTCTTGGCCTTGGTCTTGGGGTTTGGTCTGTCCTTTAGTCTCAGTTCTTGCTTGCTTTGGTTCTCAAGGGTTTATTATTATTATTATTAACTTAGGTAGGGTAGGGTAGGGGTAGGGTATTCATTGGTTTAATCGAGAATTTCATTCAATTCCTTTTCCATTACATCCCATTATAATTACTATTACTATTTATGCCGCGTTCTACATATTTACTAATTAATATGTAATCTAATCTAATAAAAAACCGCCTGTATCTTTTATCCCCTTTTAATAGTTGCCATAAACAAAATATAACATACATACCCCTATATCTTTGAAGAATTGGCATACCCAGTGCACCTTTATCACTAATAACAGACAACAATAAACAATAATAATAACAAACCATCCGGAATTCCATCCCATCTCTTATTTCTTTTTTAGATCCCTCCTCTTACTACTCGTCTAGATAAGAACAACCATCCAATCCTCCAAATGCCCATGAAATCATAAAACAGAGCCCATCTAGATGTGAAAAGCCACTCCATCTCCCACGTTCTCGAAGGTTGAATAGGTCGGTAGGTCGGTAGGTCGGTAGGGTATTTATTCTCAAGCCGTGGGCAACTCAGTTTGTCTCCCTCTAGACATGAAAAAAAAAGGCCGCCGTGTTAACAGAACCTATCTTGAGGTGAAAACCACTCTGTCTCCCACGTTCTCAAAGGTTGAATAGGTAGGTAGGTGGTATTCTCAAGCCGTGGGCAACTCAATTTGTCTGCACCATGACATGGCCGCAGCTACCCCCTCTGGACATAAAAACAAAAGCCCCCGTGTTGAGTACATAGCTCACCGACAAACTCCCTAGGTACCTCGAAGCTTTCACTCTCATTCATCCACAAGAATCACTGGGCGGAATACCCTGCTTAAATCTGGCCGCGGTACGTCCGGTTCGAATAAAGCATCATCGTCGGCAGGTAGATGCCAGGCTGCAAGTGCTTTGCAGTAGGGAATAAGTTTTGGGTCTATAAAACCAAAAGAGTGTGCTAGCCAAACGGCATTTTTTGGAGACCAAAGGTAGCCGAAGTTGCGCCGAATGTGGAACACAATGCGCGGTGATGGGTCTATGGTGATCTTTGTGTCACAACGCTTGCATAGATAGTACTTCGTATGGTACATCCGCTCTTTGTCGCGTCGTCTTTTGGTGTAATGCCCGAACAACTCTTTGCTTCGTTTCCATTTGGTGTAAAGCTGGAGCACCTCTGGATCAGCGAGATTGATGTGTGGACAAATCGGAAAGTTCATGGACTGCATGCGTGGGATAACACGGTTACTGGAGATGTCCACCTCGTTTCGTACAATGGGTATAGACCAGTAGTGACAGGTCCCAAAAAACCCCCGGTAAAAGGGTGTTGCGACTCGTGGTCGAGGAATGCGGCCATAGGACCAGTGGGCAGGCCAGGCCTCCGCCGAGGAGGCAAAGTTAAGCTCCTGGCAAAATCCAACTCGGATACAGAGACTTGTGGCGAGGCAGTAGCGACCATTCGCGTCTCTAGTCTCATCGCTTAGATTGCAAACAGGATTAAAATCGACTTTTAGATCCGCCCCTTTAGCTAGCTCTTGGAACGAGAATGCTGTTCGCTGATGTATTGTCAGATGGCCCCAACAGCAATATTCATCATCTAACAACTTCCCGTCGTACTCCAACATCCTCAGGACATGAAAGCGTGCCGACAAAGAAGTGTACCTCGTGTTTTCGTCATCGTCATTCAATCGTCGGAGTTGCTGCCAAATGGGCGCAAAAATGCCACTTCCAATCCTCGAATTCCAAAAGCGAGCACACGTTATCATGAGAATGACTGCGCTTTGAAGAGGTAGGAACGAAGAAATCATTTCCACAAGCTCCGGGGGAAGAGAGTATAAAGTGGAATTCTGAGAGTTGTGGTATGCGGCCGCGGAGGCACGCGCGGAGGCACGCGCAGCGGCAGCAACAGCTAAGAGAACTGTACATGGAGACTCTTGTTTGGGGCCGCGAAACAAATCCATTGTGTCTGCAAATACGAATCCGTGGATACCAAGAGTGAGATAATAGAAAGGTGGAAGTGGAGGGAGCGGGTTGGTCGGGGCTGACATTGGTTACTCGACTTGTGACATCATAGGGGATGGGAGCCGGGCTGTTCCGACCACAAAAAGGATATCACAAAAAGGATACCACACAAATGATGCACCTTATTGTGGCGGACACTTATCCCTGACACGGGCATTGCTGCACAAGGGGGATCAACTAGACTTCATCGGCAGGAAGAACCTTTGTGAACAACACAGTCCACCCACAAGTCGATGTTTGAAGCGGGAAATATCGACGTGAAAAAGCCAACCCGAGGCAGTTGACGGCTTGAAAAAGCAGTCAGAGTTTGTTGCGCCTTGAAGCATGGGAAGAGGAGTTAACCCCTTCCATTGAGGGATTTAGAAGGGCCCGCCTGGAACCGGGGGTGGTTTTGAGTCCATCTTAGCTTCCTCGCCCAATATGACTTGAATGGGCGAGTACTAATCACCAGCACTACGGAGAAGTGTGGACTCGACGCTGGTGGACAGAGCCAGGCCCCCCCCCTCCCCGACCTGAACTCTGCCACCTTCATTACTTGAAGGATTTTTTGGGCCTCTTTGCCCCGGGGAAACTAGGCCCCAAACCACCCCTTAAACCACCCAATCAACAACAACATCCCTATTCCCCAGATGGCTAGAGTTTCCAACCCGGCACGCACCATTTGCACCAATGGTAGCCATTTCGTCACCCACTCTGGAGGCCCGCCCCCCCCGGTGGTGGTGGTGGTGATGGTGGTGGTGATGGTGGTGGTGACAGTGGCGGGAGCACAGGTGATGGCGCGGGGGGCGGCGCAAGTGGCGGCGGGGGCGGCGGCGGAGATGATGGCCGCGGGGGGGTTGTTGCCGGCGGTGGCGGCGGAGGAGGTGAAGATGGCGCCGGGGGCGCGGGAGACGAGGAGGGCGAGGAGGAGGGCGAGGATGTAACGAACGAGAGACATGTCGTTGCTGCTGCTGCTGCTGTTGCTGTTGCTTCTGGTGGTTGTGGTTGTGGTGGTTCTGGAGTTGGAACTGGAGCTGGAACTGGAACTCGAGCTGGTGCTGTGGTGGTGCTGGTGCTGGTGTTGGTGTGATGGAGGACGGAGTGAGGTGGAGGGGAGGTTGAAGTGAGAAGACGCGTCCAACACGCCAGGGGGGAGACGCGTGCGTGGCAGGCAGCCCTTCCGCCCGGCAACAAGGAGAAACTTGGTCCCGGGGCCGCATACCCCCTATTTCTTACCAACACATAGGGATAGGGGGGGGGGGGCAGGGGGGAATAGAAGCAGTATATCCATACTGTATGTATATAGGATAGAATGGACAGACACAGAAAGATATAAATTTCCTTCGAAGACTTATAAGTAAAACAAAGGGGGGAAAAGGGGGAGTTACTGACAGCCTCTGATAAACCCATATCCCCACCGGCCATAACAATACCAGTCAAAAGCCCAATTCGTCCGCCAAATGCAGGAAGCAAAACGCAACAAAACAAGCAAATACCGTCTCTCTCTTCCGTTGACTTCGCCCGCACGCCAGTAACCTAATACACCTGCAACCATCCCTCCTCTACCTCCTTGTCTGCATCATCTGCATCATCTGCATCATCTGCGTCCTCCGGCCTCTCAACTACCTCCGGCCTCCACTTCTCAACCCCGACCTGCCTCGCCCACTCATCCTCCAGCAGATCAGTCGGATTAGCCGCCCACCCAAGCTTCCTAAGCAGCCTCCCACACAAAAAGTCATACTTAACAGTCAGAGCGTGACCTACTGGCTTTTTCCAAAGCAGCCCCTCTGCATCCCTCGCCATCAAGTCCTCCTTGGCCTGATATCCCAAAATCGGATCTCCGGCACTGCTCCAATACAACACATGGCAGAGGGCACGGTGCAGTTCTAACAAGGGCGGGGAGGGCCTCGGGGCCGGGTCGTCACTAAATTGGTCCTTACCACCAAACATGACGAGATGCTGGTTAGGTAAGCGCTCTATCTGGCGGACCTGGGTTAGGTGCACCGGCTCCAGGATGTAGGCGGTCGTGGTGTAGCCGGCGTGGTGTTGGTCGGGGACATCGCGGCCGGAAAGGCCCCAGTGGTAATTTTCGAAGCTGGGGGCGATGGCGTTGGAGAGGGTGACTAGGTTCTCGGGGCTGTCGAGGAGGCATGCTTCTACATGTACTGACGGCACGCCCGGGGATTCTAGGATGAAGCGGTGGCCGGTAAAGATACTTGCGAGGTGTTGAGCAATTTTGTACTCCTGGACACGGGGAGGGATGATATTGACGGCGCCGGTAGATTCCATGTCTTTGATACGGGTGACGGGGCAGCGGTCAGAGTCGCGCCGTATTGCACCTTTCTTTGCCCTTTCGATAAGTGCGGCATAGGTTGATACAAGGTGTTTACGTTCTGATCTATCCATCACTATGTCATGCATTCTGGTCAGTGTGTATCAAAAAAAAAAGACCCAAAAGTTGAGAGAAATAGACTAACTCGGAAACAAGAAATTCAAACACCAAAAACGCGCCCAGGAATGGATCGCCCGCTGCAACGCCGTATTCATCCTCACCAATTCAACGATCGACGGAATTGGCTCTCCCATTATAAAGAATCCATGGCGCCTGAACACACCCGAAAGGTCATTGGCCATTGATTCGCAGGACACCGAGAAGTGTAGAAAGGCAATGATGAGGTCAGTTGTGTTTATAGTATACTCGAGGTCGGTATCCAGCAAGATGGCTGGGAGAATATGGTTGCCTTTGGCCTTTAGATCGTCGAAGATTCTCCGGAGACAGTGGAGCATGTTATAGGAGGCTTGGGCTGACATTCTAGGAGCCATGGCTAAGAGAAAGGGGTATAGATAGAGGATAGAATAGAAAGATGATAGTAACTAAGATCAATTGACTGATCTTAGGTCTTGTTTTGGCAATGGCAGGCAGGCATGGCCTGTGCCATAGAGAGGGCAAGGGGGAAACCAGACATCCTTAGGGCTGTCTGGTCGTTGTAGACGCAACGAAACGGGACAGCAAATCTTGCTTGCGTAGCACCTTCTTCTTCTTCTTCTTCGCTTCTTCTCCCTCAACTAGGCTGTAGGTGACAATGATATCCTGTCTAAACTCTTGAATTACCCATTGTAAACCACCCAAACCACCCGCTCTTCCCCCAGTACCTCGACAATGGAGACCACCACCACCGACTACGTTTCCCCCGGCCAGCCCAAGCACGATACCGCATCGCACAACTGCCATCGCAACAATGAACACGGCCAATGGCTCGCCGTGGTATGGGCTCGCAAGCGTCATCGAGGGCGTCGGGACAGCGGTGGTGTTGTTGTGGGAGGTTGAGGATGGATGGTTACATAAGGGGTGAGTCAGCAATGCCAAGCCTGCCAAGACCCGGCCAGCCGCAGTTCGCTAAGGGCTGAGTCAGCCTCACGTGACGCCTCTCACCACCTCGCTCCTCCTCCACCGGACACAGCCAAGTTCTCTGACCACCGCCGAACGTCGCGACGCCCTCTGCGAGCATCCATCCATCCATCCATCCGCTGCCATCCCCAACGCGCCTCCCCCCCACGCGCCGCTGTCCGCCCGCGCTGCTGAGCCGCCCGGGCGCCCCATTCCGCGCCCTGCTCGCCCCTGCCCATGGCTGCGCTTTTTTGCCTCCTCGCCTCTTGACGCCTCCAGTCCCAGCATCGACAATTTCCATCGCCAAGCATCTCACCACGCCCCCGTTCATCCCGCTCCGCTCCCCCGTCCCTCCCTCTCCCTCCACCGGCCCGCCCTCGGGCTCCTGTCTTTCGCTATCCCTTCGCGACCATCCGTTTTTCGCCTAAACCCTTCGTCCCCAACCCTTGTGCCCTGGGCACGCCTCGCAGACGGCTGGGCCTGTGTACCTGTACACACCTACCAACATCATGGCTTCGATTCAAGGTGCCCCTAATATGGCCGCACCGAACATCAGCCTGCCTCCCAACCTGACTCAACAACACGTGCAGGAGGTCTACCAGGTTTGTCGTCCCCGTTGCCAACGCGCCATCTTTTTCCCGTCCGCTGCACCTCCCTCACACCCTGTCCACCCATCGTTGCTTCCTCCTTGTGTATTCTTTGCGCCGGTGCTAACGTCCCCCAAGAAATTCCGCCAGATGCAGGATCAAGGCGTGCGCCCTGATGATCCAGAATACCTCAAAGCCCACAACCTCCTCGCTGCAGTCCAAAGGCAGCAGGCCTACCAAAAACAACGCCAAATTGCCCAGCAACAACAGCTCCAGACCCAGCGCCAACAGCTTGCGCAGCAACAACAACAACAGTCGCAACAGGTCAATGGCGTCTCTGGAGATAACGTGCCTAATGGAGTTGACGGTAATTCTTATACCCTGCATGTCCCCGTTCCATTGCGCCTCCAGCCTTGCTGACGACATATACTTTACTTGCCAGGTCGAAATGGTTCAATGAACACGATGTCGAGCGGCGCCAGCCAGGACCTTACGGCTGCCATCCCTGCTGCCCAGCAGCCTGGGACAGCAAACCAACAACAGGGCAATGCCGCTGTCGCGAAAGCATCCCCAGCGAATAGCACATTTTCGCAGGAGCAGCTAACCACGCTGAGGAACCAGATCCTTGCCTTCAAAATGCTTTCCAAAAACCTCGCCATCCCACAGCGCGTTCAACAACAGCTCTTCGCCAAAAAATTACAGTCTGCGACAACCACTGATGGTGCCACCGATAATGTTGACAACGCCCAAGGTCGTGCAAGCAAATCCATCGAACCCGACGAGGCTTCGAAAAAACCAAAGACAATGTACGAAACATTCGAGTCTCCATACAAAGCCCTTGGTGAAAGCATCAACTATGCCGACCATTCTTTCCGCAGACATAGGCGGAGAATACCCAGCCTTTTGCCCATGGGCGTTGATATCGAAAAAGTGCGCGAGGACCAGGAAATGGCTTTGTATAACCGGATCACCGCCCGAAAGGCAGAACTGGGTAAAATATCTGCCAACCTTGGTGTTTGGAACACCGACGAGAGCGATGCGCCTACAGGAGATGATTCCCTGAAGCTGAAAGCCCTAATCGAGTACAAAATGTTAAACCTGTTGCCGAAACAGCGGCTCTTTAGGAAGCAGATCCAAACCGAAATGTACCACTTCGACAACCTTGCCATGTCCGCCAATCGCGCTGGTCACCGCCGCATGAAGAAACAATCTCTTCGTGAAGCGAGAGTGACCGAGAAACTTGAGAAACAACAACGCGACGCCCGGGAAACAAGGGAAAAGAAGAAGCAGTACGATCAACTCCAAGCCATCCTCAATCATGGCCGCGAAATCCAAATTGCCGCCGGCCAGCAACGTGCACGAACACAAAAGCTGGGCCGCCTAATGCTCAAACACCACCAAGATATGGAGCGAGACGAGCAGAAACGTGTCGAGCGAACTGCCAAGCAACGTCTGCAAGCTTTGAAGGCAAACGACGAAGAAACGTATATGAAACTGCTTGGCCAAGCCAAGGATTCACGTATCTCCCACCTGCTCAAACAAACTGATGGATTCCTCCGGCAACTTGCAGCCTCGGTGAAGGCACAACAACGAAGCACTGCAGAGAAATATGGTGATGATCGGTTCGAAGACGAGTCGGAAATCGAAGATGCCGATGACGACGAAGAAGAGAGCGGACGGAAGGTTGATTACTATGCTGTTGCCCATCGTATCAAAGAAGATATTTCGAAACAGCCCTCGATCCTCGTTGGAGGCACTCTTAAAGAGTACCAGATTAAGGGTCTTCAATGGATGATTTCTCTTTACAACAACAATCTTAACGGTATCTTGGCAGATGAGATGGGCCTTGGAAAAACCATCCAATCCATAAGTTTAATCACCTACTTGATCGAAATGAAGAAACAGAACGGCCCGTTCTTGGTTATTGTCCCGCTTAGTACTCTCACCAATTGGAATCTTGAGTTCGAAAAATGGGCGCCGGGCGTGTCCCGTATCGTTTACAAGGGACCTCCCAACGTCCGAAAACAGCAGCAACAGGCCATTCGATGGGGTAACTTCCAGGTTCTGTTGACGACGTACGAATATATCATCAAAGACCGACCAGTTCTGAGCAAGGTTAAATGGGTTCACATGATTGTCGACGAAGGCCACCGCATGAAGAACGCTGGTTCGAAGTTGAGCAGTACTTTGACACAATATTACACTACGAGATATCGCCTGATTTTGACCGGTACCCCTCTGCAGAACAACCTTCCCGAACTTTGGAATCTGCTAAATTTCGTTCTTCCAAATATTTTCAAGTCAGTCAAGTCTTTCGACGAATGGTTCAACACACCATTTGCCAATACTGGAGGACAAGACCGCATGGATCTCACCGAAGAAGAACAGTTGCTGGTTATTCGACGGTTGCACAAGGTTCTTCGCCCATTCTTGCTGAGACGACTGAAGAAAGATGTGGAGAAGGACCTTCCAGACAAGCAAGAACGGGTAATCAAATGTCGGTTCTCTTCACTGCAAGCCAAATTATACAAGCAGCTTGTCACGCACAACAAGCTGGTGGTTAGTGATGGCAAGGGTGGTAAGACGGGTATGCGTGGATTGAGCAATATGCTTATGCAGCTCCGGAAACTCTGTAACCATCCTTTTGTCTTTGAATCTGTCGAAGACGAAATGAATCCTGGAAGGGGTACAAACGACCTGATCTGGCGAACGGCTGGTAAATTTGAGCTCCTGGATCGGATTCTGCCAAAGTTCAAAGCTTCGGGACATCGTGTGCTGATGTTCTTCCAAATGACCCAAATTATGAACATCATGGAGGATTTCTTACGACTCCGCGGTCTCAAATATCTACGTCTTGATGGTTCGACGAAATCGGATGATCGATCAGACTTGCTGAGGGAATTCAACGCGCCTGGTTCAGATTATTTCTGTTTCCTCCTTTCTACTCGTGCTGGTGGTCTCGGTTTGAATCTGCAGACTGCGGATACCGTCATCATCTACGACTCCGATTGGAATCCTCATCAGGATTTGCAAGCGCAGGATCGTGCCCATCGTATTGGTCAAAAGAACGAAGTGCGCATTCTGCGGCTCATCACTTCGAACTCGGTCGAAGAGCGCATCCTAGAACGGGCACAATTTAAATTGGACATGGATGGCAAAGTCATCCAGGCCGGAAAATTCGACAATAAATCCACAAACGAAGAACGTGACGCCCTACTGCGTACTCTTTTGGAAAGCGCCGATGCGGCTGATCAAGTTGGCGATCAGGACGAGATGGATGATGACGACCTTAATGATATCATGTCCCGGTCAGAGCAAGAGACAATTCTGTTCCAGAGGATGGATGAGGAGCGCAACAAGAGTGATCCATATGGCCCCGGACGTCGACTATTGGGCGATGACGAATTACCCGATCTCTATCTCGCAGAAGACAACCCAGTTGCCGAAGAAGTAGAGGAAATTGCCGGCCGTGGAGCACGTGAAAGGAAGGTTATGAAATATGATGATGGCCTTACGGAAGAGCAATGGCTTATGGCAGTTGACGCGGATGATGATACCATAGAGGATGCAATTGCAAGAAACGAGGCCAAGGTGGACCGAAGACGAGTTAATAAGGAGAAACGGGTCAAGAAGGCCCAAGGCGTCGACTCGTCTCCAGAACCGTCAAGAGAGAACTCGGAAACTCCCCAACAGCCGAAGAAACGTCGCAAGGGCCCCGTGCCCAAGCGAAAGGCAGAGGAATCTATTGACGAAACTCCTGTCAAGCGGAAGAAGGGACGCATGAGCAAGGCGGCCATGGCAGCGAATGATACCCTGTCCAGCTCAGACCGGGCAACGCTGCAGAAGATCCTCAACAAAGTCTACCAGGCTCTCATGGACCTAGAACAAGAACTTCCTCCTGATTCTTCAGATAGCGAAGACGAGCCCATCGTGCGCTCCATTATTGAACCCTTCATGAAGCCGCCTCCGAAATCCCACTATCCCGATTACTATGTGATTATCCAAACGCCAATCGCCATGGACATGATCAAGAAGAAGATCAATCGGGAAGAATACCAAAGCCTAAGGGATTTCCGCGAAGATATCCGTCTTCTTTGCAACAATGCTCGGACGTACAATGAGGATGGCAGCGTCCTTTTCCAGGATGCCAATGACATTGAGGTAAGCCAGTAAAATACTATACTCGATACGATGGCAACTGCTAACATTCCTGACCCAAAACAGGCCCTGGCCGTTTCCGAACTCAAAAAAGAAACCGAAAACCATCCCGAATTCGCCGACTTCGACTCTGCGTCGTCAGCCGCCGACGGGCAACAATCTGCCGCAGTATCGAGCGTCGGCACACCACTGGCTTCCACCACCACGGCAGCCTCGGGTGGTGGCCACCAAAAGCTCAAGTTGACGTTTGGCGGAGGCTCGAAAGATAACAATACTAATACCTTGACAAATGGGACGAATAGTGGCGCTGTGAGCGGGGATGATGATTAGGTTAATTCTCATCGTTTTTTCTTTCTGTCTTTTTATTATTAAATCCATTTTTTGTTTTTTTAGCAGGGACAGGCATATGAAATGAGATCAGGGTCTTTTTTCTTTTCATCATTTTTCTACAGTTTTCTTAAATCGTTTCCCATTTGGGGGAAGAGGGAAATGGGTGTTTTCTTGTGTGTGGTTTTTTTTTTCTTCTCATATCTCTCTGGTGAAACAGTAGGAAGCAGGCAGGCAGTCAGGCAGGATGGGAGGGAAAGTTTAGTAGCTAGTAACTTTTTTTTCCATTTTAGACAATGCATTATTGCATTTTTCTTTTATGTTTTTTCTTTTTTTCATCTTATTTATAATGGGGTTTAGGTACTCAGTTGTATTTCATTATCTTCTTTACCTTACTGTGTTAACTAATCCCATCTACCTACCATCATGAAGTGGCTACTAGATTATATCCCCTTCTTTAGAGATATGGAACTGTTTATGTGTTATTCTCTATAGATGTTTAGGGGTAAGGTAGTTCTTACTGTTACTTTCTTGTATACATCTCGAGGTCCTGGGGTATGTATGGTATAGGGGCTGAAGTCTACCTCTGCTACAGGTTAAATCTATCTATCTATCTATCTATCTATCTATCTATCTATGGTAATTAGGTAGCAGCCCCTTAAACTATTATATATGATCGCAGGGAAATGTATACATGATGATGGGTACTATAAACAGGCAAGGCTCTGATATCAAGGAAGAGATTGAAGTAAAAACAATAAATACTAATAAAAATACTTTTTCTCTTCTCTCTCTCTCTCTCTTTTGTTTTCAAAGGGTTGAAACGCCAATTCCTTTCCTTTCCTGCTTTAAAAAGAACAAATAAATAGTTATAAATCCACAAGAAACTCCTAAAAAGAAACGCCATTCATCATGAAAACCCATCCATCCATCCAATCCCTACGAAACCAATGGGCAAAGGGTAAATGCAAAAAGAAAATGCTAAAAATAAAAGCCCCATTTTTATAACAAGACCAGAAGTATAGAAAACGAAAAAAGGGAGGGGAAAGAATAGTTAGTTACTTAGCACTCCTCCGATTCCTCCTCCTCATCATCCCTCCCCACCGGCTCCAGCCACTTACTCATATACGGCCCATCAAGCCAATACCCCAACCTCGCATAATAACTCCTCACCCCAACGCCAGAAATAACACTAATCTTCCGACTCCCATGTTCCTCCCTCGCAATCCTCTCCGCCTCCTCCATCAACAACGTCCCGAACCCCCTATGCTGGAACTTTCTTGGATCGCGCCCATGCAACGGCACCGCGGAGCCGTACACATGCAGCTCACGGACAAGACTCGTCTGCTGGCCCGTCAGCTCCGGGCGGAAGGTATGTGTCTTGCTACACTTGCGCAGGCGTAGGAGGCCGATGAGGATGTCTTGCTTGGGATCCTCGTAGGCGAGGAAGGTCTCCCAGCCGCCGTTGGCGGTGTAGTCGCGGCGGACGAGCTCGACTTGGGACGGGCGGATTTTGTTCTTGACTTCGTTGATGCCGACCTCGCGCGTGCGCACGTCGCGGCACGTCGTGCCGAAGTCTTTCATCCGGCTGAGGGCGAGTTCGCGCAGGTTGCCGTTCTCCACGCCGCTGGTGACGAGGGGCATGGGGATGTCGCGTTGGACGCGGTAGATGCGGGTCCAGGGGGGTACGAGGGCGAGGATGCGCGCGACGATGTCGATGAGGGCGTTGGGCGTGTAGTTCTTGTAGCGGCCTGTTCGCCAGAGTTCGTATAGGCCTGTGCCGCGGATGACGAGGGTGGGGTAGATTTTTAAGCCATCGGTGCGGAAGTCTGGGTTTTCGAAGTATTCGCGGAACTGGTCGAGGTCGCGCTCCATGCCGACGTTGGGAAGGTCGGGCATCATGTGGCTGACGACTTTGAAGCCGGCGTCTTTGGAGAGTTTGAAGGTCTCCGCTACGGCTTTGACGGTGTGGCCGCGGTTGGTGTCGCGGGCGACGTCTTCGTAGAGGCTCTGCACGCCGATTTCAAGCCGGGTGCAGCCGTATCGGAGCATGCTGCTTAGATGTGTGTCTAGACAGTAGTCTGGGCGTGTTTCTATTGTGATTCCAACGCATTTTATATTACTCATTTCTCCGGCCTGGACGGCCTCGTCGACATTGCTGGTCTGGTAACCACTCAGCGCATTGTGGAGCTGAGATATAAACTCGTCTCGATAGTCCTCTGGCAAGGACATGAAGGTGCCGCCCATTATGATGTATTCCACTTTATCCACGCTATGTCCTAGGGATTTGATCTGGTCGACCCGCCCTCGCGCCTGTTCGAACGGATCATACCTAGCTCGAATGGCACGCATCGACGTGGGTTCATATCCGGTGTATGATTGCGTGGAGTATTCAAAATCCGAGTCGGGGCCGCCAGGACAGTAGACACAGATATTCCCTGTGTACGCGATGTGAGGGCATCGATGTGGCTTGCACATAACCGCCACGACGGCGATTCCGGAGGACGTTCCTATACAAACAATTAGTAAAAGTCCAACATATTAAAAAGGAGGCACATACTTATAGGTTTCGCAATGAGCTTTGGAAGAATATATTTTTTATAATGTTCAGGCACAGCAGAGATAATAGCTGTCAGGGGCGGCTGGGTGCTCAAGCTGTGCTTTTTCGAAATTTGACCCCGCAGTTTGTTCAGATTGATGTCCTTCTTGGGCTTGGACGAGTCCCTGCCGGACTCATATTCTTGGATAAGGGCGTTTGCGATGTCCGAGCAGGCGCGCATGTATCGTTCGTTCTCTGGCGGTAGCTTGGCGGCCTTCTGCATTTTGTGCAGCTGCTTGGTGGACGGCGCAGCGGTCATGGTCTCGGTGGCCATGATGGCGGGGGCGGTAGGGCGATATCAGTAGTAGTAGGACTAGTATTAATACGTAGCTAGGGAGATCGCGAGAGCTGTGTAAGCAGGCGCAGACTGGCTACTGGCGATGCGAGGTAGTGCTAGTGCTGGCTGTGGTGTCAGTGTCATTGTGTCAGTGATATCAAGATGCAACTCCTATTGCCGCGTCTAATGTTCGGCGCAAAAAAAGTCGCGGCGAATTCGGCGCTTGGCGACTAGCGCGGCCAGCCGCCGCGCCTGCCCAAAGCAGCCATCGGAAAACACGCCGCCGTCCAGCCGTGATCTTCTCGCTTCCTCGTCCACCCCCTGCGGCTCTCTACTCTCTCTCCTGTTGTCTCCCCCCTCCCTTCACAATGCAGGTTTTCCGGTCTCGCACGGCTGCTGCGCTGCAGGGCGCCGTCATTTCGCAGCGTCGTGGCCTCATCACCTCCGCTGCCGGCTATTCCTCCACTATTGACAACCTTCGGATTAACAGCGACACCAAGGTCATCTACCAAGGCTTTACCGGGAAGCAGGGAACGTGAGTACAATTAATTGCCCCCGTTTGCGCCGAGTTATTGTGCTAATATGCGCATTCGATAGCTTCCACGCCCAGCAGGCTCTTGACTACGGTACAGCCGCCCGAAAATACCTCAATGGGACGCCGGCTGATATATCTTAGGCACAAACATCGTTGGTGGAACGAACCCCAAGAAAGCTGGGGAAACCCATCTTGGAAAGCCAGTCTTCGCCAGCGTACGGGACGCCGTGAAGGAGACCGGTGCCACGGCCTCTGCCATCTTCGTTCCGTATGTCCAGTCACCGCTTCGTCTGCCGGGAGTCACAGAACTGACAAGTAATTTAGTCCTCCAGTTGCTGCTAAGGGTATCGAGGAAGCTATTGAAGCTGAAATTCCCCTCGTTGTTTGGTTTGTCTCCCCTGGCCTGGACCGCGTCACATCTATGACCCAGGAAACTGATAAGCTACAGCATCACGGAAGGTATCCCACAACATGGTATGTGCTCATAATACCCCCCTAGGGCATCAAGTACCTGCTAAATGCCATCCAGATATGGTCCGCATCACCGACATCCTCAAAACGCAAAACAAGACCAGACTAGTCGGCCCCAACTGCCCCGGTATCATTGCTCCAGTATGTGATATCTGCCTCTGCCCTTCTTACCCCTATTCCACGTCCTAGAGAGCATATACTTAACTCGTCAATCACAGGGCCAATGCAAAATCGGCATCATGCCTGGCTTCATCCACAAGCGGGGCCGTATCGGCATCGTTTCCCGATCAGGAACTCTAACCTACGAGGCCGTCAACCAAACCACCCAAGCCGGACTCGGCCAATCGCTCGTCGTCGGTATCGGAGGTGACCCCTTCTCCGGCACCAACTTCATCGACTGCCTCAAGGTCTTCCTCAAGGACGAGGAGACCGATGGAATCATCATGATCGGTGAGATTGGTGGTAGCGCCGAGGAGGACGCAGCTGAGTTCCTCAAGAGCGAGAACAAGGCGAATAAGCCTGCGGTTGGATTTATTGCTGGCATCAGCGCGCCCCCCGGACGGAGAATGGGACATGCCGGTGCTATTGTTTCTGGTGGCAAGGGCGGTGCTGACTCGAAGATCTCTGCCCTCGAGGCCGCGGGTGTTATTGTTGAACGCAGCCCGGCTGCGCTGGGTAAGACGCTGCTAGCGGAGTTTGTGAGGAGAGATCTTGTATAAACCGTTTTGATACTCTTGTGTTTCTCTTGCGATTTCGTGAAACCCCCTCCGGCAAACCATTGGCATTATTTTCTGTGTCCGGTATTTTCTTTATAATAATCTGTATTTGATACATGTGATTTTATTTTGATCGTCTCTTATTTTTCCCACTCTGCTTGCTAGGTAGCATCATTTCCTTATGTTTTTGGGTTTCATTTTGGTTTGTTTTTCGTTGTCATGATAAACCAACCACCCAACTGCCCGGTTTGGGTATACCCCCTGAGCAATTAAAGGATAAGAAAGGAAAAAGAAAAAGAGAAGAATTATATGTAGTATTATTCCCTATGCCATAAGTTCAGCCGCAGTCATGCTGCATACACATATCTTTCTGCTTTCTTGAGGGGGAGGGCTGGTTGTTCAAGGCTGGTGTGCTGGAGGTTGTAGTTGTGGGTTGGACTTGGCCTGTGCAACCATTATATTAAAACCAAGGTTTCCGACTCTCCTTTTCTCAGCAATAAGTACAATTGCTATATAAGCTTGGATTAGTAAATATAAAAATACACAGCTCAAAACCAGCACATATCAAACATGCGGATACAAAGCATCGTCTGCTCAGCCGCCGCCTAGCGCCGCCCGCGCCAACCAGCCAATGGCTTGGCAGCGTCTCCAGCCGGCAACAACTACGCAACCAACAGCCTCCGTCACCAACCTGCGACATATCTCAGCGCATCTCTCCTCTGATACCACTGCTTCCCCTACTACCACTGCCCCTTCTACTACCACTACCTCATTCGCTGCTCACCTCTTGACGCGCCGTCTCAACGAACGCACTGTCCGCCCGCTGCCTCCTCGCCAGCCTCCTACCAAACCGCCCACGATCTCCATATCAGTCTCGCCCGACATGAAGCCCGTCGTATCGGCACTCAACGCCTGGAGCTGGTAAGGGAGTCCCCGGATATACAGAAACCGTAACCTCGCTAACTCTATCCGTCACCAAAACCACAGCTTCATCATTTCCGTCTTTGCCGTCGTCATCCTCTCAGTCCTCGGCTCGCTATTTAAAGTACGTTTTAAAACGACATCACATATAGGGCGGGCTATTAATAGCTGCGAATGCCCCAGGACTCCAGGAGCCCATGGGCTAACATATTTACCACAGAGCAACCACCACTCCGTCACAGGCTCCACCAAAGACCCAGAGGACGGCGTCGCCGTTGCAGCTTCTATATTCACAGCCGTCGTCGTATATGCTGTACGTATGATCCCAACACGGTCCGACCTGCTGCGTCCCGCGGTGTCCGCGTCTGGGCAGCAAATACCCACCGGGCAGAAGAACCTAGTTGAGTTTAAGCTGACGTGTATCTATTCTAGTTCTTCGCTGTATTCTGCGGCCTACAAGCATTCCTACATGTACGGTCGAGTCGAAGGGGGGCGATATCACTGAACTAATCCTACCGTTTTTTTTTTCTTTAATATAATGGGGAGGGGTATCATTTTATACATATGAGGTACAGGGGGGTGAGGGATTAGCTTGCTATTGTTTTGGTTGTTTTTGACTTGGGCACGTTTAGATATGCATGGCTTCGTGGCGGGATGAAAGAAGGGATGGGCTGGGGAAAAGACGCTGTGGAGGATGGATGGATTATAGGCGGTGGTCAACGTCGGATACTGGAACCCGATATCTTTCCCCCATTTTCACGACTTCATACGCCCTGATCATCGAATCCACCAACAAAAGGAAAAATATCCTCGACCAGCAACCCACACCTAAACCCCCACGACGCCAACCTCGTCCCCTCCCCGTCCATCACCCACCACCTCACCTCGCCCTACCATAATTCCCCGAGCACACGGAGAACAGTTTCCTTTCTCTCCGTTTTGATCTTGTTTTCTAGGCGCCTTTTGAGAGTTAGCTGCGCGTGTCCTTTCCTTTTCTTCCTTGTTTGTACTATGTAAAGCTGTGACGAAATACATCTTCTTTTTTTGGGGGGGGCGGACCATCTTGTGCTTTTTGATATTTTACGCTGATTAGTGTACACGTACCTGCAAGTATAATTAAATATAGGTATCATCACATCAACCTAACTTCCATTCATCTTATTCCACGCTACACACTCATCAAAAGTCACCCCGGAACCCCCGAATATATCAAGCGCACTTCCAATCGTCAAATCCACTTTCCCTCCACTACTAGCCTTGACCCGGTCGAGATCCCCAAGATTTCTCCCACCGCCAGCATATGTTACGGGGATGGTACACCACTGCGCCAGTTTCGATACCAGCGCCTCGTCAATTCCTTGCTGCAGGCCCTCGACGTCCGCGGCGTGGATGAGGAATTCGGAACAGTATGGTTCGAGCATTGTGATGGTTTCTGTGCAGGGGTATATTATGAGTCAGTTACCGTCATCATCACGGGACGCTCATCAGGTATATATATATATATATATGTATATACATTTACATACCTTGGGTAATCTCCATTTCCGTTATCGTCTGCCACCGATTCATAGCGACGAACCATGTGTCCCCCCTCTTCCGACAACTCAGGTCCAATACCAGCTTAGACTTGTCATTGTCGAGTGCGGCAAGGACGGCGTTTAATCGATCGAGCGAGAACCGGCCTTCGGGGAAAAGATATGATGTGATGATCACCTACTGATTCACATTGCAGCGCATGAGTATTTTCTTTTCTATTCCACTCTTGAAATGAATAGTGCAAATTCAATTAAAAAAAACGAAAAGAATCAAATAATAACATAAAAACCCCCCATATCCCGGAACCCCGGAATCCCCAGCTCACATTCACCTTCACATTCACAAGAACAGCACAGAACAGGACAGAACAGAACAGAACACACCTTCTCAGCCCCCCTCTCAATCCAATACCTCGCATTCTTATCCGTAATGCCTCCCGCAACCTGAAACCCCCCAGGCCACGCAGCCAGCGCCTCCTTCGCAGCATCATCATTCCCTCCACCAAGCATAACCACATGCCCACCCCTCAGATCATGTTCTCTGTAGAGCGTCGCATAGTGGCCCGCCGGCAGCGAGGAGACGTAGTTGGTCTTCAATTCGCTAGCGGTGGAGGTCAATGTGCCGCCGACGATCTGCTTGACTTGGCCTGCGTGGAGGTCAATGCAGGGTCGGAAACGGGTCATTGTTTTTTGATTTTGAAAGGGGAAAGGGGAAAAGGGGGAGGGGTTCAATTCGTCCGGGTTTGGGCTGTGAGATAAGTTGTTTGTTCTGTTCGAGGTTGGTGGGATGGATAATAAATTGTCTTTATCGATTAGAAACACGTGACCTTGAATTTTAAGGTTGGCTCTGGCGCCGATGACATCGCGATGCAAAAATTATCTGAGCTAGAGAACGAACGAACAGGAACGCTTTCGTCGCAATTCTTCACCGGGCTCCACGGAGAACATAACCGGATCAGATATTTTTCGAAACGATACCCCAGATAACATATATATTTTTCACCATGCTAGGCAAAAGAAAGCGCGAAGTGGCCGTTGTGACGAGAGAAACGGAGAAAGATGATAGCGAACAAATCACCCCCGACGAAGCGCAGGAGATCCTCCGAAGACACTTTGAATCCAGATTTGCGCCATTGGATATCCCCAAGAAGCGAATAATTGCGGTGGAAGAAGAAGAAGAAGAAGAAGAAGAAGAAGAAGAAGAAGAAGAAGAAGACATCTCGGATGCAGGGTCTACAGGCGATGAGGATGGAGAGGGATGGGATGGACTATCAGACGGTGATGAGAGTGAGCAGTCTGCTGAGGTCGTTGAACATACGGCATCGTGGGGTACAGGGATGGATATTTTTGATAAACAGGCCAGAAAGGCGTTTATGGTGCGATTTTTTTCTTCGTCTCCCCTTTTTCCAGAAATCAATATACATTGTTGTATATATGCTTACGAAACCCAAACAGACCGCAAAACCCCCCTCCTCCTCCGACATAACAAACCGATCAAAACCCAACCCATCAAAGAACGATAGTCCCGCCGAAATCGCCACGGATGCCGAACACCTCAAAAACGACCTCGCCCTCCAACGCCTCCTCAAAGAATCCCACCTCCTCGAAAGCGCCGACGACCTCAACCCGACCGGCTCCAAACGGCACCGCGCCCTCGATCTCCGCATGCAATCCATCGGCGCAAAAACGTCACTATACACGCAGGCCAAAATGCCCATGACGCACCGCAAGGGGATCATTTCGAAAGCTACCAAGAAGGAAGACACGAGACGCAGGGAGGCGAGGGAGAATGGGATTATTTTGGAGAAGCCAACGGTTACGGCGAAGGATAGGGAGAAGAAGCAGGCGAGGAGGGAGAGGGGGATTGGGGGGCCGTCTGTGGGGAAGTTTGCGGGGGGGACTTTGAGGTTGAGTAAGAGGGATGTTGCGGCGATTCAGGGGCCGAGGAAGAAGGGGGGTGCTTCTGGGAGGGGGAGGGGGGGAAAAGGGAGGGGGGGAGGGAGAGGGCGTAAGTAATGATGACTGAGAGAGAAATAGAGTCGTTGTGTGATTGATACCCGCTGTTTCTTTGATTGTGAGAAAGCCCGATAGGAGGAGGTAAATAAGGGGGAACTCTGGCCTGTGGTTTCTTCAGTGGTGTGCTAGATTATGATACTGGTATCTGGTCAATCAGACCACCAGAGAAACTATCCAAAACTCTAGTTCAAGTTTGCCCGCGCAGTCCCAACTGGCGGGGAGAAAAAGCCAAAAGGCTAATTTTTAAGGTAGTTGAAAGGAAATTACTTTCAGGAATGTTTGGCTTGGTCACTATGCAAGGGAGCTTAACATCAGACCTGTATGGTTTCTGGATATTATGATGCCGCTCATGAACTTTTCGTGTTCAAGGGCCGGTGCGGACCGCAAGGTCAGGAGTATAGATGGCGGGCTGGGGCGGAGCGGAGCGGAGGACCGCGGAACCAAACTTCAAGTTCCTTGCGCGTATACATAAATATGTATTGTTCCGCCACCAGATTTATCCTCTCCTGTCCATCACACCCCAGGTTTCTCTCTTCTCCTATCTACCTCTCTCTCTGCGAGTGCGTTCTATCTTATACCTACTAGTACAGTATGCATATACTGCTTCTATTAGTCCCTAACCCCCTTCTCTGATCTTGCTAACAAATTACAATAGGTAGTTCAAGCTATACCATCGCGATAAGTTTAGAGGAGGTGCATAATAGTACCTACTTTTTCTTCGTCTTCTCCTACTTCTTCGTCCTACTTCTTCCTTACCGGTCTCATCATCCAACCTTCGAATCCATCCACACATTTTCTACAAAATGAACGAAAACGACGGATGGGATATAGCGAAAACCTTTTCAAGGATAGTGCTAGATTCACTTACCCTTCTCAACGGGTTTTTGTGGTGTGTATTTTTGCGGGATATGAGAAAGAAGGCCCTGAAAAAAAGAGCTGAGGAGGCTGCCGCCGAGTCCCAGGCCACAGAAGCGTAGTGAATCATAGTGTCAAGCGTGGTGGCGTCTGGGCGAGGTTGTCTGATCACCACTGGATGGATGCAATGTGGTGATGCCCTCTGCGAGTATAGTATCCATTCGTCCACCCCATCAGTTTCCGATCTGACATGTTGTCCCCAATGATCCCGCCGCCGGTTCCGCTGTAGCCGTCACCACTACCACCACTACTACAACTACTACTATGGCGGAGGAACCCTACCAGCAGTCCGTTCTTTTTTCACCAGCTTTTAGGTCATTAATATAGCTTTTACTGTTATTTGTCTTTTCTTACTGTGGGGGGGGGGGGGGGGGGGGGGGGGGGTTTTTTTTTTTTTTTTTGTGTGGGTGGGGGGGGGGGGGGGGGTTGGAGCTCTTTTATTCTCTTTATTGATATTTTATGTTTAATCCATTACTATCTGAAAAAAAGTAACTATTTAATTAATTTTCATACTATTTTGTTTTATTTTATTCAATTAATATCTACTGTTCTATTACCTCTCTTCATTAGTATTATTCTCATAATGAAAGGTAACTACTATGTACCGGATGCCAGCGATCCCATCCCATCCCACAGGTCACAGGCCACAGGCCACCAGCTCCGCATGAACCAACAATCCAACCCGCTACCACATCATTTTTCAATGGAATGGTATTCCAACCAATGTCTGGACAAAATGATCATCATTATCACCTTCCCATTCCTCCCCGTGCTCCATAGCGGGAGAACGGCAGAGGCGCTAATCTACCATAGTTTCTGATAGCAGTTCTAGAATGGCGGACGGAGAGTGTTTTGTCAGCATTGTGCTTGTTGCTTGGCTTGTTATTCAGCGTGCTAGTCGAGTAAGCTATTTGACTGGCTGTCTATCTGCTAGGAATGGGTTTCATCTGCTGTCTTGGCTTTTTTCAGAGGCAGAGTGTGTTTTCTTTCTGTTTGTGGTGAAAATTGATGCAACAGTAATCAGGCTGAGGGCATATATAAGTACATCAGTGACTGTAGTAGGGTCGGGCCGCAAGTCCCTTGAAATTTCCCTCATCATGATCAAGTATTCGATGCTATATAACCATAGGAACCTCGGGATATGGCGGAATCCTAGCATCAGCATGTGTTGCCTCAGAATATTGCCAGCATATCGGAGATCCGTCCAATCAAACAAGCTCCGGGAGGAGTAATGTGCTGCCGTTTCCCTGTTCAAAGTATTGCTTATATTAGGTGTTTCCCTGAGCATCTGTAAGGTGTGTAGGGAGTCGGACCCAAGCCTTAAATTAAAAGAAGCCGGGTGTTTTTCGCCTGGTGGGCCCCTGTATTATCTATGATGACTGGAGAATTGTTCTGGCAAAATATTGGATATTGCGATGTTTCCTTGTCTGGGATTATGGGAAGGAGCAAATTTTAACCCCCTTTTTCTGCCCGGCTCTATCAGCTTCACTATTGGTTGAATGCTTCCACGCAAGGTCACCAATTGGTCAAATCTGGGTGGTGAAAAAGGGATAGTAAAATGGAATCAGCGCAAGGAGTACTCCGGAGAGGCAAGCGCACAAGCATTTCAATGATTCAGCAAATTTCAAATGTTCTTCTGCCTTTGACGAATAGGTCCACGCCGAGCATTAGCATTGGAATTAGGACGAGGGCTCGACGGATGTTGGGACTTTAGGATTCCACCGCAAAGAATGCACCGGATTTTGCATCCAAGTTGCGCACATAAGATCTGTTGATAAAAGGGAAGGAGATGAAAAAAAAGGGTTAACTCCTGATAGCACACAAACACATTGTGAGTACCTGTGGAAGGAACCCTTGGTTTCCCTCTTAGGGAACAGTAATGGTTGAACTCATTCCCGTAGATAGCTTTGCAGATGAACTGGTATTCACAAGTGGCTTGTTCTCCTGACTGAAATCGCAGCTTCAAGGAAGCGGCCCCTATTGAATTTTTCGGCAGTAACGGTAAGAGCCAAGTGTTTATGCGAAAGCTCCAAAAGACTGACTTGATTCTGTCTCTTGGCAATTAAAAATGGAGAAGATCCCCTTGTGTTGTACTCCGTAGTAGACTTGCTATACCCGCAACTCCGGCACCGGGCATGGCCGTTCAACAGGTATGCGGGAAATTGCTGGACAAGCAGAGTATCATTCTCAGAAACCAGAGGCCAAAGCTCGTATTCTCGCGCCCAGGAATAGCACAGTTCGACCGAAAATCATCGGGGAAATGCAGCAAGCACCCGTGGACAATTGAGGGTGGTTAGGATAGGGTTCAGCTAAATCACGTGGGACTCATGCCCAGAGACTATTCTGACCATTCTATTGGCTGTTGAACACCCCAGCCGCCAGCACCCAACTCCCCTTGGCATAACTATTGGCTGTGTCTGGAGAATAACTTGGGCTTCAAACCTGTTGAGATGCCATTGATGCTGTATTCTGGCTGTCAACGACAGCGTGCGAGTTCGAGTTTGTCCTGAAGACCCCATTAGATTCAAAGAACTAATGCTAAGAAAGTACAAAAAACTCCGAGTCTCTAAGTCGTACCCCAGCTTCCAGCCCTCTGAGCTGCCCCCTGCCGCATCCATGGCATCTTATTTGCGCTTGTTGGTGATGTGCAACGTCTGTCCACCGGCACCAATTATGGCCCCATTTCCGCGGGTTGCCCATCAGCCCCATCGGCTCAACCTCGATTCTCTTTCCTCTGCACACTCTCATCGTTGCTTCACCATGTGTGAGGCATTTGGATGCACCCAGTAGCCGAGTGTGCCGTCTTGCAGTCATTGTGATGCAAAATTGAAGCTGATACGCACGTTTATCCAAGCCAGTCCCCTGCTGTGGTGGTAGTCAAGCACGATGATGATGCGAACTTCTTTTATGGTAGCCTTTGGCCTCCTTGTCACGCTGACGACAGCAGCAACAACCGAACCACCGTTCTGGTTCAATGGATACTATTTGGGAGCGACAACAGGTTTGTACATACAAAAGCTGGAGGCTTGAATCGTGCTTGATGATTGTTGATCAGGGCTAATGTTTACTCCAATAGTTGAATCAATAAGTTGCCGGAAAACAATGTCCTGGGTGACTTCAGGGCAATATGCGAACTGTTGCCCAACCGATGCGACGGAGCGATGTCCAATGCCCACTGCCTGCCACGGGACCAGCGTTACCAAGGATCAAGGCCCGGGATATATCTGGTAAGGGAGACAACTCCATCGCATAAAATGATCCTTCGCACAGGAAGAAGTTTCCTCTCTAACCTTGGACGGAACAGCCCATCGGGACAGTCTTGTGCAACAATGACGGTTTACCAAACTTCCCCCTTCGGATCGCCATCAGCGACAAACATTTTCTGCTGGAGCAACTGGAGCGCGGCCACCGTTTACCGCGAGCTTCCGGCTCCTGCAGCAACAGAAACAGAGCGTATGTCTGCCCCCTTCTAGACACATATTTAGTAAACATATCTACCTATAACTAACTCCATCCCCACCACCCTAGCACCAACCACAAAACCGCAAACCACAACGGCCGAAACCACAACTGCTGAAACCACATCTTCAGCACCAACTGCAACAGAGAAGCCAGAGCCTTCAGAAAAGACCAACAACGCCTGGATCGCCGGCGCGGTCGTTGGGCCCGTTGCCGGACTTGCCCTTGTCGGTTTTGGCTGGTTCTTCTATCGACGTCGGAACCAAAACCAACCTTCCGGCCTGCCGCCAAACGATGCATATAAATATCATCAGGAGCTCGCTGATACGCCTCTGCGTTCTGAAATGGGTGGGGATTCGAGACCTGTCCCTCGTTATGAGCTGCCTACGGATGTACATGTACGCAGATATTGAACTATATATAGATACATGATTTGTATTAGCGTTGAAGGAATTAGCTAGGGCGCTTTGTTTGGTTTCTCGATATGATACCTACCTGTTTATATGTTAAAATACTCTTTTATCTTTTCTCTTAATCGTACCTTTTTTTTTTTTTTGTTTAAGGGGGGGTTTTGGAAGTGAGTGTCCTTTAGTCCTGTCATTCTCAGCATAATAGTTTGCCCCCTTTTCTATTTATTCACCAGATATCTAGGTACTCCATGTCATTAGTGAGCTTCCTAGAAATATTTCAAACAACCCTTTCAAAACATGTTTCCGCGCCCTGCAGAGTTTACTTACTACCTATGGTTTCATAAACCACCTGCGGGATATATTTATCCATAACCACTGCAGAAGATATCATCAATGACAGCCAATGCCATCACCCCAGCCCCCTCTCCTGTCCCCCAGATACCCCAAATGCCATGTCTGCATAAAACTAAACAAAACAACATCTAAATATATAGCTCCCTAGACGAGAAGGGGGGGTTTCGTGGAAAGACAAAACACCCCACACCCAATGATGATGACTAGGTAGCTCCCAGTGACGAGAAAGCGATACGCTGGGTAGAATCTACCATCACTCTGGAAACCTCAAACACATTCCTCCGTTTCGCTGGGGTGGAGGGGAGTGGAGTGATGCGTGAGGTGGGCAGGGGGAAGGTTGGTTTGTTCATGCAGTAACCGCTGAAGAATCTACGCGCCCTTGTAGGTGGGTGGGAGGGCAGGTATCTGGTAAGAAGTTGCTAGGAAATATATATGGAAATAAGTGGTGAACTGGTCCATACCAGATTTTCATGAGACCATTCTGCCATGGATCCACCATGTAAACACCATTGCTCTGATAGAGCACTCTGAAATTAACATCCATGATGATATTATTACTATTTTTAGAGTGTGTAAATCAAAGAACCATGTAAATATATTGTAATATTATAACTATACTTCATGAAGTGCTCTAACTATACTTCATGAAGTGCTCTAATTATACTTCATATAATATAATATTTCCATAATACTTCATGTAATGCTCCATCCACATTTATATATATATAATGCCCTAACTACCATCATGCTCCATATAACACTCTATTAATGTTTATATATATATAATGCTCTAACTATAATAATGCTCTAACTATAATAACACTCTAACTATAATAACACTCTAACTATTATAATGCTCTGATTGTAATAATGCTCTAATTATAATAGTGCTCTGACTACATTACATTTAATGTCCTCATGTAAATATAGTAATAACTATCATGAAACCATCATATAATTACTGTGATAGCATGATTAGAGGACTAGAGCATGATTTAGACATAATAGAATCATCATATAAATATTATAATAATACAGTTAGAGCATCAGAGCATGATTTAAACATAATTATAATATGATTAAAGTATGATTAGATTACTATTTGATTATAGTCTGATTATAAAGTAATTCCCAGTCTAAATATACATTCTTTTAGAGGCATTCATTATTAATTTCACATTTAGCAGTGTATTCATTAAATTGATCCATAGCTACCATTATTACTACTATTAACAGGGTAAAGCTGCTACAAGTAAAAAAAAATTGGCTCTGATAATTAATTTAGGGGGTGAGGATTGAGGTGATATTACCATTCAGAGATTTGAGAATTAAAATAATATTACCATTTAGAGGTTTAAGAATTAAGATAATATTTACTTGAGTAATAATCTCATATCTAGCAGTATTAGGGGAGTAAAGAACCTTAGAAAGAAAATATTAGTTCTAATAAATATAATATATAGGGAGATACTCACTAAAAATAAGTATTCTCTTTCTTACTCTACTAGAGAAATAAATCTGATTGCAGCTCTATACTTCTTAAGTCTATAATTAAATAATATCTTGATAATAATGATGATTCAGGTGTGTGCCTGCACTATCATTATTACTAAGATATCATTTAATTATAGATCTGAGAAATATAGAGTAATAATTAAGTTCATTTCTTTAGTAGCTCTCAGATTTCCCAGTGATAGAATATATCTCTTTTATATACCAATAAATCTTTATAGTATACTTCCTGTTGATTGGGCATTTAAGCAAATTTCCACTATACTAAATAAATGCACCTGATTGCCTCTTTATACATTAAAATGTTAGCTCTGACAATCATAATATAAAGAGAGATACCTACTAAAATAAATTAGAATACTGCAGACACTGTTCTCTACATCCCTCAATCTAAATATAGCTGAAGTTGAGTATGAAGTTAAGCTAGATTATTTATAATAAACTTAATTGTCTTTTTTAGAATACTATGAATACTATCTTATTTCATCAGTTCTTTAATAAATAATGCTGTAATGTCTTTCACATCAGAGTATACTATCTTTACTCTTATAATGATAATTATAATGTTAGAATTATCTTAATATTATCCTTCATTGTAGTAGGTCTAAATCTCATCAAAAATAAGTTTAAGTTTCTTTTCCTACTCTGCAGGAGAAATGAACTTGATTGCTGCTTTATACTTCTAAAGTCTATAATTAAATGAGATCTCAGTAATGATAGTGGTATAGATATGTATGCTATTAGTTAAAACAAGATATTCTTTATTGAGAACTATATTTATTAATAATAATTTACTGGCCTCTATACTTCTAATAATACTAATTATAACTAATATGACTTTTAACTTCATCTTCAGGTTCTCCACATTCCTTAACTACTGGTTTTGATGATGGGTGATGGCCCAGATTGATAATAAATAATAGCCCAGATTAATAATAAGTAGTAGCTCAGGTTGATGATGGGCAGCAGCCTAGGTTGCAGTAAGTCTATATAGATATTTATTTTTAGTGAATATAATAACTTGCAAGTAATCTACTAAAAGAGAAAGAAAATAGATTGATGGTGTCAGCACAGGTGCAGGATAGATATAGGAAGAGAAAAGAAGATTAGATAGGAAATGCTCTTGATGATTTTAAATGTAATATGAGTAAATGAGAAATATTAGCTCTGATAGTCATTATATAGGGGGGAATACCCTTGATGATTTAAATGTAATATAGGTAAATGAGAAATATTAGCTCTGACAGTCATTATATAGAGAGAATACCCTTGATGATTGAGATGTAATGTGGGTGAATAAGAAATATTAGCTTATCTAGTAATGAAATATACCTCTTTTATATATTAATATACCTCTATGATATACTTCTATTTTCTGGGTATTTAATCTTATCTTATAGAATCAGATATATCAGCTCATGCTTGCTATTATAGAGATGTCTTTTAGAAATTGAACCTAATATAGGCCTCTCCATTAAGCCTATAGACATCACTTGGTAAATCAATGTTATGGCACATATTAGTCATTTTTGAGATATTTACTAAGTTGAGTGCTGAATCACTTAGTAAATTAATATTATAATATATATTAATAATCTTTGAGATATTTACAGGGTTGAGTACTAGATCATAGGTGAAAGTATTGCCCTGTATTTAGCCCTAAATGCTACTCATTGTGGGAGATATTAGGATCTACCCTGAGCTTATTGCATGAGATTGCATAGGAGAGCCTATTAATAAATCTTACCTATAAGATGCACTAGATGGGCTATCATACTGAGCAGATGTTAGTGTGAGAGTCTCCTGCTTCTAAGTATATTATTAAGAAGAGAATGGTTATATACAGAGTAATAAATTGATTTATTAGTTGCTGCTAAAGAGGATTTTAGAATTTAAAAGTAGCTAAAAAAATGATATGTCTCATGTATAGTGCAAAAGCTTGATGCCTTTAGGGCTATATTGCAACCTACCTCTAAACTTATATTAAACTGATATAACATAGAGACTTGATTTCCATACAGTAGGAAGGCTGATTATTGTGTAATCTTCAGAATCATTACTTAGAATTAATAGGCCTAATAACTCATTGAACCTAGTTGAACTTATTAATGTAACTATAAAAAAAACTTAATCACTATATTTATATAAGTTATGAATAAAAACAGCTTGAATCTAACTAATTTTTGAATTTCTATACTTAATAACATCTCCTTGTATGAGTGTTATCTGATGGGTTTCATTACTGTATAATAAATAAGCATATAATCAACAGTGTCCTAATAAGAATGAGAGATGGTACTTAGGTATAAAAGTAATTTTTTGATAAAATTAAAGTGGCTTTAACTCTAATTTCAGGATGGATGGTTTATTCCAGTTAAGACTATATACCTATCTTAGTTTTTAAAGGAATGAGTGGATATTTAGAAGGTTTAATATTTAATTTATTAGAATTCCCAGTATATTTATATTATTCTTTAGTAATAGTAAAGATATAAGGTTCATCTGCAGGAATTTCCAGGTATGATCTAAAAGGTTCTTTAGTATATATAATTTATTGGTTGAAAGAACATCATTGAATTTATAATCATTAATCTAAATCAGATTGATTAGGAGGATGAGATAATATTTATAAATTTTCCTTAACCTCTCTTCAAGTTCTAACTGAGAGTTGTTAAATGCACCATGAAAAGTAAGCTAAACTATTCAATAAAAACTCTTTTATTAAAGTAATACCTTTTCAATATCATGATAATTTATATGGTGAACTAGTTATTTATAATCTCTATATTTATCCTCCTCCATTAATATATTACTGTTGTTGGCAGTTCCATATTCCCTGATTTCATTAATATAGTGTAGTTTAATATGTATATTTAGTTAGTTTTTCATTTCAATGAAGAATGCATCTTTTTTCATAGAGAAAGCTGAGTCTTACTCTAAATCTTCTACTATAATAAAAGTAGAATATCTATCTGGCCTGGTTGATACCAACACCTGACTTAGTACTAGGGATACTTGTTAGCTCTAACTTACTAACTCTATATGAGAAGGAGCCTGAGCTCATTATACTGTATTTACTGCTGCATCTAGAAAGAACTGTAGGTATTAATAAGTAATGATAATAATTTATTAGATTTCTTTTAGATCATAAACAGCCAGGTTATGTGATAGTAAGATTGAATTGCTTCTTATAATTACTATAAATATATTAATAGTTAAGTTCACCATTAGGGTGCTGAGTTTTGAGAATGCCAGTGGGAGTACTCTATGAATTTAATTTTTAAGCCATGAATGTTTAAGATCACATTATAATATAAGTGGTATCAGAACAGATGCCTGAGCATGCTCTTATAGTTAGTACTTCTCTAGATGGGTAAGAGGTGACTGTAGGCATATCCATTCTTAGGGGAAAGAAAAGGTCTGTAATATTTGGAGGTACTTAGTCTTTCTAACTAGAGTTAATACTAATTTCATTAGTACAGAATGAGCTATTTTTGAAATCTCTGAATACTCACTGTATGTAGAATCAGATGGGAAGAATATAACCAGATTTAAACTTAAGTATATCTTAAATAGGTAAAAATTGTTGTCTGCTAATCTACTCCTCTGCTGCAGCTTCTTTCTTTTTATTAGATTCAGAGTACTCTCTATCTGATGTTAGACCTATTAAGTGTTATGATAATAGTACTTATTTTAAATAATATTAAATAATAAATCTGATCTCTTTTGATTTCCAATTAGATAGCTCTAATATGAGTACTCTGTACTTAGACCTTTAATACTGGTATTCTCATTCTGCTGTAGCATGTCACTAATAAATAATAAGTAGGAAGAAATGATCTAAATAGTGTCACCATCAATATTAATTAGAATGTTCTCACTGTCTAACTGTAGGAATTCAGGGAATAAGACTCTAATAGTATCTGAGAAGTTCATATTATATAGACTGAATGTTACTGTGAATAGATTATTATACTTCTTATGTTCAGCTGTACTCAGAGCTGAGATCCAGTACATACTTATTAAACTTTAATACATGTTCTGATAGAGGCCAAACCCATTAATAAAAAGCTAATAAGAAAGGGATAATACTTTCTATTCTTCAGTAAAGATATTCTTTAAGAACTTTCTCCTATAAATTACAATCTTTAGCTCTCTATATATTAGTGTTGATCTACAGTATGATCAAGTAATAGCTGAAGCTAAATAAAGAATCCTCTAAAGAAAAAAACTAGAAGTAAAATTCTCAGTTAGAAAGATATTGTTGATTCCATTAAAGATATAATTAATAAAGATATAGACTCTGAATAGAATAGAGCTTGCCAGAATGATATTCAATATATTACTCTCAACTAAAATTATCTCATATTAATAGAAGGATGAATGAGGACTCTGAAAATTAGATCCTTCTGTATTTAGAGTTAAGTACTGTATGGTAGATTAGATCTGTAAAATAGTCCTATTAAAATATGAGGATGTCTTTCATCTATTCTTTCTAATAAACTGCATTTTACTCATATAGTTGAAGTTAGTTTTATCTGATTGTCTGTATGGACATTTATCATTTTCACACTGATACTATATGAAATTAGAGGGGAAAATTGATTTACTAATGGAAGGATACAAGGTAAATTCTCTGAAGCAGTATTTAATTGAGCTTCTCCAGCTATATAAGTATTATAGTTTCATAGAGGAGTTGACAACTTCTACCATCCTGATGTGCATGTGCTATTAAAACCTCTAGGACTTAATAAGTCTTAACACTAATAAGATCATATCTTGAAAGTATAAGAACATTAATATATGATTAGTAAGGTATTTTTCAGCATGAGAGAATATTAGCATCTGATCTAAAGAGATAATCAGAATCTACATATAGTGTAGTAGAAGAATTGAGAACTATACCTTACATTTCTTTTTTAGATTTAATAGTTCATTAGGGAGGTTATAGATTAGAGTAATATCCTTCAGAGTCTGAAGAATCTACAGTAATAACTAATATAACTCTCAAAATATCCTAATAGACTCTATCCATAAAGTGAAGGTCATTATAAAAGAATTCATACAATTCTTATCCTATTTATAAACAAGAAGCTCTGCAGGGTCATTGACTATATAAATACAATTAGCTTTATCATTGATGTGTGATGAGGTTATTAGATTATTATTTTGAATAGTCAGATTGAAGGAATTAACCTCTTAGATTTCAGAGTTTCTGGCCTCTTGAGCTCCCAGAGGATGTTTGGATGTGACATTAATGTTATTTATTTTATTCTCCTTAGTCTCAATATAATGATTTATATTATTATTAATATCATTATTCATAATATATTTATCATCAGCCAATTTATGAGCTATCTGAATAGTATTTAGAAGCTAATGTATCATATTTACTTCCTCATTTAATTTGCAGAGCTTATTGTTAGAGTATATAGCATCCCTATCATCATTATTTTTAGTAGGCTGGTCAGGTTGATTTATTACCTGATTTTCTAAGTTAAAAGATCAAGTAAATAATTAAATTAGAATATAAATACATATCTCTACATTACCTGATATGGGCTCTGACATAAAATCCCAAAATCTCATATTATAATCAAATGTTGGATCATTTATATCAATATTGATGTAGTTTTTAGAGGTATTCTGTGGTGATTTTGAATGTCAGTCTCTTAGAGCTGAGTGCTTGTTTGCTCTATGAAGAGTGTGTTTTCTAAGACAGTAAAGGCTGTGAATGACTATATTGCAGGTTGGATTTTTTCAGAGGAAAAAGTGGGAAAATTAGAAAAGAAGTATGAATATAATAGCTCTGAAAAAAGAAATAGGGCTAAACATATACTAAATATACCTCTAAAAATAAAGGTCTTAAGTTATATCATCTAGTAGAATTATAAACTCTAATTTTTTTCATTTCCTTTTATTATCTGTAGGTTTTCTTCTCCATCAGATACAATTTCATTTTCATATCATTATCTGGCTTACTCACTACTCAGTCATGTCTGCCATTAACTCCTTTAGTTCAGAATTAAGTAGTATGGTTAGTTTCTATTCTACAAATAAGAACTTTATGAATGTATTGCTAACTAGAAGTAGTTTGATGGCCAGAGGGATAGGCTTCCTCCTGTAGACCCTATACTTACTAGGAGTAATAGTATATTAATAGAAAGCTAGAATTGCATGAGCAGCATATCCTCTAATTCTAATGAATAATATAATCAGATTGTATTGAGATTCTATGAGCAAATAAATTGTGCATGGAAGAGAGACCTTTAGTAGTAGATAAGATGATTATATCTCCTTACATTCTCCAGGAAAGTAGATGAACTAGTATTATAAATATTTTAAAGTTATAATTATAAATTGTATATATAGACTACAGTATGAAACAGTACACTTAATAATTTTTAGATGTGGAAATGCAAGATACTTAACTATATAAAGATAAAAGTTGACTCAGATACCCAGTAGAATTCAACTGAAAATCCAGCTGAAGTCAGCTATAGGTTAAGATAAATCTAGAGAGGATTAATGGAGGTTTAATGATAGACAGAGAAATATGAAATATAAGCTAATTAATAATTCTAGAAGAATATTATTATAATGAGTATAGAAATGAATTTTAGAGATGATGACTCTAAGTATTAATCTGATTATCAACTATAGGGATTAATAATCAGCCATTTTATATACAGGATGTTTAGTAGGGTCACTAATGGGAATCCAGAGTGCTTATGATTAGTTGATAAAGCTCCAACTTGAATTGAATAGAAAATATTATAGTGCTAGGCTGTGTAGTCAACACTATCTATAGGTATTCTAAAGTTGGAATAAACTGCTAACCTGTTGGTTTTATCATAGGAATATGTCTGGCAGGAAAAAGAGCTAAATAAAGCCAGCTATTTAGAATGTAGTATGTATAATTATACTGATGAGAAGAATATCTTCTAGCATTTCTTTTAGAGATTTACTTTGAATAAGTTTCATTAGGTGTTCTATTAGACTGGGCTGATCCTGAACTATAAATGATCTGATTCTATAGGGTAATAATATATTAAATATATGTGTTGATACCTGCAATCCTGAAGATCAATAGCTTATACCTCACCTAGAAATATATATAAATCTTACTACTCAGATTAAGCTGTGAGATGATCTAGTTGAAAGGGATGAGAATAGATATATTTAAATTGAAATATAAGATGAAGTTATTAATTTTTAGGATTATATGGTCTCTATGGAATAATATAGTGATGTAGGCTAGAGGAACTTTATGGAGTTAATTACCTATTAAAAACCTGAAAAGAAATGGAAGTTTGATTCTGAAGTTAAGAAGACTGTAAAAAAGAAGATATACTTTATCTTCATCTCAGAACAGACAGGATCTATGGCTTTATAAGGTATAATCTATAGCTTTGAATGTGAGATGTGGATTAGTAGTACTAGGTGCATTTTTGAAGCATATTTCTTGTGTGAAAATCAGAATAAAATAAATTGCTGATTGCAGAGCTGAACATATTAAATAAAGAATAAAGAATTTGATGGTTTCATTGTGGAGGAGATAATTCTAATGTATGATTGAAGAGAATATATAAGTAAGGATTTTCAACTGAGTGATTATATATTCATTTTAAATTACTTTCTATATATCTTCCACATAGTATTAGTTTAATTTAAGTATATTTGCTGCTGCTAGGTAGTAAAATGAAGTATTTATAAAGCATTCCCAATATCTATCTTAATGATATAATGAAAGATGTGGGAAATTACTGCACCTACTTTTTATTATTAGTATGTACTTGCTTCATAGATCTATATATATATATTTTGAAGCTATTAATAGCTAGTTTATATGTGTATTCTAAAAACAGTGAGAGTCTATATCATATATTATCTTAAAAGACATTAGTATGAGCTCATTTCATAGTTGTATTTGAGTTAGCTGGTTCAGTATATAGAAAATAAAAAGAAATGATGTTGATTTTAGAGGTGAACTAGAAGTAAGTAAATAAAGTGATGCATTAATTACTAGATAGAATAATCAGATAATATCTAATTCATTATAAAATGCTTATCTTTTCCTCTTCCTCTTCCTCTTCCTCTTTCTTTTTTAAATATATAGTTAGAACTCTGATTTTACATTCATCCTTCTCTCTTCTGCTAATATAGATGTTTTTCCCCCCTCTCTTACTTTAAAATATCAAGTAAGTAGTTATTATACTTAAAGAAGCTTGAAATTTTGAAGATATGAGAACTAATAACTTCTTTAGAATGCCTTAAATAAAAGCTGCCTCTGCCTCCATCACCCCTTATAAGACCTGGGGCAGTAAAACTGATCCTAGATCAGAGGAGAATCCTGAAGCTGCTAAGATCTAGAAAGTCTCTATATATTACTACTATATGATGGATTATATCTATCTTAAGAATTTTAATTAGCCCTGTGATAAGCTCTCTGGGAGCAAGAATGCCTACAGTAATTATATGTGGAATAAAAAAATATGCACTGAGGTTCCTATAGAAATGTCAGAGTAGATTAGAAATGAATGAGTTTTACATAATAATTATCTTAATACCTTGAATCTCTTTGTTAAGTCTATTCATGCTAAGAATGTCAATGATCATATGGATGCTGTAAAGATAGAGTTAGTAAAGCTTATTAAAAAGAAGTCTAAAATTAAAAAGAAGCCTACTATGAGTAGAGAGAGCTTAGTTGCTAGTAATATTAAAGGTAGTCAGATAGAATTTAAAAAGATTACTGTGCTGTAGAAGATTGCCTCTGAACTTAAATAATAATAGGAAATTAGAAAAGTGTAACTTCAGTAGATAGCTAATTTAGTTGAGACAGTTAAGGTATGTAGACTCATTTAATTATTATATTAATATAGCTAATAAATTGTGAAATAAAGTATAGGTAAAAATCTAAGCATTATTAAACTTAGAATTCAGAACTTAGAAGATGGGGTCTACAGTCTGAATGTACAGGTATAATATTACCCAAACTCAATATATTTTATAAATCCTATATGAATGACCCTATACTAATTAATATCTTATTTATATAGGTGAAATGAAAGATGAGTATGGAGAGTAAGATGAAATTATTTAATCTAAAGTGTTGCTCTTTCTCTACCTACTATAATACTCTAATTAAGAGTTTTAATAAATTTAATGCTGATATGGGTTGAAGCCCCTCTCTCCCTATAATAGTACTAGAGATAGAAGATTACTATGAATGTACCTATTTAGTACCTACTCTCCCTATTTACTTTAATAAACCTGATGATGAGATGACTGGGGGGGAGGCACAGTTGATTTTAGAGGTTAAAGGAAAGGATGAAGATGCTATAAAGAGAATAGATAGTAAGTTCTTTTAGATTTTTTAGGTTTAAATATGAGGTTTGGTTTTTTTTTCTTTTTTCTAGATAGATAGATAGAGATAATACAATAGATGAATGTTTTTTTTAATTATTTCCCTATTCTAAAAATGAAAATATAATGAAATATTAAAGTTCTACCCTAGAGATAAGTATATATATAGTAAATTTAATACTCTATAGTTATATCATGACTCTGATGTGTAGAATGATGACAGGACAGTGTGATAATTAATTTTCATTATAATTTACTCTCTAATATATTTACTAGAGTATTATGTTAGATGAATTGTTAATGAAATATTAACATTATATTTTAGAGAATAATGAGTATACTATTAAATTGAGGTTTACTATCATATTATTACTCTAACATATAGAATGGTAGCAGGACAGTGTGGTAATTAGTCTTCATTATAATTTACTTTCTAATATATTTATTAGAGTATTATGCTAGATGAATTGTTAATAAAATATTAACATTATATTTCAGAGAATAGTAGGTATACTATTAAATTAAGGTTTACTAGCATATTATTACTCTGATATGTAGAATGGTAGTAGAATGAGACAGTAGTAGTCTATAATTTCATAGAATAATCATATATTATTAAAATCCTTTATGATTTTAATATATATAGGTTAAAAGCTTTAATATAAATAGAATATTAATGTTAGATTTCAGAGAATGGTGATTCCACAGTAAAATCCACTTTCCATGGTGATATGACAGCTTCAATTCATGTAATGATGTTGGAGCTGTTGGAGCACTGTTCTGGCAGACCACAAAAATCTGGTATGGGTGAGACATGCTAATTATAAATAAATGTATGTAATAGTTAGTAATTATATAGGATGTGGGGTATGCAGAGAAACATGATGGTTAGTATTTATGCCTTAAAACTGTTGAAGAAATTTTAGCAGCAGGGATTTTCATGCATGCATGGGGAGCTAGCTGCCTTATTTACGCCCATTTGTTCTCAACAGGTCGTTGATCTGACTCGCACGGAAAATAAAGTGACGGCCTGCGGCCTGACGACATATAGGAATCATCCAGGCAGCTGACCAACAATCCCATGTCCCTTCGTTGTCGGCGCACATTACTCGAGAGGTCAGGATTGGCTGCTAAATACCTCCTTGTTGGGAATGGCTGGAGTTGTCTGCTTGAAGGGAGTCGCCAGGATGGCAAAATGGATGGAGATACGGCTACGTCAATGCGGTTCCTCGTCCTCCCCTCTTGTTTGCACTCTTGCAGGGGCCAGGCCAGCGCTTTAAGCTGTGTACCACAACCCTACCCTCAAACAAATTCCAGTCCTTCATATCGCTCTTCAATTGGCTCTTGGGGTGTCTCACTGTTGCCGCTGGCCCTTCACTCTGCCAATGGTGTGAAGCATAACATCAAGCACCAGGACAACCCTTAATTATGCATTGGCGCCATCATCTGGCTTCAGATGATACCTCCCCCCCCCCCCCGTTGCTATACAAATACTATGCTCCCTCCCGGCAAGTTCTTATTGTTTTTATCTGCCTCAAATACCCTAATTTTTTAAAGCTACCTTCTAAACCGGTCTCGTCCTCTTCAAATCTTGCTTTTTTAGAAAACAGCTATGTCCGCCGGTAGATCATTCGTTGGAAACGTTTTTAACGCCGTGCGGGGTAAGAACATTGGTGTCTACGTCAAAGCCTTCGGTGATGGCTACCTTCGACCTCCAGGGGCGATGGATGCCATAACAGCCACTGCCAGAGGTGAACTGTTAGCGCGCCTTGCGGAGTCATTCCCTAACAAGACACTTTTCAGTGAGGGGCTTATGGCCAATATTGAGTCTCTCGAGGTTACGTAGGTCCTACCTCCCTACCTAAAGAAGTCTCCTGTCTCTTTTCTCATACACAGCAGCAACCCTGCCTACCACGCTAGCGATCACAAGGATCAGCACTGGGACGTTGATGGTGTGGATGAGAATGGAACAGTGCTTAAGAATGCTCATTTGACCAAGGACAAGAGCAAGCAAACAGTGATTAGAAGCATGCCATTTCATTTTAACTTTTCTAATACTGCTCAAATAGACCGCAAAGTAACTTTGCCGCGATGATATTCACCTTGACTAAGAGGTATGCTGGATGAAGGCGTGGTGCAAGGTTTTTTCAAGGGTCATTGCTGTGCTCCGCGTTTCCATGTTGTCTCTACCAATGAAGATTTACGGCTTGTTACATACAATTTTGACTCTGTTTTATAACACCTGGAAGGCTCTCTTTGGCACCATTTAAGAAAAGAAAAGTAGCGAGCGCAGCAAGAGGTTGGAAACATGGGGACTACATGTGGATTAGAATTGTAAGCTGGAATTGGCTTTAGTTCAACGACTGATCAGCTGGATGCCACGCATATAAATATAACACCGATGGTGTATTATACACTTTCGATTGGAAAACCCTCGAAGGCCTCGAACTTGGGAAGGGTATGCACCCTGACGGCTAATATCGGATTATGCCGTGTAGCTGCGTCGGCAGACGATACCGAATCCTCTGAACTGATAGTGAAGCCGACGGTGGTATTGTTTATAAGAACCACTTCCACCAAGTCGGCGGCCTGGCGCCACCGAACTTGAATGAGTGGAAGGGAGGAATATCACGCGTTCCGACTATGTCACGTTACTATACACATAGGTGTTGGGCTGTCGGACGACCTCCAGGCAATTCGATGGATTGATTACCAGACCTTCTGAATTCTCGAACTTCTCGGAGTTTGTGGTCGTAGACAGTAACATAGGGGATATTTAGAAGGTGGTATCAAGGGCCATTAGCCCAACTTCCTCAGCTTCCATTCAAAGGCCGGGCGCGAAGGCACTGCCAGTGTTCAATCTAAAAAATTCTCCTGGCCTTGAGTAAATGACCGAGCAAGTGAATTAGATCTGTGGTTTGATATGTTGCAGTAATGGCCAGAGGACTAAAGAAAGATTCTAACACTGGCGCAAGAGCAGTGGCTATATCTGAGGCCTCGAGGTGGGCTTGTAGAAATATGCCTGGCTGTTTGTTGTTGGTAACCCTAAGGGGCTTTGTTTAACTTAACTAATTCCTTGGCTGTGTATCTTTGTGGAGATGTTCGTCACCTCAACAACATTCCCAACTTATCACTTCTCTTCCGTCCCAACCAACACTACGGAGTAATAATTCCATCCTTCTATTTCTATTCCTGAAGTCCTGTTAGATCAATGCAGTCCTTGCCATTCAAACCTGTTTTTGATGTTGGACGGACAGTTTGTGGAGTGAGAGGAAAGTATAAGTTGACGGGGCGATTAGGAAATGGATGGAGCTTGGCCTCGCTCTTCAAAGCCCAGGAACCAAGTGATGGAAATGAGGCGAATGTTAAAAGGTTTCCGCCCGTTATGTTTATCGTGGGAAAATTATCGAGCTAATTATATTTGCTCTATAGGGTTGTTATCAAAACGCGCCCTGCTGACCGTAGGGCACCCCTAGAGGCGGAATACCGCGAGCATCTCAGGGCAGGCATCTCGTCATGCCAGTACATCCGGCCGCTTCTTGACATCATTCCTGGTGCCAACAATAGTCCAACCGGGACCAAAGATTACAGCGACGCCGCGCATAAAGCGCACCAGGTTCCGGCGGGTCTAGTGTTTCAATGGATGGAGCACAACCTGTATAATTTTGATCCCCGAATATACCGGCAAGACTATGTATTGGCCGAGGCAATTGTGACTGGAGTACTGCAAGCTCTTGTCCCATTTGAGGATAGCAAGCGAGTGCACTCAGGTAGGATGACTTGTGCTCAACATTACCGTATCACTGCTAATATAGATATAGATATTAAACCGGACAATATCCTGATTAACTGTCACGGCCCTTGCACCTACGAAGTGAAGCTCTCAGATTTGGGAGAGTGTAAGGAATCCAGATACCATATACAAAGACACCACACTGACCTGCGGTATAGCGAATGACGATGGTTTTTCTAAAACTCTTACTGGATCCTTGTTGACGCGCGCTCCTGAAGTATGGGAAGGAAAAGGCTATTTCCATAGCTCTGACCTTTGGGCGCTCGGAGTGACTTTGTTTGAGCAATTCAGTCACTCTGCCTTTAGTTTTTCGGTGATACGAGATGACGTTCTTGTTGACACAATCATGCTTGCCAAACTTATGTGTCTCTTTCCAAAGTGGCATCCCTCTCCTATTAAATGGATGGATGTATATGGTCAAAGCCTCGGGCAGGTCTTCGCTGACGCGAGTCGTATTAAGGACAGCATCCCAATCTTGCCGTTAGATCAACAGCTACAACAGATGGATATCAAAGAGGAATGGAAAAGATTCCTCCAGTTGTTACTTGCGCTTGATCGAAATAAGAGGTATTCTGCCTCAGAAGTCTTGCAGTCCACTGCATACCAGGATATATTGAAAAACAAGCTATAATATAATACTCAGAGTGAACATTTAGCAGCATCTCAATATGAGGCCCTAGCCCGCTGTTCCTCCCTCTAGTGTCAAAATCTGAAACAAGTGGGTTTAAAAAGAAGGGAAAAAAAAACAGTCAAAAAGCCGAGAATCTTTGCCCCGCCTACCCGGCCAGTGCGCCCTTCTCGAACAGGCCTAGCCTGCCGTTCCGGGGCTCGACCTGCTCATAGGTTCCAAGGTGTGTGGAAGTATTGGCCTGGAAAAGGCGCTGAGGAGGAGATACTGGTGGGTCTTGGCAATATTCACCAGCGGAATGATTATTACCAAAGACTCAGGAGAGAATTCTTGTCTATTCATTTCACACCAAGTTTGGCTGTGTTTGCCAATATGTATTCTTCTTCTTTGTTTTCTCTACAGAGTAGTAACTAGCTAGATTCGTTCGTGAGATCGCTCAGGAATCAACCTAGTAACTTAGTTAACCGTATGAGATGATGATGTCATCCATATAAACCTCTTTTTAAAAGCATGCCATCGATCATCCCATTCATTCTTATCCTTAAACTCTCTCAATCACACAGTGAAAAGGAGCAGAGAATTATACACAATAATGAATTTGCTAAACACTTCCTCAAGTCAGGGTTACAATGATGAAGTTAGAGAGATGATCGAAGCCCTGCCTCCTGGAAGCAGTGAATACGATGCTGCAGGGCTCGAGGCAGAGGACCTTGAGGAGCTCCTTCAAAGGGAACCATTCGCTCGTGCTGCTGGATACATTGACAGCGATGGTGGACAACGCTTAGACAGATACGTTGTATTTAAGAATGTGGCTCCAGATGCAATGCGAGACTTCTCCAACCTACGACACCTTGGACGCAGCAAAGATCAAAGTCTCACATATCATCTCCTTATCATCAACATGATTTCTCGCGATCATGCAAGTGCTATCTGTTACTTTGAAAAACTTCTTGAGGGCAAACTGGATGAAATGAGACCGAGGCTTTCTCTCGAACTTCGACCCTGTGGGGGAGCAGATGTGCAAGGAACAACACGCACCAAATGCCCTGATACATCATACTTACCACGCTCACTCCCGCATACCCGATCAGCCAAATGGCCCAGCCTGGTTCTTGAAGTTGGATATTCCGAGTCGGCTTCAAAGCTGAGGAATGACGCCAGCTGGTGGTTAACAGAATCCCGGGGGGATGTACGCGTCGTGATCACGGTAGAAATATTCTGCAAGCACCGAGTCCACCTTGAGATGTGGCAATTCCGTGATGGAGCTGCTCGCCCTCGTCCTGTTATGACGCAGGAGGCGACCGTTATCAAGAGCGGGAGTAATTATTCTGCCACTGGTCCAATGGTGATCCGTTTCCAGGACCTTCTTTTGCGACCCCCCACCGGCAACGGGGAGCGCGATATTGTTCTCGGCCGTGACGACCTGGAGGGTTTGGTGGAACTTGCCTTGGAGGATTAGATGAGGAGAGGTATTGGGCTTGTCTCCATACCAGCCAGGGAGGAGTTGGATGCCGGTGTCACGAATTTACCGGCCTTGTTCGACTGCTAAGCACAGCCTTCCTGGTTTCCAGGCGAGATATATAGTATGTTATACTGTGGACCACATACATATCCTGACTAGCCTGCTAATTCCCGGAACCACAAAATATCGGGGCACTGACAGGCGGCCTAGGATGCTCTCTAGAAACTCTTGATGCCGCCAAATGAAACCGACTTCGCCTTTGCCGTTTATGCTGCTGAATCACGACCACCGGAATGTTCTCTCTCTTTTTTTTCCCCTTCTCCTTTTTCTCTTTCTCTTTTTCTCTTTTTTCTTTTTTTTTCCCCTGAAGTTAGACGCTCTTGCTGAAAGGCCATAATGAAATAGAATGTTTTGTTGGTGTTTTGCAAAATATATGCCTGAAGACGACAGGTATAGATATCCCTTCAGTAGTCGGATGAATTTTCACGAGTTAATCAATTGCCCATCTCCCTAAAATCTCCATCTTCCAGGTTGAAAATTCCCCCCCACCCCCCCCCATCATGACTAGATAAGCTGGGAGTTGATATTGAAGCTGCCCTCTATGGTTCAGCATCTATATCCATACTAGTCCGAAAGAATTGCCTAGTCATATTACCAAGGAAATTAACGCAGAGAAAGCAACTGAAGAAGCAGGACCGACAGGAAAGTTATATAAGAAGGAGAAGTTCACAGGAGAAAATCGGGTAGAGGACCTGTATGTACATGTACATGTACATATATACATTTGCCCTGCCACACCAGAGAGGAGGAGTTGGCTCTATAATAAAAGAAGCCCAGATGGCTTGGCAGTCTCAAGATAGATGGGATGGAGGGCAGGTGATTGGTTGGGAGGAGCACTTTTCTGCACCTGAACGCTGGGCGCGAGGGCATCGCCTTCAGCGCGGAGGTTCGGGGGATTGTAAAAAAATTGGACTCTCACTGTGCGTTGTTAGTTAGCGCGTGGCAGTATCGGCCATGGGCAATTACCAGCCTCATCATTGATCAAGCAGCCGTGGAACTACAGGGCCACTCATGAGCCAGCATACGCCTGAATTGTTGATAATAAAGCAGGCTTAATAATAATTAAATAAAAGCAGGAGAGAAAAGTAAAAAAAATGCGCAAAGGAAAAAAAGGAAAAGGAAGAAGGAAAAGTGGGGCAGGGATTTCAAAAGCGGGTGTTTCATATTTACTGCCAGGGGCTGGCGCTAGTTTGAGGATGATTCTGAGAGAGAGAGAGGGATGGGATGGATTGATGGGTGATAAACCTCCAGAAGCACATGATATTCATATCTTCTCTTTCTTTTCTTTTTGGACCAGGGCCAGGGGCTAGGGGGAGGGAAGAGGATGTATCTAAGTTTTATCCTTTTTCTTGGCTTTTGGTTTTGCTGAGATGGGTACGGAGTAGTTAAGTTATGTATGGAGGTTCATCAGCATTTGATGGATTTTCAGATGAAGAATAACACTGTGAAAGTTTTCCTGCATAAGAAGCTGGGCAAAGGAAGTTTGAATTTTCATTACTAAAAATATTTCATATTTCATATTACTTTGCATTGCATCGCATTGTTGTCCAGTCTCTGTCTGTCTGTCTTTCCAAAGAATGAAATAAAAATTAAATGGTCCTCAACAGTCGAGAGTCGAGAGTCGAGCGCCCCGAGGACATACTTCATCCATCATAGTAGCCAATCATCAGCAACTACATACATTCCCCCAGCCAAGCCAAGCCAGCACATGAACTGACCACCGACCAGTGACCAGCAGCAGGCCTCCAGTGTTGCCCAGACCGAGTCCAGTTATGCAAGGCAGTGTGGGTTGGGCGCGTGTTCCAGGTCTGCTTCATATAACCGAGCCAATAGGCAGTTGGGGGTTTGTTGGGCTGGGCTGTGTGTCAGGTTGATGTATCAGGAGCCGGGCAGGGGGGGCGCTCTGATACATATGATACGATACGGTTGGAGGACGAGGATCCCTGGGAAGGTTACCCTGGTCCTTGTTGTTTCTGAGACTGGCGCTGGTGGTGGTGTGTGGTGTGGCGAGTCGATGAGGGAGGGGGGGGTTATTTTTGGGTTGATATTGTCTTTTTTTTCGACTGTATTATTGTTGCCTTTTGTTGCTTTCTTTCTTTCTTTTTGGGTTGTGGTTGATGGATGGATGGATAGACGGGAAGTTTAATATCTAATATATAGTTAAGAAGAAGCCAGTCTCTTTTGTTTCTTCCTTTCTTTCTGCTGCTCCTTATATTGGCGTAGTTCCTACTGCCACCAACTTGATGCAGAGGGGTAAAAGATGAGCGCAGCCCCCCCAAATCAGTATTTTAGCCAGTCCGTCCATCCCTGCTCCGGCGTCCAGGACATCCATCCTTCACCGTCGAACGGCGAACAGGCGGTATGTTAGTCGTGTACTTTGTTACGTACCAGCGCGGTGCGTAAGTTGGCACCTACGCAAAAAATACGGAGGGAGGGTGGTGTGCAGACTGTAGTACGGGGGGGGGGGGCATTGTTGTTGGTTTCTGTGACGCCTCCCGATCGTAATGTTTTGCATTTTTTTCCTTTTTTACTTTGGTTATTTCGGGTTTCTAAGTAAAGAAATCCGTTCGCCACAGGCCTTGGCTTTTGGCATTTTCATTATCCCGATTCTGGCTGGGAGGTGGTTGCATTGGAGGGCAGTTGTTGGGGGAGTTACTTGGGCTTTTATCCTTTGCAGACTATTCGAGAGTTCGCGGTGTGTGTGGAAGCAGTGATAATCAATGTAGGAATGGCATGTTGGAGCGAAAGAAACGGTGGGCGGGCTGGGGAGGAGACATGACGCGATGCTATCCCGGCAGTGGCCAGGGTCAGGGCCCGAGTCGAGGATGGATGTGCAACGTGAGCGAGATGTAGACGGGTAATATTAGAATAGCCCAGTGAAGAAAGGGATGCTCGGGACACAGCACACACCTGTCACCAGAGGTCAAAGAGGGCTGCCGAAAGTCGAATGGATTATTAAATATGGCCGTGGCGGGCGGGTTGAGTCTTGACGTGGTGGAGAGCACCCACAGGTATTATTAGGTATGGAGCCAGCCTTCCCGTGTGTAGAGTTAAAAAAGAGTTCTGGCCAGGGCAGAAGCAGGATAGACTCCAGGAACAGGCCCAGCAACCACAGTCCACAGTCGACGGAATCCGCATTCATCAGCATCACCAGATTCACCACCTGCAGACTCCGAGTTGTCCCCCTGCTGTTCCCTGGCTGGCTGTGGAGAGAAGCCCAAGCAGAGCCTGACTAACCAGCAGCGGTCTCTCTCTTCCCGCGTCGCCCGCCGCATCTCCATCCATCGACTCTGCTGTCCCCACTCGCTGCCTTCCAAGTCCCCTGTCCACTTGGTCTCTCCCACGCCTGTGTCTGGCTCTTCTCTCTCTCTGCTGGCCGCTGGCTTATTACCCAATCTTCCCCGTCTCTGCTTCTCTCCTCTCTCTCTTCCCTCCTCTCCTCTTCTCCTCTCCTCTCCCTCTCCCCCATTCCTCTCCCACGCCCTTTTGGTGGCTTTATTTTCTCTTATTACTTCTTCTTCTTCTTCTTCTTTCTTACTTCTTTTCGTTTCTCCTTCTCTAACACCTTCGTTTCGCCTTGTGCGCGTCGCCCGTCGAGTGCCCGCCGCCTGAAGCAGAGCATCCCTCTTCGATCCATCGGGCTGGCCCAACCCTCTTCTCGACAGCAATCGCATCACCAGTGTCTGGAACCCTCTGAGGCTGGTCCCTCGTCTTCGCCCGTTTGGAATCCTTCTCTCGTTTCTCTTCTCGCTTCGTCGCTTCTGTTTCGCGTGGCTGGTGCCGACTCTGCGTCGTCGTCGTTCTTGTGCGTGGTCTGCTGTCTCGCTCTCTGACGGTTGGTTGCTTCTTATACCGCTCCCCCTTCCCGCTCTTGATCCTCCCCATCATGCGTCGAGGAAACACTATCTGCCTCTTCAAACTTGTCCTGTGTACAATGTGATCCTGCTTCCGTGCCATGTCCCTGACCCCCGTCGCAGAGACACTCTCCCGCCCGTCGCGATGTATTCTCAGCATGGTGCTTCGATGGCACCACCGCAAAAACCAGAAACATTCATGCTTTCCAATGAGGCCCAGCAGAGCCTTCCCCATGACGCACAGGTTGCCCTACAACAAGTCGATAATTGTGAGTTCGCCGCCATTGACTCGCCATCAGTCGTGAGCAGACAAACTAACCCGTCTAGTGAAATACTTCCTTATATCTGCCCCGGTCGACTGGCGCGCCGAACAGCTCATCCGTCGATTCCTACTCCCCACGGGCGACTATGTCTCCTGTGTCCTGTGGTATGTGATGCGACCGTCACGCTCAATCCAGGTACAACTCTAACCGGTCGCAGGAATAACCTCTTCCATATTTCGGGAACCGATATCGTGCGATGTCTGTCCTTCAGATTCCAGGCCTTTGGCCGACCGGTGAAAAACACCAAAAAGTTCGAAGAAGGCATCTTTTCCGACCTTCGAAACCTCAAGTCCGGCACGGACGCGTCGCTCGAAGAACCCAAGAGCGCCTTTCTCGATTTCCTGTACAAGAACAACTGCATCCGCACCCAGAAGAAACAAAAGGTCTTCTACTGGTACAGCGTGCCCCACGACCGGCTCTTCCTCGACGCTTTGGAACGGGATTTGAAACGAGAGAAGATGGGCCAGGAAGCAACCACAGTTGCTGTCAACGAGCCAGCATTGTCCTTCGAGTTCGATTCCTCGCAGTCGCTCTTTGAACAACTCACAAAGGCCCAACAAGCGAACTCGTCGTCTTTCTCTGCCCACGCCAGCACCGGCTACAACCATTCTGCTTCTCCAATGAATCAATCTACCGATTCTATGCCGCCTCCGCAGATGGCCCCGCCAGCAATGCCTGTGGTGCCCGAAGACACGAGCAGTCAGACAATGTATAACCCAGTGGCCATGTCCAGCGCCCCAATGAACAATGGCATGGTCAAGCCCGAGCAGGACTATGGCCAGATCAACTACGACCGGAATGGGATGCCAATATCGAGAATCCACCAGCGCCATACGTCCATGCCTACTTATATGGAGTACTCTCCAGCTCCGTCGTTCGTTTCGTCACACTACGACGACTACGGTCCTAGAGGCATCTCCTTTGAGCCAATCACTCCTCCCCAGCATTCGGTCCACCTGGGCCCCGAACCTGCCTATATTGCAAACGAGGATACTGGCCTTTATACTGCCATTCCCGATATTGGAAGTTCGGCGGCCTTTGCTCCAATGATGCAACTCCCCCCTTCTAATCTCGCGGGACCTCAGTTTTCTACCGCGACTCGCACATTCCCGTCCACCAATGTATACTCTGTCATTGAGGGATCACCAACATACAAACAACGACGAAGACGATCCTCCATCCCCCCCAGCATTACAAACGCTATCGCGGCTGTCACTGGAAATGCCCACGCCCAGACATCACACTCCCACTCCCACTCCGTCAGCCGACCTAGCGAGCTTCGTCGTTCGATGTCTAGCTCTGTTCCTGCCGTTGTGGAAGGAGAAGAATCCAACCAGGATTCTCCTCCGGGCCTGACCCATAGCTACACATCTACGGTTGCGCATCAGAAGGATCTGCTCCAAGAGCTATCTCGAACCGGTACTCCGCTTCCGAGTCTCGAGGAAAGCCCGCCAGAAGATCCACTATCTCTGATCAATACCCAGGATGAGTTGTCATCGTTACCCAACGGCGACGCTCTCGATCATGCAGTTGCCGCGAGTGCGGCCAATGGGAGGACGGATCGACCCGGGCCTGTCCGTCGCGCCCGCAGTGCAACTATGATGGAACTGGGTCCTTACCCCCAAAAGTCTCATTCTTGTCCTATCCCATCATGTGGCAGGCTTTTCAAGAGACTAGAGCATTTGAAACGGTATGTACTGCTATTTTTGGCCTCTTTGCATTGTCGCAGGCTTTGCATGCATTTCTTTGGCCAGGTTTGTGGTCGTAATTTGCTGTAACCGCTGACTGACGGTTGGGCGCGTAGGCACGTGAGAACCCACACCCAAGAACGCCCCTACCCTTGCCCGTTCTGCAACAGGGCATTTTCACGGTCGGATAACCTTGCTCAGTACGTCCCACCTCACTAAGATTGCATTGTAGCCGTGCAGAACTAACACCATACCCCAGACACCGTCGCACCCATGAAAGTCAGCAAGGTGGTGGCCAACCAGCGACCAACTTTTCTGATGAAGACCACGAGCATGAGGAGAACGAGTTTGGTTCGTTAGAAGAGGAGTCTCCTCCGTCTTCCGATTCGACCAACAACTTCATGTCCGCCAACGTCGTTGACATGGCCAGCGTCACCTCCATGCCATCATCTATGGTTATGCAATCTAGTTTGCCGACCATGGTGACTCCACAGATGATAACCCCTCAGCTGTTGCAACAACATATCTAGATTGTCATCTCTGGTCTTCCTCATTGGACTACTTTTCATAGAAGACACTTATTGTACAAGTTTATCCACTCCACTGCACAAAAGAACCAAATTTGGCGACATTTTTGTCCTGCCTTATGCATATCTATCACGCCTACAATCCAACGTCGTTTCCTTGATCCAATTGCTTTTATATTTTTTTTTGCTTGGGAATATACTTTTGGTTATGTTTTGAGACGAGCAAAGGGCAATCAATGGACCGGCAAGGAAATGTACCAAAAACTCTCCTTATCTACGCCAATGGATTTATGGCCTTGGACTTTTTCTCTTTTCCTTTTTTACTATATACATATATATCTTGTCGCGGTTGGGAAGTGGGTGGAGGAATGTCTTTGATTTTGCCTGGGTAAACTCCCCGAGTATGGTTTTGGTTTTTCTCCCTCCTTTTCTTTACATGTCGAATCTTGCATAATCCCTATTTCTTATGTTTTTCTTTCCGCTCTGAAGACTTACTTTTTTTTATTGATCGATCTATTTATCTACTACTCTTTTTAACCCATCTATCAACGAAGGCTATGAAGGTTCGCTCTATTAGGATTCTGGCTTCTAAATTCGTTCCTGTGTTTTTTGCGTTTGCGTTTCATCGAAGTGGATGGGATGGGATGGGATGAGCTTTTCTGATTTCTCCACCTATACTATCCGTCTGTCCTGATTTACCACCATATCGATCGTAGATCACCATACCGACGTCACGTCGGTGTTCTTACCTCACTTATCTCCTATGTTAGCTAGTCTGTCGGTTGTGAGAATGACTGACTACCAGCCACTATCATTCTCTTCCCTCTGAGAGTTACTTATTGCTTTTTATTTCAGTTATTCTTTCCCCCTCTGTTTATGCCAGATCGGTTGCTTGTACTTTGCTTAACTTGCTTGGATGGTTCTTGTGTGCATTGATATTGTCTGTCTGTTAGTCTGCCTGCATGTTATGGGTTTGTTCTTCTATCTTTATATGAGATGTTTTATGCTGTGTTAGGTTATATATCCTTGATTGAGTTAAGGGATGGGGGGGATGGGGGGATAGGGGGATAGGAGGAGGAATAGGAACATATAGACGCATATGGACTCTTACTTGGTTGTTAAGTGAAAGGCCAAAAGGGAAGGGAAGAAACAGGGTAGTTTAGGAGTGTATGTATGTAGACAATGAGAATGATGATGACAATGACGATGAGTTTAATGCAGTCTTTGAAGGAAGGGAGTGTAATTATCATGTCATAGGAATCCCCCCTCTTTTTCTTTCCCCTATTCTTCCTACTCTGCCCAGGAGGTGTTAACCTGCGTATGTCGTCGTCGCGAAATTGGCTGGATGGGACAGATGACGTAATCAGACCACCCCCCATCCATCCATCCCCCCAAACCACCAAACCAACTCAACCATTATCGCCAAACAGCAAGAAAGAAGAAACAGAATTTCGCCTCCGGAAACTCTAAACCCCGATTCCCCCATTTATCCCCCCCCGAATCGGGCTAAATGCCCAGACGACACCTGATGTTGTTTGGAGCGCTTTGAGATGATTTGAACTGTCACCACCATCACCATCAATATCATCATCATCATCATCATCATCATCATCATCATCATACCCGCCATCAGAGGTTTCGTCCTTTATTTATCTACCTACCTGTTTGACGAGGGAGAGAAAGAGCAAGGAAAGGAGGTGAACCATCTATATGAGGCGAGGGAAGATATAGCTTGGCTTCAAGTTCTCATCTCTGGTTCTGAGGTTGCTGGGCTGGACTACATACTACACAACCCACCCGCCTACCTACCCCATCCGAAAGTCCATCTATCTATCTATCCATCTGTCTATACCTTGAGGAGGAGGAAGAGGAAGAAATAGGAAGAGGACGAACGCTGAAGTCTTTTAAAATAAACCTCGATTTCAATCACCGGATCGATCCCCTTTAGGCTTTCCCTGTTGGATATTAGAGACCTCTAGCAGCGGAGAGTTCATCCATCTGATCGATCTGATCGACTAGTTACCCGATTCGAGAATTCGAGAATTCGATATTTCAAGGGGGACGGAGCTACCTACATGTTACTCCCCCATCTGACCACGTCTGGCTTTTGCAAAGATTCAACCCGCCGTGCTGGAAGATATTAGTCAACACATATCTAGTTTCTAGTGGCGAACTCTTTTCCCTTGCAGCTTTGGCCCATACATACACTGCTGCAGCGATTACCGCCCCCGGGTCCGGTCCTTAGGTACGGCCTACAGTTTAGAGCTGAGGGCAGGTTGCCTCTTCTTTTTATATTGATTTTCTGCACACCGCGCGTGGGGATATAGACAGATTGACAAGCGCTTTTTCTTGTCTGAATCTTTCTTCTTTTTTTTTTTTTCTTATTGGGGAGGCATTTTGATCCTAGTAGTACCTAGCAAGTGAAGTTATTATTTGTTATTTCGAAGACTGATATCGTTTTATTTCTTTTCTTTCTTGTTTTTTAACCTGTGTGTTGGGTGGCTTTCTGCTATTCTGCTTTCTGCTTGCTGTTTTGTTTATGGTTGTACGTGTTTTCGTATGGGCTGCTTCTGGTGCATGCACGAGCATTAGATATTGTGATCCTTTCTTGCCGTCGTCAACAAAGGCACGCGCCCGGTCTCTCTATTTCTAGAGAGGGTTTGTTTCATCACTTTGAAAGAGGGGAAGCAAGCGGACGTGTCCCCCCCTGTCGGAAAAAAAGGATATACATATCCCTCGCATGCGTCTGGAAATTGGAATCTACAGGACGCTTAAACGCCAGCTTAGTTAACGCACCGGCGCTACTCTCGTCCCGATCAGAAATCGAAGAAGACAAACCCTCATGACCTCGCCATTGCCGCCGGGCAGAGAGGATGATCGGTCGCCGCTGCTAGCCGGTGAACCATCGGGATCAGGGTCAAGTCCTAGAGGGGAGAGACGAGAAATCCACAGTGATGTAGAGGCTACTATTGGCAAACAGTCTAGCGATGACGAGGAGTCGAAAAGCTCGCTGTATCTGTTCCTGCTTACGTTGAGTATTGGAGGGTACGTATGCGTTTCCTTTTTTTCCATCCCTGGGAATGAAATTTTTTTTTATGTAAAGGTGGGCAGGGCTAAGTGGTACTTCCAACATGATAGATTGCAAATCGTCTGGTCTGTTGAGCTCTCGAATGGTTCTGTAAGTGCATCTACTCGTTGGGGAATTACCTGTACTATCCTCTTGAAAGCGTTCTTCCAATCAAACTAACAAACACCTCTATTAGCCCTACCTCCTGTCTCTGGGGATGAACAAATCCCTCCTTGCCTTCGTATGGATTGCCGGGCCCCTAACTGGGACTCTTGTGCAGCCATACGTCGGCATCCGTAGTGACAATTGCCGGATACGATGGGGAAAGCGGAAACCGTTCATGATCGGAGGGGGCATCGCGACTATTGTCGCACTGCTCGCCCTGGCATGGACCCGCGATATTGTTGGTGGCTTTTTGGGCTGGTTTGACGTCCCATTCCACTCTCCGGGGGTTAAGGTTACGTCTATTGTGCTGGCGACGATTTTGATGTATTGTCTGGATTTTGCTATCAATACTGGTTAGTTTTGTCTTTCCCAACAGCCAACTATCTAGCTTTATATGAGCTGTACTAATAATGTTTCACTTCTAGTACAAGCGGCTATTAGAGCTTTTATCGTCGACAATGCGCCTGCGCACCAGCAAGAGTCTGCCAACGCATGGGCTAGTCGGCTCACCGGTATCGGGAATATTCTGGGATATATCTCTGGCTATCTCGACCTTCCCAGACTCTTCCCGTTCTTCGGAAACACGCAGTTTAAAGTTCTCTGCACCATTGCGTCTTTGTCACTGGGCATCACTCTCTTGATCAGTTGCCTTTACATCACAGAACGCGATCCACGGTTGGAAGGGTCGCCACAGACAGACAATCCTGGCGTCATTGCCTTCTTCAAACAAGTTTTCAAATCCATTCGTAACCTACCGCCCCAGATCCGCAAGGTGTGCGAGGTTCAGCTGTGTGCTTGGGTGGGGTGGTTCCCGTTTCTATTTTATATCACTACATATATTGGCCAGTTATATGTCAATCCGATATTCGAAGAACACCCCAATCTACCACCCGAGGACATCGATGCGGCCTGGGAGACAGCCACGCGAGTGGGCACCTTCGCCCTGTTAACATACGCGGTCACATCGTTTATAGCAAGCATCGTTCTCCCCTTACTCATCGTCCCTACATATCGACAACCTGCTCACACCACGGACGAACCACCCACGGACACCCGCCCACACCCCTATCTAAGCCGTAGAGAATCAACATCGGCAGTATCATTCACCGCCTCATCAGCCGCTGCATTTGCACCAGCCGCCCCCGAACCGCTAGAAGAAGGAGAGTCACCGACCCTCCTCTCCAGGCTCCAGATACCCGGCCTAACCCTCCGACGTATGTGGTTCATGTCCCACATCCTATTCACCCTCTGCATGTTCAGCACGTTCTTCATCCGCACGCCACAGGCAGGGACAGTTATCGTCTCCGTCGTCGGTATCTCATGGGCGTTGACGCTCTGGGCGCCGTTTGCGTTTATATCAGCCGAAGTGGCCAATAGCGATGCGAAGCGGAGAAATAAATTATTGCGCTGGAGATCGCCGAGTAGAAGAGGCGGGGAGCATACGACGGGCTCGTCGCATACTATGTCTGCTGAATCGCACTTTCATCACCATCATTATCATCACCACCACCACCATCCTGCAACTGACATGGAACACCATGACGGCCATGATGACGCGGACGATGAATTCTCACCGTCCCCCGTCTCCTCCCCTGCCTCCTCCCAGTTCATGATGGGATCCAGCACCGCCGTCGTCGATAGCAATGAAAACATTAGCAAAACCCACGACGACGACGATGATGATGATGATGATGATGATGATGACAACAGCGACCCCGGCACAACGGACCAGGCCGGCGTCGTCCTCGGAATCCATAATGTGGCCATCTCCTGTCCGCAGATCTTCTCGACGTTGGTTAGTAGTTTGATTTTTCACGCGTTGCAGAAGCCGCGTGGGCAGCCTGGGGATGATTCTGTAGGGTGGGTGTTGAGGTTTGGTGGGTGTGCGGCGATTGCGGCGGCGTGGTTTGCGGGGAGGCTGGAGGAGGGGGGTGGTGGTGATGGGTATGGGAGGGGGAGGAAGGGGGGACATGTTGTGTGAGTTGTTGGTTTAGTTATATTTGGGGTTCTGTTTCTCTGCCCCCTTTTTGTTTTTTGGGGGGGGTTTGTTTGAGTTATTAGGAGTCTTAGGATTGTTTGGTTTGCTATTGGTTGTGTTTTCTACCCGTATATATCGCGGATTTTCGGGTTGGATGTATATATCTAGGTGAATATCAGGGATATGGAATTTTGTATCATGTCCGTTCGGACGAATCAGTTAGTTTATTGGAATGCTGGAGCCTTGTTGTATGGATGGCTGGTAAAATATGTGAGTGCGAAAGGACAAATGTTAGAAGCTGCTTTAGAGGCGTTCATCGAGAATCATAGTCACATGCCGTGATGTTCTATGATTTGATAGATTGTGTGGGCAGTACTCCGTACAGGGCAAGGAACTTCGTCTTTGCAAGCTGTCTTGATCTATCGGAATTCTCGGTTCCCGAGGATGGCTGGGGTGTAGCTTGCAAAGTATGGATACTGGTGTTACGGTGAGGGAACGGAATATAATTACCTGGGAGTTGTTTAGAAAAGGCTGCACATAGAAATACATTGTGATATTCCTTATTACCCGCCCCTATCCATCCCTTCAACATCAGCTCACCCATAGGGCCATAGACTGCCATAACTAGCAGTGTTGAATTGTTTAAAGCAGCGCCGCCTCCGTCCCAATCCGGCCAAGTCCAAATTAGGCGTTGAGGATTCTCCGCCCGCCGAGCATCATCCATCTATCAGATCAGCGTCAGTCAATCAATCCAGCTTCCCCGACCAGACCACGACACCGCCACAGCCGCAGACGTAGAGCCACGGAGACATCACCAACTATATCACACCTCCTCACTCTCTCCTCTCGTCTCCACCCCCCCCCGTCCGCCCCCGATTGACCCAGTGCAACATCCGCCCTGCCAGATAACAAATCGCGCATTCCACCGCCTATCCATCCCCCCCCTCGACTCGGCCTTACACAGCAAACCCCTCCCCCCGCCGCCGCCACGCCTTGGGTATTGGCCTGGGTATTATGAGTGCTGTCCGCTACGCTGATCGACTTGCCCTAAGAGCTCGTCTTTGTCGCTATTGCTGCTCCTCCGATATATCCCTACTCAACAGTCCAAGATAGCGCTTTTGTTCCCGCGGAGAGAGGAACGGAAACGGCGGCACGGGAGAAAATAAGGGGAAAGGTTTCGGAGAAATAAGAGGCCTGCCGCGATGACGGATTTGATTGGGAGGATTGTGTTTGATGTTTTACGTATGTTATTTTTTTCCCCGCTGGTTGTTTGGTTGTGAGGTATATTGGGCGCGTGGCTTGACGGGTTGGAAGGCGGAATGAATGAATGTTTGCTGACTATTTGGTGTTGATACAGGCAAGAGAGAGGAGGAGGAATCTGATCCCGATGGTTCGTTACATCCATCTATAATTGCACAATGGCTTTCCCATGATTTGATCCTCCCGTCTTATATACATGCGCCCCCCCCTCATATGCACTATACACCCCCCTGGGTTCCCTCCCTAATAAGCACCCACGGCTGCGCAGCTCAAGGACAACGGGCGCTAATATTGAATTTCCTACAGAGACCCCGGAAGCCGGGGAGAAAGAGCTCTTCACATCATGGGCTCTCTTCATCCTGATTATGCTCCTTATCACGGCGCTGTTTACGAGTTATATGCTACAGCAGAGGAAGGTGCAGGCCGTTCATGAGACGGTTATTTCGATTTTTGCTGGTGGGTTTCAATATGTCGTTTTCTTGCCGTGCGTTTTGAATATATGCTGATTGGTGAGCGATGTAGGGATGGTTGTCGGGCTTATCATTCGGTTAAGTCCTGGAACGTTAATCCAGTCTTCCGTCTCCTTCAATTATCAGTTCTTTTTCAATTTGCTCCTCCCGCCGATTATCTTGGCTTCGGGATATGAATTACATCAGGTATGCGGGGAGTTCGGGAAAGTGAGTGATTTTGCACGTTTTGCTGATTGCGACAGGCCAATTTCTTCCGAAACATAGGCACGATTCTCACCTTTGCATTTGCGGGCACGTTTATCTCGGCGCTGGTATTGGCTATCATTTTGTATCTGTGGTCGTTCATCCCTCTAGACGGATTGTCGATATCCTTTGTCGAGGCCTTTTCGGTCGGTGCTACGCTTTCTGCGACGGATCCCGTTACAATTCTTGCCATCTTCAACGTTTACAAGGTCGAGCCGAAACTTTATACCGTGATCTTTGGAGAGTCGATTCTGAACGATGCCATCGCTATCGTGCTGTTCGAGACGGCGCAGAGGTATAAACCGGGCAGCGCCGGGGGGTCGCTAACAATACTCAGCTTGTTCGAGGCCATCGGCGTCTTCTTGCTTGTGTTTTTCGGAAGTTTGGTGGTTGGGGTTATTGTTGGGATGTTAACGGCGTTGGGATTGAAGTATACGCATGTCCGACGAGAGCCCAAGATTGAGAGCTGTCTTATTGTCTTGATCGCCTATGCTAGTTACTTCTTCGCTACTGGAGTTCACTTGTCCGGTAAGCAATATCGCTTCGTAAGCCGAAACATAACCACTAACTGATTTGCAGGAATCGTGGCGTTGCTATTCTGCGGCATCACGCTCAAACACTACGCATACTACAACATGTCGCGACGAACGCAACTTACGACGAAATATCTCTTTCAGGTGCTGGCACAACTGTCGGAGAATTTCATTTTCATTTACCTCGGCTTAGACCTGTTCACTGAGCCCAATTTGCAGTTTAAACCCCTTTTCATCATGATTGCAATTGTTGGCATTTGTGTTGCTAGATACATGTCCGTTTTCCCGCTTTCAAAAGCCATCAACTGGTTCATCAGATACAGAGCCAGACGCCGTGGGAAGGATGTTGCCGACGAGCTCCCGTTTGCCTATCAAGGCATGCTTTTCTGGGCCGGTCTTCGTGGTGCTGTGGGCGTCGCTTTGGCAGCCGGCCTTGAAGGGCCTAACGCCCCAGCTCTCCGTGCAACAGTCCTCGTCGTGGTGGTGTTGACGGTTATCATCTTCGGCGGGACCACTGCGCGAATGCTAGAAATCCTCGAAATCCGCACCGGCGTCGTGGAAGAAATCGACTCGGACGATGAATTCGACATCGAAGTCACCGGCGGCACATACTACAAACGATCCGGCACCGGGGTCGGCCACACCCCGCGCCGAAACGGCTACACCATGCCCCTCGATACCCTCAATGCGGACCGCGAGAGCATCGCAGAGGGCTACTCGAGCGGCAACAACGGCCGCATCACCCCACAACCCTCGCAGGCCTCCGTCGCCGCCAGGAAAAACTCAGTATACAACCAAGGCCGTAAGGACAAATCCCGCGACCACGCATCTGCGCAGAACCTCCTCGGAACCCACAACGGAAGCGCCAGTGCCAGCAGCAGTACTGACGATGGAGATGTAGGCACTGGCCCTTCCAGCCGGAACAACCGCACTGTCAACACGCGCAGCGGCAAGACGGCTCACGAAAACGACGCCGATATCGACGACTTTGACCTCGACCTGGACACCTTCTCAGACGACGACTTGCCCCCCGCTGCGCCGTCGCATATTAGACAGTCCCCCCTGAGTGTCCCCTCGCCATCGCAGCGCGTGTCACCTGGCGTGGCAGCAATGGCGGCCGCAAGCGCTGCGGAGGGCGCGGTGGTTGATGCGTCCTCGTCGTCGGCGGAGGCATCGGGTAGGCCCGGTGCGAGCTCGGTGTTTCGCGATTTCTTCTCTGGCGCGGGCAACGGGGACCATACGGCGTGGTTTAGGCAGCTGGATGAGGATTATATTAAGCCGAAGCTGCTGCTGGATCAGGGGTCTGGGCATAAGGGGCCTGGGGCGGTGTGATTGATGGTCTTTGATTTTTATTGAAGTTAGATTTTGGTTTTGGGGTGTGTGTGTGTGGGGGGGGTTTTTTCTTGTATTTTACATCTCTTCTTTTTTTCATCCCCCCCTTTTTTTGTTTGGTTTGGGATGAGGAGATGAGATGGATTGGATTGATTTGATTAGAGTATTACCCCAAGATGGATGGGATGGGAATTAAAAAACTCAACCCACCCACCTGTTTTCAATTTTTTTTTCTCTTTTGGTATATAATATTATCTATGTATGTATGTATCATCTCGTGTGTGTTGATCTTTCTTCTTTCTTCCTCCTTTCTTCCACGGAGGTTAATAATTTATTGGCATGGGATGTTGACTGTGATGCGTCTGTGTATTGATTGATATACACGCGTACGGCTGTTTCCTAGAATTACTCCTGGCGTAGCTATACAGAGTAGATAGAGGGATGATTAAGTTAGTTCGACCCTGACGTTTTACTCTCTACCTAGGAGAGTCTCTGCCTTGCAAAAAATTACTGGTTTAAAACTATCAAATAGGGCTGACTGGAAGTGAGTTGGGAGAAGGGAGGGGAGGGGAGGGGAGGGGGGGCTTAAAAAAACAATTAAAAAATTGTAAAAACTTAGCTCAAGTTACCTATTTCATTTATTTAATCTATTTTAAGTTACCTCTGGCTTTTTCTGTAAAACTTTTCTCATTTAACAGAACTAGAGATAGGGGTTAAATAAAGACAGGAACCTAAGATAAACCCATATTTTTTTTTTAAAAAAAAGGCATTATATTTGATAAATTTATAAGCTCCCATTTCATTTCAATAACAATTAACATAATTAGAATATAAGTTAAAAAATAACATAATAAAACCCCCCTTCCTCTTTTTGTTTAAGCTGGTTTCATTAATTTGTTTGTTGGCTTTTCCCCCCTCTCCTGGCTGACTTGGCGGCGGGTGGCTGACATTACATATAGTCCTTGGTGAAATTTGTTCCTATATGTAAGGTAATCTGATTATATATCAAATTGTGCCCGGTTCTTTAGTCCGGCATCTTGAGCACATAGCGGCCGGCGATTTTCCCTTGTTCTGTATTTTGTGTTTTGATGTTAGCCAAAATGATCCCCTTTCTTCCCCCCCCCCTTTTTTTCCCCTCCCAACCAAATCATATAAAAAACAAGACCAAAACTCACCCATCAACTCAAACACCTTCCCCAACTCACTCAACGGCACAACCTTAAACGGCACCTTAATCAATCCCCTCGCGAAGAAATCAATCGCCTCCTTTCCATCCCGGCGATTCCCCACATAGCTCCCCTTGATGGTGATCATGCGCACGACGGTATCGAACACGGGCGCTTTCAGGTACGCGTGCGCCGGCAGGCCGATGGCCACGATGGTGCCGCGGGAACGCACGTAGCCCGCTGCTTGCTGGAAGGGGAGTTCGGCGGCGGCGACGAGGAGGACGGCGTGCGGGCCGAGGCCGTCTGGGGAGACGGCTTTGACGTCCGCGACGACGTCTTTGGAAGTTGAGAAGTCGACGTAGGCCTGTTTTTTTTTTTTTTTTTGAAATTCAGCAATCCCACTCCCCCCATTTGATATAGGGATTATATATATATATATACATACCTTCGCCCCAAGCTTCATACACAACTCCCCCTTCTCCTTCCCCCCATCAATCGCAATAACCTGCAACCCCATCGCCTTCGCATACTGCTGCGCCAAACTCCCCAGCCCGCCGCCCGCGCCCACAATCGCCACCACCTGCCCCGGCACCGCCCCGCTCTCCTTCAACCCCTTATACACCGTAATCCCCGCACACAGCACCGGCGCCACCTCGTCCAGCGGCACATGCTTCGGAATCGGCGACACATGCGCCGCCTTCCCAATCGCATACTGCTGGAACGTCCCGTCGACCGTGTACCCGGACAGTATCGCATCGGCGCACAGCGGCTCGTCGGCCGCCTCGCAGAAGTCGCAGGACATGCAGGACCCGTTTAGCCATTTGATCCCCACGTGGTCGCCGAGCTGGACGTTGGTGACGAGGCTGCCGCGCGCGACGACGATGCCGGCCCCCTCGTGCCCGCCGACTAGCGGCATTTTGACGGGTAAGGGCCAGTCGCCCCGTTTTGCGTGCAGGTCCGTGTGGCAGACGCCGCTGTATTTGATGTTTACGAGGACTTCGTTGGGGCCGGGGGTGGGCACGGGGATTTGTTTGTATTCAACGGCGGCGCCGATGCGGGGGGTTACGCAGGCCCATTGGGTTTTGGGGAGGGCGGGGGTGGTCATTTTTTTGTGGTTGGAGTTGTTTATGGAGGGTTAGATGGGGGGGTTAAGCGTTGTACGGGGACAATGCTGGTGGGATGGGGGTGGGTGGAGAGATATCTGATATCAGGGAGATCAGAGAGATGGATAACAGGAAAAGAGAATAGAAAAGCAGTAAAAGGGAATGGAGGAGGGGAAGGAAGGGAAAAAGGCAAATCATATATATACCGGGGGTATATATATACAGACAGAATCTAGAAATGGCATATGCTTCTAGTATGTCATAACATGTCCATCAGCTTGGTCGGTTCCGAATACACCCCCCTTCCCCTTCTCGTTCAGGTCAGGTCATATATGGAGCCACCCCGGATCTCCCATCTATCTACTTGGTGATTCAACTGAACCAGCCTTACGCGGTATGTAGTGAGGACGCCATAGTGCTGTCTGTCCATAGCTAGTAGACAGCTAAGACAGGGAGGTAGGTTGGCTTGTTGCCAGTTAAGGCGGGGGTATATTGATGAGGCAGATAGTGTTTCTGAGATTACATCACGACGGGCGAGCAGAGTTGGTGGGAGCCGTGGTAGGGATCAAATCTTGGTTTGGGTCGAGGACTGGAGAAATGGAGGGAGGCGTTGTATGGAATGCGATGGATGTGGTGGTGTGAGGCTTCTCCTTCTTGGGTTGATACTGCTTGTAGTTAGTTGGTTAATAGGGGTGTAATTATCTCGCCTGAGCCCGGACTACATAAGGTGAAAGTACTAGTATCAACTTACTCTCTGCCGTCTTCTCTGGGGAAAAAGGGGAACCAGTTAGTTAGTATTCTTGCATTCTGATCCTGCGAGTCTGTCTTGAAAATGAATAGCTATTGATAGGCTGGGGGGATTGTGGATATTTGAATCTTAATGGCCTGGCTAATAAATGAGTGGTGACTCCCGGTTTGTTCTCGTGTTGGATCTGGATGGAATACGTGTTGGCGATGGTTGAGGGTGGCGAGTTTGCCTCTTTTGCTTATCTATCCAGAAGAAAGAATAGTAGGAGTGCATACGCGATGCGTAATGGATGGAGATATGGACTAGTATATAGGAGAACTTGTTGTTGGGGCCATGTTGGCTGTGCAGGTGGTTTATTATCCAACATGAATGATATTGTGTGGTTTTGGCTGTGTTTTGGGTTGTAGCTTGTGGCCAGGAGAGGACAAAGAATATACTATGTAGTAGGCAAAGGGGAGGAAAGACAGGAAGGGAATAGAGAGGAATTGAATATCCCATCAGATGTGTGTAGACTACCCCGGACTATTATAATATCATTACTGCTGTGTGGAATAAAAGTGAATAATAACCCCCATACTCATACACCTGATGAGATGGTTATTGTCTAGATTTTGGAGACGGGGCTGGCTGTATCTGGATGCGTACGGGGCCGTACCCATACCGTCCTGTACCGTCATAATACACAATACACAGCCGCAGTATCGAGCAATACACGTACCAAACGGACGGTAAGCATACATCCCGAACAAAAAAGAAAGCGACGGGCAGGCACAAGCTGCTCGACCAGACCAGACCAGACCAGATTTCTTGTTGCGGCTCACCACGTCGACATCTCCGCCATCACTGCCACACCTCATCAACCTCATCTCATCTCCCTCCCCATCCTATCCTCACCTCACCTCTCCTCTCCTCACCCCATCCCATCATCCCACCCCCTGCCGCCAATCGCCGCCTCGTCCTCTACATGCAAATCCACTAACTGCGTCCCTTGGTTTCGTGCTTGCTGAGGTCTGTATCCCAGATTCTTTCTTCTCGCCAGCCTGCTCCACGCCCGCCTCCAAGCCCATCTCCCTCCGCCGCCCTCATCGCCCTCACCCTCCCCATCCCCATCCTCATCCTCATCCTGCCCGGCTACCCTGCTGCCGCTGCTCTTTTCTGCCGCTGCACTGGCTGACACGCCCTTCTAACAGCCAACGCGGCACGGCGACGAGCCATTCCTCTGGCTGTCTGCATTGCTCCATGGCTGTCTCGTCCGCTCCCTGACCCGCCACTCCCTGACAGCCCGTCCACTATACGCCCTCCTCGCCGCGGTACGTCCCGCCTGCCGCTTCCTCCATCGCATCCACGCGTGCTGCGTCCGAGCTGCCCGTGATGGCCGGTGGTCCCCCTTACACCGTCCACTCGCCCACCCAGCAGCCTCGCTTCGCCGCCTACTCTCCTTCTCCCAGAGACCGGCCCGCCTACCAGAACAATGACCCCTACCAGGCCCCGCCCCATACTCCCCCTGCCTTCCCGGCGCCCCCCCTGGCGCGGAGCCCGCACTTTAGCCACTCCGCCTCCCCCATGAACGCCAACACCCTGCCTCCGCTCAATGGCTCTGCCACCCACGCAGACACCTCTCCCCCGTATCACGCGCACTCGACCTCTACAACTCCTCAATTCACCCTACATCGGCCCTACACCGGCTCCCATGTGTCCACCTCCGCTCGCTCCCCGCCTCCCGCTCACTACAACCAGATCTCGTCTCACGGCCACCCGCCCAGCGGACCGGATGCCGTTTCTCGATCGCCCAAGCGGGAACCAGAGGCAATGTATGACGGCCGGCCGAATAGTATGGGCTACGCATCGCAGTCGCCCATGATGCGCGAGGCCAGGCCTCCTTCGCCCAAGGAATCCGTACGTCCCCCTTATCAGTGAATGTATCCTATTTTCGATCCTAACTTGTCATTGTGATACAGAAATCAGCCAGAGCAAACAATCCCATGTCGTTTGCCAGCATTCTCTCAGGCCCTGCCGACGACCGCCCTCCGCGCAAATCCACTCCTCCACCACCCCGACCCAACCAAGTGAATGAACCTCCAGCAATCGCTCCTGCCCCCAAGGCAGAAAAACAAAAGCAGCCCGTGTCAGAGAGACGCCGTCAACCCGCTCATCTCGAACCTTCGTACAACGACATCTCTCCCCGCCCATCCACAAACGGTGTATCAAAACCTCTTGCTGTTTCAAATTCCAAACCAAGGAAGACCCTCGCAGAATACGATAACGAAAAGATCTCCAAGGCCGTAGACCGGATTGACACCATGGACGAGAGTGATCTTGATGTCGGGTTCGAACAGGAGCGGGCGCATTTCATCCGCAAAGGGAAGAAGCGTGCCCGGGAGGCTGAGGCGGTTGAAGCACGGAAACGCAGGGTATGTGTCTTGTACCCTCCCCTCCCCCCCCTTTTTATATTTGCATTCCTGTTTACTAACTACCCTGCAGCGGCGTCAAACCGAATTTCTGGGTTCGCTGGCCAAAGTCTTCGAAAAGCAAGTTCTGAATGGCACTGAACGATTCAATCGCAAACACGAACCCGCTGTTCAAATTGAAGTCCAACAGAAGGAGATCCAGGATGAAAAAGAACGCAAGAAGGACATGCAAAGGAAACGACGCCGCGAGAATGCTCTCCGTCTTGAGACCCAGAAAATGGACGAAGCTCGTCAAAGGGCCGCTGAGGCAGAAAACGACTCGGAGAAGGAACGTCTATGGCGCGAAGTCGAAAAGTCGCGCAAGAAGATCAAGGGCACCAAGCGTGCTTTGGAGAGAGGCAACGAGCCGGAAGAAATCAGCGAAGTCACTCCCATGGCGCCAAACCTAGAAGGCGGCACGACCAGCACCTTCCACGTCGCCAAGTCGTCTCCTCCGCCAAAGAGGAGGGGCGGCAAACCCGGGGCTTCCTCCCGACCAAAGAAATCAAAGGAAAAGAAACAGGCCGAGAAAGATGCTGCCGAAGCTGCATATGCCGCCATGGAGAATGACGATCAGCTTGTTCCCCTGGCGCCAAAGGAGGACCCGAAAAAGGAAGCCCTGAAGAAGGAGGGCAAGACTTCCCGTTCCAAGGAAACAACTCCCGCACCTCCCGTCACACCGTTCGAATCCAAGGGCTACAATATGCTCTACGAATCTATCTGGCGAGAGATTGCTCGAAAAGATGTCCCTAGAGTCTATCGTATCAAGGCTGTTTCGCTCAACACCCGGCAGGAGAATCTGCGCAAGACTGCGCAACTGGCTAGTAAGCAGTCTCGGAAATGGCAGGAACGCACCAACAAGAGTATGAAGGATACTCAAGCTCGCGCCAAGAGAACCATGCGGGAGATGATGTCCTTTTGGAAGCGGAACGAACGCGAGGAACGTGATCTGCGTCGCATGGCCGAGAGACAGGAGCTCGAGCAGGCCAAGAAGGCAGAGGCCGACCGCGAGGCCAACCGCCAGAAGCGCAAACTGAACTTCCTCATCTCCCAAACCGAGCTGTATTCCCATTTCATTGGACGGAAAATTAAGACAAGCGAGGCGGAACATCATGAAGGCACCACCGTTGCCGATGTTGGCCATGGCGCGCCGGCTGTGACCGTTCCAGATGGCGTCCCTGGCGCACCTCCAAAGGTGACGAACTTTGAAGACCTCGACTTTGATGCGGAAGATGAATCCGTATTACACCAGGCCGCCATGGCCAACGCGCAGAATGCCGTTCAGCAGGCGCAAGAACGAGCCAAGGCGTTCAATAACGAGGAGAACAAGATGGCCGCCTTTGATGAGGGCGAGATGAACTTCCAGAACCCTACCAGCTTGGGTGACGTCGAGGTTTCCCAACCAAAGATGCTCACTGCACAATTGAAGGAATATCAGCTCAAGGGCTTGAACTGGCTTGTCAATCTCTACGAGCAGGGCATCAACGGTATTCTTGCAGACGAGATGGGTCTGGGTAAGACTGTACAGTCGATCTCGGTCATGGCTTATCTTGCAGAGGTGCATAACATCTGGGGGCCCTTCCTTGTCATCGCGCCTGCTTCTACTCTTCATAACTGGCAGCAAGAAATCTCACGCTTCGTTCCCAACATCAAAGTCTTGCCCTACTGGGGCTCAGCCAAGGACCGGAAAGTTCTACGCAAATTTTGGGACCGCAAGCATATTACCTATACCAAGGAGTCCGAATTTCACGTTTTGGTGACATCGTACCAGTTGGTCGTGTTGGATGCGCAATATTTCCAAAAGATCAAATGGCAGTACATGATCCTAGATGAGGCCCAGGCTATCAAATCCTCGCAGAGCTCTCGATGGAAGAACCTTCTTGGTTTCCACTGTCGCAACCGTCTCCTACTCACAGGAACGCCTATCCAGAACAACATGCAGGAACTCTGGGCCTTGCTTCATTTCATCATGCCGACGCTTTTTGATTCCCACGATGAATTTAGCGAGTGGTTCTCCAAGGACATTGAGAGCCATGCCCAGAGTAATACCAAGTTGAACGAGGATCAGCTGAAACGATTGCACATGATCCTGAAGCCATTCATGCTTCGTCGTATCAAGAAGCATGTCCAGAAGGAACTTGGTGACAAGGTTGAGAAGGACGTTTTCTGTGACCTTACCTATCGCCAGCGGGCATACTATGGCAACCTTCGAAATCGGGTGAGTATCCTCGACCTTATAGAGAAGGCAGCTGTTGGGGATGATACAGACAGCGCTACCTTGATGAACTTGGTCATGCAATTCCGCAAAGTCTGTAACCATCCCGATTTGTTTGAGCGTGCCGAAACAGTCTCTCCATTCTCCGCCGGTTTCTTTGCGGAAACGGCGTCATTCCTTCGGGAAGGGCCTTTTGTCGACGTTGCCTATTCGACACGGAATATCATCGAGTATGATCTGCCTCGCCTTCTTTGTGGCTCCGATGGCCGCCTCGATATGGCCGGACCAGCAAACGACAAGGCCGGTTTCCGTGGGAAATATCTTGCTCATATGATGAACATCTGGACGCCAGATAATATTCGGCAGAGCGTTAAACAAGACGGTGGCTTCTCATGGCTTCGATTTGCAGATACTTCGGCCGGTGAGGCTTATGACCTTTCTCACAAAGGACTATTCGAACGCGCGGTCAAGCGCCGTGGATATTCAAATCGTCTTTCTCGGTTTATTGTGGCCTACGATGACGTCGAAGATGCCTCTGTCCGTGTTCCGGCTCATAGCATGTTTAATATCGTCGAGCAAAATGATCGTCGTTCTTTGGCCGAAATCACAGCAGAAGGCCGCATGCATGAGCTACTCAATATTTCCAGCGCGACGTTCCAGAACCAAGGTTTGGGTATGATTGAACCGTGCGGTAGGCCCGGAGCATCTGCGCCCCCCATTATGGTTTCGTGCTCAAATCAAGCTACCAATTTCGAAAACAAAGATACCTTCTTCAATATGTCCGTTCGACACGCCCTTTTCGGCAATACCACCCAGGCCTTGGATGCAGAAATACTAGAGAAGAAATTGGACCCAGCTCGCTATAGCGTGACACCAATGCTGCCTGAGCCGTTATCAGTCAAGGGCCGGTACACCAACATTTCCGTGCCTTCGATGAGACGGTTCGTTACAGACTCAGGCAAGCTGGCTAAACTGGATGAGCTCCTCCGCGAGCTCAAGAACGGTGGCCATCGCGTCCTTCTCTACTTCCAAATGACCCGCATGATTGACCTGATGGAAGAATATCTCACCTACCGCAACTACAAATACTGCCGCTTGGACGGCAGCACCAAACTTGAAGACCGCCGTGACACCGTGCTAGACTTCCAGCAACGGCCCGAAATCTTTGTCTTTCTTCTCTCCACCCGCGCCGGTGGTCTAGGTATCAACTTGACTGCCGCTGACACCGTCATCTTCTATGACTCCGACTGGAACCCCACCATCGACTCCCAGGCCATGGACCGCGCCCATCGTCTGGGCCAGACCAAGCAGGTCACCGTCTACCGCTTGATTACACGTGGCACCATCGAAGAGCGGATTCGTAAACGTGCCCTGCAAAAGGAAGAGGTGCAGCGGGTGGTTATCTCTGGCGGCGCGGGCGGTGGCGTTGATTTCAACACGCGCAGCCGCGAGAATCGCACCAAGGATATTGCCATGTGGCTTGCGGATGATAATCAAGCGGAGATGTTAGAACAGATGGAGAAAGAGCAACTAGAGAAAGGAGAGGAGCCGGGCGCGAAGAAGGGGAAGAAGGGAGGCGCTGCTGCGAAGAAGAAGAGAGATGTTACGCTGGATGATATGTATCATGAGGGTATGTCTTATAGTTTTTTTTCTCTCGTTTCGAACGTTATTTGTTGGTTGCTAACAGTTTGCGCGCTACAGGCGAAGGACACTTTGACGATGTCAGCGCTAAGCCATCCGGCGCAGCCACACCCGTCGATATGGGGGATGTGCCCTCGGCATCTGGGCCAGTGATCAAGTCTAGACGCGGCCGTGGCGGTGGAGCTGCGGGTGGCGGGGCTGGCAGGTCGAAGAAAGCCAAGTCGGTCAAAGAGAGACTGAGGTTGATTGACGGGGATGCATGAGGGTTGGGTTGAGGTTGGAAGATTTTCCTCTTGCTCTCTATCTATCTTTCAGATTCGGCTTTACCTGTTTTTGCTAAAACGGAGCAAAAAAGGAAGGAAAGGAAAAGAAAAAGAAAAGATGCGTGTAAACAAACGCCCATTTCGCTTCTTTGGACTTGAACTTGAAACTTTTGACACTTGTTTGTTTTTTGGCGTTTATTTCTTTCATCTTACCTTTTTTTTTGTGTTTTTATCTTGTCTTGTTTGCGTGTGAAGATACACTATCTATCTATGTAAGAGGGATGAATGGGAATGGGAGTGATGGATGGATGGATGAACATGCTATGGTATGCTTTTGTATGGTATGATATTTATTGTATGGCTTTTCTCTTTCTTTTTTTACTGGGGCATCTTTTTTTTTCACTTTCTAACCACTGCCATTATTTTATTTATTCTTTTCTCTATTCTATTTTATTCTGGTTTTCATCACTAGAGAGGGCTAAAATAAATATACTTTATTTTGTGTTTATTATATTGATTTTTTATTACTTAGCTATGCCAGCTTTATCTTATTTAGTATTCTTTCCTAACTTGAAACCCTTTTTAACTGTTTTAAAAGTATATACTTTTTAAATTTTTCTATTATTTAATATGTCATCCATTTCTTCCCCTGTGTGTGTCCCTACATCCATTACTGGGGCCTGGGGCTCCGGGAATTACAGGGCAGAATGTCCTTTTTTTTTCACTTTTAAACGGAAGTGGGTGGATAGATAGATAGTATATTATGGAAGGAATCATGGATTCATCTTTTCCCCTTATCTTTTTCATTTCTGATGGTTTAGATGTTCATTAAGTAGCCTGCTTTGTTTTATACTATGCAGTCGCGGATGGAGGGAGAAGGTGGAGGAGGAAAGTCGTATGATGGACGGAAAAAGCTTTTTGCGTATTCGGCTTTACGGGATTGCTGTCTTTGGGGTGTCTGTCTTCCTCGCCTGTCAGGTCGGCTTGGTTTAAGCCCCCTGACTCCTGTGAATCCTGAGATTTGCTGATATTATTTGTTTCCCCTTTCCAACAAAATGTATTTTTGTTCCCGTTTGGGGATTTTAATTCATGTTGGTCCGCGGTCGGACATAACTCGATATTTGTGGTTTTCCTCTCAGGGAGAGAGAGACGTTGCCGTGGACCGAGCGGCGGCCGGCGTCAGGGGTTGTCAGATAAATAAATTACATGTGTCTGGTGTTGGGGAAGGGTGTTTGCTGTGGATTTAACTACAGAGATGAGATGCTTGTTTTGGATCCCTTGTAGCTGAAGGAGATATCCCCCTGAAGACACAGTGTCCACTCTATCCTCGTCGGGGGGTTTCAAATACATGAGGGTTAGGGCTGGCTGGACCATGGCTGCTGACTCAGCTGGGCTGTCTCGCAAAATCTGCAGGGGAAAAGCCGTAATTTCAGCGTATCGTATCGTATCGCAGCGTATCGCAGCGTATTTGGCCAACGCCGAGCCAATCAGTGGCGTCTTATTAACCGTGGCCCCGCAACGGGCTTAGCGCGGCGTCTGCCACTTTCTCTCCGTATATCAATCCACCGCCATCCTCCTCCTCCGCATGCCTCACCCACCTCACCCCCCCCGTCTCTCACTCCCCCTCGAACCACAGAGGGCGACCAGCACCCAACTGACATCCCGCACACCCGCTCCCACCCGTCCCGCTGCTTAGACCAGGCGCACAATGGAGGCCCTGCTCAACCAGTCCCGCTCCCTCTGCCCCTTCTTGCAGAGGACGTCCCCTGCCACCCTCCGCTCGCTCTCCACCGCCACCCGCCCCAATGCCAGCCCCGGCGGAGGCACCATCTCCAACCTGCAGGTCATTGCCCGCAGATGCCCCATCATGAGCAAGGCCCTGGCCGTGCAGAGCTCCCGCTTGGCCACCGCCAAGGGCTTCAGCACCATTGCTGGCCGTGGCAGTGCCTTCAACAGCGTCAAGGGCCTCTGCTCGGTGCCTGGCAAGAAGGGGTTTCATAAATCTGCCGGCAAGGAGGCGAGTGTTGGGCAGGATGCTCATAGGAAATATGAGAGTGGTGAGTTTTTGTGTTTCCCTGCGGCGGGCTTAACTCTTTACTGATGAGTCAATTGCAGTCCACCCAACTCCCCTCAAGGGCGCTGCGGCGAAGCCTGCAAAGGCAACCGATACCGATACCGCCGCATACCCCGGACCCAAGCCAGAGGTCCCCGCGTCCAAGAAGTTCGACTATGAAGGCTTCTACAACAATGAGCTGGACAAGAAGCACAAGGATAAGTCCTACCGCTATTTCAACAACATCAATCGACTGGCTCGCGAGTTCCCTCGTGCCCACATGTCCGTCCCTGAGGAGCGAGTAACGGTGTGGTGTGCCAATGACTATCTGGGAATGGGACGGAACCCGCAGGTGCTCCGGACTATGCACAAGACCCTTGATAACTATGGAGCCGGTGCGGGAGGCACCCGGAACATTTCCGGACATAACCAGCATGCGGTGGAGTTGGAGAATACTCTCGCGAAGCTGCATGGGAAAGAGGGCGCACTGGTGTTTAGCTCGTGCTATGTTGCCAATGATGCCACTTTGGCTACGCTGGGGAGCAAGTTGCCTGATTGTGTGATATTGTCTGATAGTCTGAATCATGCGTCTATGATTCAGGGTATCCGCCATTCTGGGGCGAAGAAGATGGTTTTCAAACACAATGATCTGCAGGATCTGGAGCAGAAGTTGGCTTCTTTGCCTCTCTCTACGCCCAAAATTATTGCTTTCGAATCTGTTTATAGCATGTGTGGATCGATTGCGCCTATTGAAGAGATGTGTGATCTGGCAGATAAGTATGGCGCCATCACCTTCCTCGATGAAGTCCATGCTGTTGGAATGTACGGACCACACGGTGCTGGTGTTGCTGAGCACCTCGATTTCGATATCTACGCTTCTGCCGATACCCCTAACCCCAAGAGTACCAAGGGGACTATCATGGATCGGATTGACATCATAACCGGAACACTTGGAAAGGCGTACGGCTGTGTTGGTGGTTACATTGCCGGATCTGCCTCCTTTGTCGACGCGATCCGATCTCTCGCCCCCGGATTCATTTTCACAACCTCCCTCCCCCCAGCCACCATGGCTGGAGCGACAACCTCTATCAACTACCAGGCCTCGTACGGCCGAGACCGTGTCCTTCAACAACTTCATACCCGGGCTGTCAAAGCCGAACTGAATGCCAAGGATATCCCCGTCATTCCTAACCCCTCGCACATCATCCCAATCCTAGTCGGAGATGCGGAGGTCGCCAAACAAGCCTCCGACATGCTCCTCGAAGACCACGGAATATACGTCCAAGCCATCAACTACCCCACCGTCCCCCGCGGCGAGGAGCGACTGAGAGTCACCCCGACCCCGGGCCACGTCAAACCCTACCGCGACCACCTCGTCCAAGCCCTACAAAGCGTGTGGGAAAAGCTTGGAATCCGCAAGACCAGCGACTGGAAAGCAGCAGGCGGATTCTTGGGCGTCGGCGTCGAGGAAGCCAAGAACCGTCCCCTCTGGAACGATGCGCAGCTTGGACTGCGCGAGGGGGAATCCTTGGAGGCTGCGCTGGAACGAGAGTTTAAGGCCGAGGCAGCTGATAAGCAGCAGATGATGCTTGAGATGCAGAAGGAGGATCTGAAGGCGCATGCGCAGATGAATGCGGCTGCTGCTTCTTCTGCTGCCACTGCCACACCTGTTGTTGGTGTCGCTGCATAGAAGAGAGAGAGAGGATGAAATCTTATTTCGGGGTATTTGTCCCTTTTTCGTCTCTATTAAATCTTTTGCTGCAGATGGATGGCTTTTGCTCATCGTCTCCCCACGCTCGTTTATATTCCCCCCACGCAGCCGTTGTTTATTTGAACTTTTGTTTTTGTGTGGTTCGTTCCAGTTGGCGTAAAATACCCCCAACCACCAACCAACCGAACCATTGTGATATTGTGATGAGGAAAGGAATTTTTTTCATTCATCTACGGTATTCTTTTTTTTGAATTTGTTTTTTTGGATGCCCGACGGCAATGATATCTGATCAATCATTTGTCTGTCGTGCGCATTTTATATAACATCTACATTTATATTGTATTTAAGCCATCTTGTTCGGGCTGGCTAGCTAGTTAGTGCTTTGCTGCCTGGATCATTTTTGGATTGTCTTTATATATATATATATATATATATTTATCTATTTTTGACTCGAGATTTTGGCTACCTACCTCCTTTTGGCAGCAGCTTTTTTTGTGCAGTAATTCTCAGGAAGGTATTGCTTACTTAGATCGAGCGGCCTATAAGGGAATTTATTCTTCGATTCTACAGATACCTGCTTCTTTGTGTGCTTCATGAGTGATTGATTGGTTATTTATTGGATATAGTGTTTGTTGTCTATGGCTGGGAAAGAAAGGATGGGTGGTATTCAATCAGGTAAGACCCCCGGGTTTCAGGGGCATCCTGCTCAAGGAAAATATGCTCAAAGAAAGCAAAAACACCATGCAAAATCGCTTTTTTTTTCAATGGTTCTCAAAGGAAGAAAAAAATACCAATCTGAGTCAAACAAACAGGAGAGCAAGAGATGCCCCATCCCAACCCAACAAACATACATACAACATACAGGCTAACCCCCCCTATTTCTTTTCATTCCATTTTTCCTTAAACCACCTTCCTTATCTTATCTCCTCCCACCCCCCCGACTAACCTTCGGAAACTCCACCGGCACCCTCAACTTCGCAACCCTCCTCGCCCCAGCCTCAACCTTACTCTTAATCCCCCACCTAACAAACTCCGTCTCCCTCGGCTTATCCACCTTACACCCCAACTCTCTAAAATACTGACAAACCGTCTGGAAATCCAGCCGCAGGTCATCGCGCAGATCGGCCGGGTCAGTGGCTAGTTCGTTCGATGCGAAGCCCGCGCCGGAGGCGGGCGGGATGTGGAGTGATAGGGCGCAGATGGTCGTGTGGAGGAGGGTGAGGTCTGTTTTGGAGAGGAAGGAGCCCTGGGGCACGAATTTGCGGCGGAGCGCGTCGAGGAACGTGTCTGGGAGGAAGTGGTGGGGTTTTGTACTACTTGTGCCTGTGGAGGCGGAACTAGAGCCGCCGCCAGATAATATCCTCCGCAGGTCCTCGCGGGGCGGTAGCTTTTTGGCACCCGACGTCGCGCTGGCCCCGCCGGGCCCGCCACGGCTGGACTTTAGGCATCGTGAGAACTCGATTAGGATCATGATGAGGCGGAGGAGCTGGAGCTGTGTCTTGTTCCCGCTGCGCACGACGGACTCGACGCGGTGCGCGACGAAGCGCGAGGTGGAGATTACGGCTTCCGAGGCCGCGATGGCGTCTTGCCAGTCCTGCACGGGCAGGGTGCGGAGCGTCGCGAGGCCGTTTGGAACGAGGGTTTCGATTGCGTAGACCTGCGACGGGTGCGTGGCGGAGAGGTTGGGTTGGGGGAGGGGTTTGGCGGCTTGGATTTCGGCCTGGGCTGTTTTCTGTGGGGAGGCGGAGGAGGCGTCGGCGGGGATGGAGGAGAGGAGGGCGGATTCTGCGGCGCTGGGGGCCGTGCCGGGGGTGTTGGAGGAGAGGAGGGCGTTTTCGGCGAGCGATTGGACGGCTTTGCGCGATTGTTTGGTGCCGAAGGCTTCGGTTAGGGCGGTGCGTTGGGCCCAGTTTGTTTTCTATGGTGTGGGGAGGGGGTGTTAGTGAGGTGTGTATAAATAAAAGGTATAAAGGGATAGAAACGTACCACAGCCTCCTCCTCCTCGCCCTCTTCATCGCTCACCCCCTTCCTAGGCACACGCCTCACACACCCGCGCACCGTCATCTTGCGCACCTCGACGAGCTGCAACGTGCCCGCGTCCGGGTCGTAGACAGCCGCGTAGTGATTCCACAACGTATCCAGCTCATTCTCGCCCTCTTTGCCGACAAAGTCGATCTTCGGATGCGCGGAGGATTGCAGGAGGAGTTCGGAGCCGGTGATGTTGGCGTTTGTAGCTGTGCTGTGCTTCGAGGGCCGCTTTTGGCGAGGCTTTGTGTAGCCTGTTAGCGGGATGGTGTCGGGGATCGTGAGGCCGGGGGTTGAGGCTAGAGGGAGGAAATGTTAGCTGGTTGGATTTCTTCGGATTTATTTGTGTGTTTTAGGTCTTGAATGCGGTGAAGTGGGTGTGTGCAAAGGGAGTAAGTAGATAGAGAGACATCGAATTCGATGATATATATCGAACTCTCCCTTCTCCCCCCTCGGCCAAAGAATCTGCAAAAGAATATCCCTCACCTATAACAGGAGCCAGCCCATCTGTATTCTGCACAAATTGGACCTTCACAGGTGGCGCGGTGGGCGCAAGAGCGGGTTTCTTGCTTGGTCTGTCGTGCTTCTCGGAAGCTCTCTTCCGCTTCTTTTCCGTTGGGCGGTCGGCGCCCATGGTGTTAGAATTATTTTCTGTAAAGTGTCGTCCAAGGGAGGGAATGGGGAATAGAATAGTCAAGCTGGTTTTGAGGGGATAATTGGTCGTTGTATGCGGGTGGGCGCTGGATGATAATGAGGCTCTTGTGGTGAGGTTGAAGGGAAAAAAAAATTCCGCTGCACGGACTAAAGTGGAGACTGGGCTGGGGTGGAAAATAGTCGAGCATCAACACAGCAAATCGGGCACACACAACGCGGACGGTATTTTGCGGAATTCTACGAAATGATTTACGACAAGTTAATTGTTTCACAGAATGATCAGAGATTCAAGACGTTGGAAAATGGGGTCCTATATTTTTTCGTTGCTGAGCTCGCCACTAAATCATAAAACGGCCAGCCATATTGCCCAAAAAGGCAAACAGCTATCAGAATCGGGTAAAACAAGTATCAACGACAAGAAAAAGATAGGACCTGGAATAAGTAACCCCTCCAACTGCTCCGTTTCCCTTTATCTTCCTTCCGTTTGCTTCCTTTCAGAAGACAAACAGAACGAAAACAAAGGAAAGAGTAATGACCAGCTCGCTCCCACGATTACAAAGTCCTCGATTTAAAGGAAAACAGAAAACATGTCATCGAGAAACAATTTTGCCTTCCTTTCCCAACCCTTTTTTTTATTCCCACACAACCACACCGATTAACAAAAATAAAACATCAATTCGTTATTGGGTCGACCGTTCTCGTATCTTCGTTAAGAAAGCAACACAAACAGAGCTCGAGGTTGGGTTGCTGAAAAATTGGTGAGGCTGCTGTTTGGCACAGGGAGAAAATCGAAAGACTCCCTAATAGGAGAAATGTCGTCAAAGGCGAAAGATTGATCTTTGAAGATCGGCGTCGTCGAATTCGTAATCAAGTGCGGGGTGTGTGGTTATTTTTTCAGTTCGAAGGTTGACACGCGGGGTGAGCTGAGACAGAGCGGTCGAGTAGTTTACTTGCTGTTTTGGTAGTCAGTATGCTGTATTTTCGACATAGAATTGAAACAAGTGGGTGACGAACCTTCTAGCCCGAGTCTTTCTCCGCTTACGCTTCAGGCGACGAACGCGCTTCTTTCTCCACTTAGCTCTCATCTTCGCAGAGTTTTGATACTGTTTGTTTTCAAGACGGCGAGGTCAGCATGGTGCTCTGCAGAAGCAAGGAATGCATTGCCGCGTTGGTTGCAGTCGACATAGTCGGCTGCAACAGCTAGACACAGGCAATGGCACACAGGAACAGGCAGAGATGGGAACTCACACTTCTTTGAGGATGAGGGGGATGGTGGGAAGAAAGAGAGAGTTGACGGGTGGACGATTGCTTTGTAGTGTGCGAGGCTGACTAAGACCGCGCTAAGGGCTAGTGGGCCTCCAAGCGAGAATGATCGCAGAATTACGTAAGCGGCGGTGTGCCGGACGCGCACGCACCAGACAAGATATGGATATGGAAGAGGGGAGAATGGCGCAGAATATTTATTGTGGGTTTGGAGTTTTATTATGGAGTTTTGGAAGCGCCGATAACGCACAGGATAAATGCAATAAACGTTATAACTGTGGAATTGTGGACTTGATATCAAGATTATGAAACACCGAAAATCAACTGAGAGACCGTAAAGCTGCGACGAAATGACACCAAAGAGCAATGCAAAATCGACATAAGAAACGCCAGTGCACCAGTAAAAATGACATTCAATTAAGCAGCAGCAGCAGCAACAGCTTCACCTCCAACGGGAACGTTCTGGACGCCAATGGTGGTTTGCACTCCAACCCGTTCCTTGCCAAGAAGGTCAGCAAGAAGAGGGCTTGGGCGGCTATCCCGTTGGGGATGGAATGCAGCCTGAGTGGCCTTGTACTTCTGCACACTCTCCAAGTAGATATCGAAGAGGTAGGACGAGTCAAGGGGTCCGCCCTTGGCCTCGGGGTGGAACTGGGTGCTGAAGATTGGGCGGGTTTTGTGGATCATGCCTATTACACTACTTAGAATTGATGCAATCAATGACAGAGAATAGTAGGGGTATAACAAACCTTCGTTGCTTGAGTCGTTAAGATTGATGAAGTATGGCTTCCAGTCGCTTGGCAGAGTGGATGCGTCGACAGCATAGCCGTGATTTTGGCTGGTAATATGGCAACGACCAGTAGTCAAGTCCAGAGCCGGGATGTTGTGGGCACGGTTTCCGTATTTCAGCTTGACGGTGCGGCCACCAGCAGCAAGCGCAAGGAGCTGGTGTCCAAGACAAATGCCCATGATAGGAACTTGGGAGGATTCCATTAGTTTGCGGAGGTTGAAGACGGTATCCTGGCAGTGGGTTGGGTCACCGGGGCCATTGGAGATGAACACGCCGTCAAAGTGGTGAGCAACCTTGTGGATAGGATAGTCGAAGGGGAAAACTGTAACACTGGCACCCCGGTTGACAAGGCTACGGAGAATATTCTCCTTCACACCGCAGTCAATAACAGCGACGTGGGCATTGCTATTGCCAGGGCTGACATGGAAAGGAGCCTTGGTGCTGACTTTGCGAACCAGGTTAATTTGCTCGGGGTCAATGAAGGCCTCGTCCTGGTCAGCGTCGTACTCCTCGCCAATAGTGATTCTGGCCAGGGAGGAACCCTGCTCCCGGAGATATGTAACGATCTCACGGGTGTCCACACCAGAAATGGCGGGCACGCCCTCTCTGGCGCACCACTCGCCCAGACTCTCAACGGCGGTCCAGTGGCTGTAACGCTCCGCAACATCAGCAACGACGACTCCGACGGCCTGGAGGCTTGGAGACTCGAAGTATTTCAGGAGGCCGTTCTCATCCCGCTCGGCAGATGGAACACCATAGTTCCCAATCAGGGGTTGGGTGAAGACCAGAATCTGGCCACGGTAGGAGGGGTCACTCAAGGACTCGGGGTATCCCACGAGAGAAGTGGTGAAGACGGCTTCACCGGAAATATTCGACTTGGCGCCAAATGATTTCCCGTGGAATACCGGACCATCTCTGATGGTGAAGGTTGCCCGATCATGGGAGGATGGGCTCGTCTTCTGGGCAGGGGTGGTGAGAGGTTCGCTTCGGCTGACGGTAGCCATGAATCGAGCGTTGAAGGCCGGTGCCTTTAGAGCGGCGGAGACATGGGTCCCCGCCGGGACTGATTTAAAAAGTCGGGCAAACATAATGAAAGTTGTAGAGTTGATTTGTTCCTTCGCTCGAGATATGACTCAATTAACCGAAGCTTTCCAGAGATGGTCTGTCGAGGGTCAGTAAACGGCCCAATGGGCAAGAAAGGAGTTCCTCGTGTCTCTAGCATACCAGAGATGTAGTCCTATATCGAAAACAGTCAGTTAGAGTCCAGCCATCGTGCCGTGTGAAGCAGGGGATCCCGAAGCACAAGGGCAGCTACAGAGCCAGCAAACGTACCTGAGAAGTGAAGATTGATGGTGTCACACGCATAAGCGCAACTGTGCCCGTCAAGCACTAGACAGATTAATGTGGATAGGGAAATCAGGCGGGTGAGCAAGGCATGGAGAGAATCGGCGTGGATGGGGAGAAACGAGCAGAGGTTGATGAGGCGGGAGAAAGACGGTGAAGTTGCGGTGGGGAAGATTCCTTTTGTATGGGAAGGGCGCGGTGAGAATTTTCCCGCCTAGCCCGCCCCAGCCAATCACGGCGCGCCCAATGCCGTATTGTCACCATCGTGTACGGGATCCACCTTGCCACGGCCGCTAGTGGGTAACAGCCCGTAATGCGTTTACCGCACGCCGCTTATCGGTATCGCCTGTTATCTGCATTGCTGCACGCCTATCTCGACACTACTTTTATGACATTATCAAATTCATCCACAGCCATAGGACAAGCTGTTGGTGCGTTGTGTGATTTGACTTACCGTTTACCACAGTATTCGAAATTCAATTTTCCTACCGGCTGTATTTACGCGCTGGCTGAAGCCTGGGAATGGCACCTTATTTCCATGGATGGCCTACTCCCGTACCGATGAGTGTTTGCCCCTGGAAAAGCAGGTTTCTACTGACATATTTCGGATAGTCCTGCCGCCTTCGGCCCTTCGCTATGGAACCGAACAAATGTGGGGATATCGTGTGCTTTGGTGGGTGGCCGTACGTCCGGGCTTGGAGAGGAAGCAGAAAACCTGGACACACATGTGCGACTTCATTACCTGTTTTGAACGCTGAACCATGACGGCGGGCTCTGTGCCACCGAATCTATGCTTATGTACACTTTGGACGGCGCCTAATATCAATGCAGTGGTTGTTGATACCGGTAGTCTTTATGCGGCCTTCCTTTTGAAGACATGATATCATTTGGTTTGAGTTAGGACAGCATTGGTAGTATGCCACACAGCTACATTTACGACAAAGACACAGGCCACACCTGGATGCGTTCCTGAACTAAAAGATATAACCGGGATATATACTCCGTCATGGTCGAAGCGCTTGCCATGATGCACTGGCATGGAGAAACCGATGCCAACAATGTTGAATTCGTGTTGATGTCACCACAGCTCGTCCACTAGACAGCCATTGCTATACCGAATAGTTACTCTTTAGAATCAACTCCTCCGGCCCGTGGACCTTGATTGCTCTCGTGACATCTCGATGGACGGGCGCCAAAGAGAACAGGCAGTTGTATCCTTCCTTCAAGCCGATCCAAGTATCTTAGACGAGCGCCCAAACACCCCTAAGAACTTGTTGCATACAATCTTTTATAAATGATACATCTAGTTGGAGCAGCAGCTTTTCATGTCTCATAAAAAAAATGGACATCTCATGCGCCTGATAATGATTCAGCTGTTCTATTCCCATCTCCCCAAATTTCTCAAACCTGCGAATGGATCCTGAACAACCAGAATGAACCCCCAACAACCAACAAAGCCACCCGTGCGACAAACACCGTGAAATAAGAAAATCATCCATCCATCCCCTACATTACATCCCAATAACGTCAGCATGTATCTACACTATCCTGTGTGCCCCCCGGTCCGCCACAAGGGGACGTTTTATAATCTAATCCTTATATATTGCCAAAGCACCCCCCCCCAAAAAAAAACACATACCTAATCCAGACACGGTCGGCACGTATCATCACAGCACCGTGCGCATTTCGAATCTGAGCCGCCCGGCGGACAGAATGTCATACAGCCCTCGAGAAGGTCGTTGTTGCCGCAGAGGGCTGATGCGAGGGAGAGGACGGATAGGAGGGTGAGGAGAGCGAGTTTCATGGCTGCTTGCTCCTGTGGGGTTAGATGGAGGGAGGGATAGTTTGATAGAGTGGCTGGGTGGATGGATGGATGGATGAGATCAGAGCCGAGAAATGATAGATGAGTATGCACGCGGGGAAGATAGTGTGGGATTTTTCTGATACTCGCTTTGTCGTTTGGAGGGTTGAGGGGGTGGGGGAGTTTGGGGACATTTTGACGGTTTATATATTTCTATGCCCTGCTGGAAATACCCAATAGCTGATCTATGATCGGGTCACGATGCAAATAGGCGTTTCATGTCTCATTTTTGATGATGGTGTTTTGCGCACCCGGCTATTTGCAGAATCTATGGCATGGCAAACTGCGGATAGTGAGTCCAGTGGTTGGATATCCCGAGCGGATGATGGGTCGCGCGACGGCATTTTGTGATGCATTTTCGGATGGGCAATCGTCTCCTTCTGAATGGGGAGGGGGGCGGTGTAGCGGGTTCATTGGGGAGAACCGCCGTCCTTCGAAGTCTAGTAGAAGCATATGATAAGGGGGTTTGCGAGCGCTTATGAATAAGGGATGGGTCATATAGCGATGATCAATGAAGGGAAATAGTTGCATGAAAATATAGGGATGTTTATGTACGAGCATGTTCCCATATATAGAGCAGATGGTCAACCGGTCTGCTATCTTCCGGTTGGGCTGAAACAGAGGGGTATTAGGTATGTTTATCTGGCTTATTCTGCAATCTGTAAATATCCGCTGCGGGGTAGTTTCCAACATCTCGTGGAAAGCGAATCTAGTGAATGCAGGAAGCTGTGTTGGGGATCTGGTGTGTCACTTTACAGAGGATGGTTCTAATAATGGGTGATCGACTGTTGACTTGGGGTGATCGGCAGGATCGTTGACGGTAGGATGGATTGGTTTGGCTTTTCAAGCCATACTCCCTGTCTTGGAGGATAAGACTAGAGCTGGAAAGGGAAAATATTAAAATCCCATATCCAATGAGAAATATGTAAACCATTTCCCCATTGTGATGGTCTCTGCGGGGTATGGCAATTGGTTTTGCATTTCGATGGCAGATGGGAGGAGCATATCCAGGGTGTGGATTTGTGGAAGTATTGTATGGGTTGGCAGTATTTCGGATTTCCAGCTATTGGATGCACAAAAACTCGCTATTCAGCTCCCTGGTATTCTGTTTGGTGCTGAGTCAAGAGAGTGGCATATTTCGTGTGACCGTCTCATATAGAACTTAGGCTCATAAATGGGTCTGCGAATGCAAGAGGATCGCCAATATGTGGGCTCCACGGAATTTCATTGCAGATAACGCTGTAAGAATAAGTCCTCTTCGGTGAGGCCCTTTTTCTCTCTTCTTTGAAGCACGGATGCTGCGGACGAATGTACGATGCGCATTGATGCTGATTCAAGGCAGAGGAATATTCCCTGTTGCGCTGTAGCATTCCGATATTGCATTGGGAATGTACCTACTAGTATTATTGCTCTCGCTGTCCACCTTTTCGGGAAGCAAGGATCGGGTAGGAGTTAAGCAGACCGGGCTTCGCGATGAAGTTCGGGTATCCGAACCGTATGTTAACGAAAGGGAAAGGGCTTGGGTTCTAAATTCGACACGTTAAAATACAGATAGATAAACAGAAAGCAGGCGGAACGGGGAAGCCAGGAGATATCTACTTGCAAACCTTGGAATGTTCTTCCCCTGATCGAGATGCCATCCAGAAGGCGTGGATATAACCACCACTAAATTAAATCGTAAGAAAACTCTGATTTTACCCACAAGAAAAAATAAGAAGCCATTGCATAACTGAAAAAGCCATTTTCCCAAGACATTGATGCCCTGACAATTCGATGTTGGAGGTGGTGAGGGGTGATGATTTTAAGTTGAGGCTTATTCTGGGTGGAGCCCTAACTAACGAGGATGCCAAGCCCAGATCATCGACTCTATTTCAACATCAAACCATCAATATATCCAATATATCATGAAAGACGCCTTTATCTGGGGCTTTTCAACTTGCATTCTATGTCATATTTGTGGCACATGAGCTGTTGGCCCCAAATGGTGCTTTATATACTTGAAACAGCAAGCAAAAAATGCTGTATCTAGCTTCAGACAGCATTGTTTCCGGACAAGCGCGTCAGCTTGGATTGCTGAAACGAGCTTAATGAGTCTTCCTCCATTGAAACTTCTACCTCAGGGTATTCAAAAAAGAATTGGTATCAAAAGAAATGGATAACCATTGTTATTAGGCGGTTTTCCCTGGGCAGCTTCCTCGTGTTCCCACCAACAAAACGAAGTTGGTTTGACAGACTCTTCTGCCATTGTCGTCAAAGATAAAACCGTGCTCTGAAGTTCTTTTTTTTTTCCCTTTGTGGAGTTTATGGGAACTCATTGAGACCCGTAATTTTGGACCCCAATTTTATCTCATCTATGATGAGTATGAAAACCTGAGCTACTGCTGTAGTGGTACAGGAGGCGGACGAAACTTAGGGGAACTCCTGTTCCCTACTGATTTTGATTGTTTACAATATTTTGATAACCGGTCAAGCAAAGACAAACACCGCAGCATACACACTACGGCTATTTATATATCATCATCCTAGGGGTGATTCTGAGTCTTTGATCAGGAAATATTGTGCCCTTGAACTCTGAGACTTCTTCTCAATCGTATCTAAGCGCTCAAGGGAAGAAAGAATACATTCGAGTGCAGCCTCCCCCGCGTCTATATGCATATGGATAGCTAGCATACCCCCTAGTTTGAGACAAGGGATCTCGCAAACGATTGTGTTCCTAGTCTTACGCTCCCGGACTTTGTAGGGTTTACCACCTTCGCTTGCGTTCATTCACTTCCCTTCAACTCGCTCTGTCTGATAGTGAATAAGACCTCGCTTAGCTAGACAAGATCTCGGCTAAGCTTAGCGCCGTGAGGCAGGCATATTTATACCCCTAACTTCCCCCCAACCTCACCTTTCTTTTCTTTTCCTCTCCTCGACAGACTGCCTCTGGCAACCTGTATCTAGCTGTGCTAAGCACAGCTTACTTTCCTATCCTTTTCTTTTCGTTTACAACTAAGACCTTCCAACGAAGTTCTTAGATTTCCTCTGTAAGTATCCCCTATTCCCCTCCCCTCTTCCCACTCCCCCCGTGGCGAGTTCACTAGAGGAAACTGACTCCCTGCGTGCGAATTTACAGTACCCTTTCCTTTGACAACCAGGTGGCACCTACGGGTACTTTCCTAGTAGTGGTCTGCACTACTAAAACACAATTTTTGGAACTTTTTAGGTGTGAGGTGACCGTCCGTGGTATCCACGGACTCCCTCACACCGACACACTATTCTTTTTTTTCATCATCTCTCTTCGCTTGCCGAAGACAATGGAGAAGAAAATACACAGTGCGATGCGTGTGTGCGAGTGTGTGTGAAATTGCGCGGACGGTGTTTGTATTTTCTGGAGGGGGGCTGGTTTGTTGGCGCGTGTTTGTGCGGTTACTGGGTGACAACACAACAAATTTCGCGTATCTATTGGGGGAAGCTGGAAAACCGATGGAACGAGAGCAGTATGTCACGGTGAAATTGGTTATCTATCCAAAAATCATGCTGAATACGAAATGAAATACCTCCCGCCAGCGTCATGATGGGCAGTTTTGGGGCCAAGCATATTTTCCTGCTGGGACACTTCCTACTCCAGAATTCCTCGCTCATTTTATATGGCATGAATCTCGCTATACATCTTGCTTGTGCCCTTCATTTCAGCCATCCGGTGCTCCACTAACCTACATTATCTTACGCTTTCCTACGGGCCACATGGTTTTGATTGGAGGCGGTTCTGAATTACTGGGAGCTCATCCTGGGCACATGCCTTCTTCCCTGTGTGCCTTGCGTTCAACTGTAGTGGATGGAAGCAACGGATAGCATAGAGCGGTACGTTACTCCCTACGATTTCAATACCGCCAGATTTGCTTCTATTAAAGCCGCAAAAGATGCATGAGAGGATTATTGACCCAATCTAGTGACCAAATCTAGCAATAAAATCCACCGACAGAGATACAGACGGATACAAATCGATCGAATAGGGTAGTATCTGTTAGTACGCGCGCAAGGGTGTTCAAGCGAAGTCTACAAGGGACAAAGGGACGATAAGAGGGGTTAGGGCAAATGACAAGGGGTGAAAGACCCCCACCATATCATCCCTTTTCATGTATATATATACATATGGGAGTTTCAAGGTTATGTTATCGAGGGGATGACATGTTCGCCACCTATCCCGGAACACGGAATAGGTCGCGGACGTTCGTGTCCATTGAATCCCGAGATTGCGGAGCTGGAGACCTGATAAACGCCTATAAATTCCCGAAAGAATGCTATCAATGCAATCCTTCATCGGGCCGATAGCCCTACCGCAAATCTCCAGGGGGGAGATCTTACGGGGAACCCGGATGCGGGGGTGCTCGGAGACAGGCTGATACCAGCCGTTTCTTCCACTGAGCCGATAATACCACCGCTTCTCGCGAGGGAAGGCTTTCTTGGACATTGGTATGTTTTACAAACTCCTTTGCGGCATTGTATGCGTTATCAATTTGAGCCTAAGACTGAATATAACTGGAGGCCTGACTACTAATTTTTATCACTGGCGGAACTACAGGCAAAGAAGCGTCCGGAGTTTGAGTATTAATACTATGCTTAACCCATGTGACAATATGTTTAGATTTCTTCTAGATGAAAGCAGCCTTTTGAAACGTCGATACCATACCCATTCCTTGATTCTGCTCCGAAGCTAAGGAGACAGGGGTACATGCCAAGTCAATATAAACAAGACAGCTGTCCGGCATTATTCCCAACAAGGTCGATATATCGAAGGGCAATGTGGGACTCATTAAGAGGAGTGGACGGATAAACTATGTCTTGCTAAATAATAGGCGGGGTGTCCAATTCTATGAGCAGCCAAATCACTATATTAATAGGGGAAACTCGACGCCCACACCGAGGCGATTTGAAATTGTATATAATTAGCAGTACAGCCTGAGTACAATCCAACTGACACTGTTTACTTTTTCTAAGGCTTGCAGATCTCCAAAAAACAGATCAAGCATCCATACAGCACTTATCAATAACAACTCCCCTCTCCCAAAGCCTATACGCAATGCGTTTTCCAGTCCTGTTTGACCTTCTGTTGCTTTCCTCTACAGCCTCAGCAGCAATAACATGGACATTGGAAAAATCCTCAAGCCCATCCGCAGACGAAACAGACGCATACCAGAAGATCGAAGCCGCAATGACCCTTGCCGTCACCCGCTACTCCAAGTTCACAGACGCGAGTAAGACGATCCGCGTCTACTACACCCCCGGCGTACCCACGGCCGAGGCAAACTACAACGGCGATCTCCGGTTTGGCTCAAACCGGTCCTACATGACGGAGCGCACGGCTATGCACGAAATTTCGCATACGCTAGGCGTCGGCCAGACGGCTGCCTTTGACGAGAAATGCGCGTCTGGAGACTGGCCAACGGCGCTTCCGCTTCTGCGCTCGTGGGATGGGCAGGATGCTGTGATTAATTGTGGTGGTGGGCATTTTTGGCCGTATGGGTTGAATTATGATGATGAGTGGAGTGAGACGAATGCGGACCGTCATGTAATGTTGGTTGATGCTATGCTTGACGATGGGATGTGAAGGTAGTCTGTATGTAGGGAAGAAATGATAGATATGTTTAAAAGACGTACTGAAATTCTTTGTATTTAGGGCGACGAGTTTGCGAATGCTCGGTTCAAGGTTAATCGCCCCGGGGCCCCTTGGCGGTGCCAATGAGTGAGGAGACAACGGACGCAAAATAAATTGAAAAACAAAGAACTGCTTGAATTAGAGGTCTCTTCTCCGATTAATGGGCTATTTAAAAATAAGTAATAACGGAGAGCAGTGAGCTAAATAGCAGACAAGATGTGGTGGGGGAGGGTGGTTGCATTGTCCGACTACACTACAAAGTAAACGGAAAGAAAGAAGAAGAAATATAAAAAGAATGAGATTAAAAAATGAGGAGGTCCGGGCCTCATCTTACTCCGGTCGATGATGATAAGCTACACCTACAGGCTCGGACTCAGACTGAGGGGCTGGTTCAATAGCTGGAATGATAGCGCGTGAGGATAGTTGCCAGCAATAATAGTGGGCGCGGAGGCTAGTAAGACTGGCATCAGAGCACCCACCCACCAGTTGTAGCAACAGAATCCATTTTTATGGTATATAAAATTTAGAATGGCTGCCATGGTCACAACTTGTATTAGCAATTAAGATGCTCTTATGGCGGCAACATATCCACCACCAGTGCTCCAAAAGAGCTGTAAAAATCACCAGTAGTCTTCAATTGGCGGAAAGGGGGTGTGTAAAGAGTGAGGTGCCCCAGCCATCTGGGGTCCAGGCAGCACGTCCTACAAGGTCATCACTAACAGTTTGGGGATCACCACGGCGGCAGTTTCAGGATCCATGTGCCCGTTTGTCGCGAGCCGACGAACGTACAGCGGGTTGAACAGTTCAAGCTTTTCTTCTTCCGTGGCCGCCGTGTGAAACTTGTCTACTAATGATTGGACGCTTAGAGTTTCGAGTCTCAGCGAGATTTTGAAGAGTCATAGATAGAATCATAAGTAGATAGGTCTTGCCTGTTCCACGGAGTATTTGCATGTCACTGTGATGGGAAAATAGTATTCCCTATGGGAAAAGGGCCGCGGACAGTGGGTAAAATTTGGGATTGCAATGTTTCTCAGCATTCCATGTTTGGCTTTGATTGCGTTGACAGTTCCATTCGTAGGGAGCCCTGGGGGATGTAATGAAATTTTTCATACAGAGTATGAGCAATTTTCCGCCCATTGAACGTAGACCCCTTTATGCTTGTCAGTAAAAGAAAGAAAACAAGCTGCGGCGGCGGTGATGATGGTGATGATGGTGGTGATGATACTAGGAGCAGTGGGGGGTGATGAATGCAATGACAAGGGTGAGTCTATTCAATCTTACTAGGTTCAAGCTTGGCTTGGTTCAGAACAGGAACTCTAGAGGGTGGGGGTAACAGGAAGACAGTGGTCAGTGGACTGTGGCTGGATTTTCAGAGAGCTTAACAGAACTCAGCTCTCTCAACAACCATCTCCACCCTCACCATCCTCCAACTCCAACATGCCCCTCCTCACCACATTCTCTGAGGCAAATAATTTCCCATCTCACTGTGGGTATCTGGATATCTCTCCCCATCCTGATACCAGGTGGACATGCCAATGCTTATATTTTCTCTAAGATATATTCTCTAATATTAATATTAAGCTTTAAATACTAGTACCATGAACTCATCTCCATCTCCTTGATTTTGCAAATCAATCTCCATCTTCCTGTCACATCCACCCCCTTTATTTGTCCATACTTAAGTAAATAGTTCTCACTGGTAGTGTGGCTTCTTCACCTTTGGCTCAGTGTCATCCCCGTTGCTTCATGCTCCAGCAGACAGCCTTGTGTTATAGTCTGGTAACTGCAGCCCTTCTGCTTATAACAAAAAATATATGGCAATGGGTCATCCCATGAATTCCCTCTAAGGGAATAGTGGCCAATTGTCTGCTTGAAACCAATACCAGCCGAAAACTTCTTCCACTCACACTCAAAATGCTGGTTTTTTACAACATTGTACTTGGAGTATCCATTAATCCAGGCAGCATGGGGATCAGTTGTACTGACCAGAGAGCCTTCATACCCATCTGGACCAAGCAAAATCTGTCTGGCCTCCTCCAGCATTTCTTCAGAGGCATATGGGGGTATATCCCCAGTACTCACATTGAAACTGAGCCGATCTTCCTCATCGGCATCAGCTGTATGGGCCTCTGACGCATCGGGTAAGACGGCTGATTCTAAAGAATCTATGTCCGCCTGGGCCAGGTTGAGGGAGACGAGAGTTCCCTCGTCGAGGATTGCGGGGTCAATATTGGCTAAAGAGACGAGATGCGGGAGTGGCGATGGTGATGGTGAGGGCGGTGCTGGGTATTGGACAGCATTGGATGCTGTCAAAATGGGTTGGCTTGTCAAGAGCATCAAACACTGGCTCTGCCATTACCTCCTCAATTGCTTGTCTGCCCAGTCCTAGGGTCTGGCCCTGGTAGGCTGACAGTAGGTGTGTAAGTAAGGCGTTACCCAGTCTTTTGATGACTAAGTGTCATGTCTGTTGATCCTGGTAATCATCTTACATGAATTTGCAGTTGACCACCATGGCCATATTAAATATCCTGTCCGGAGAGCCTGGATCAGACAATGGGCTGAAGCCTGACCTAGGGTATTTGGGGAGCCGTTGATGGGGGGCG
>JANTQH010000091.1:0-56092 GCA_032988465.1 Onygenales sp. PD_10 | reverse complement strand
TTGATTAGGGGGCAGTGTTGACACGTTGTTCTTGGACAATCCTGAGCACGGCTGTTTGCTGTTCCTGTTCTTGACAGAGGTTCTCTAGCCAAGATTCAGGTATCCTTTGTGAAAGGATTCCTTATTGCTGAGTGAGGTAGAATTCTTCTTCCTGCTCCAAGGATACCCTCTGATAGAAGGGTGGGACATGATACGGGCGAAGATCTTTTACTGCAATAAAACCTCGCCATATGGGCTGCAACACAACAGAGGGAGTGAGGTGTGTCGGGGCAGCAGTGGGTTTTATAGCAGATATAGCAGAGAGAGGGAGACACAGCAGGTGAAGGAGAGCTTCATAGCAGATGCAACAGAGGGAGGGAGACACAGAGGGTACAAATTTCCAGGCAAATGATGGTCCTCTGCATCCCCCACCTTGTATTATTGAGAATGAATTGAGTATGCCCTTCATCCACCCGCGGGAGCGGGAGCAGGAGCGCAGGGGCAATCCGGGCAGGCCGGGCAGGGGGCAACAAGGAGGAGAGTAAAGTAGAGGCAAAGGAAGGAGATCAAGCAAGTGACAATCCCCATTGCTGCTGGTGCTGCTGTTGCTTCTGGTGCTTGTGGTTGTGGTTGTGGTTATGGTTGTACTTGTGCTGATTCTGGAGCTGGAGCTGGAGCTGATGCTGGAGCTGGTGCTGGTGGTGATGCTGGTGTTGATGATGGAGGACGGAGTGAGATGGAGGGGAGGTTGAATTGAATAGACTTGCTGCAACTTGGACATCCCTTAGCGCCCCTAGGTTTTCTATCTTTAGACGTAATATCAAGCCACACGCTCATCCAACTTGTCCACACCATCCAGCCACTTGATAGAGGGTCCTATACCCAGTCTACCCCCCTACCGCCTCCTCCCCCATCTACCCCGTTTGCTGAACACGACAGACCGACCTCGCATCCCCATTAAAGCTGAACGGCAAATCACTAATATGTGCCCATACTTAAGAAAATAGTTCTCACTGGCGGCATAACTTCTTCACCTTCGGCTCGGCGTCGTCCCCGTTGCGTTGTTGTTGGTTGTCCAAATTCTCGTTTTCCTTGCCAGGATGAGGGGGGTAGGCTTGTGGGTTCACCCTCTTGGCGTTTCTCCCTGGCCCAAGGATACTTATTTGCCGAGTGAATGATTCAGTAACCGCTTGCGTGTTGATGAGGTCTTCAGCGGTCTCAGTGTCCATATTGTGAGGGCCTGTGAGATGCCGTAACATTTCTGATCTTTGCTTCCAGATTGTGGAGGTGGAACAACACCCAGGCACAATGCATGTCTGGGGAACCCACCGGGCTGTCGGAGGCAGAGGGGCATATACTGAATGCGGTCCTCTGCTAATCTAAGATTGTGATTCTTCAACAAATGCCTGCCCAGAGCTGTATCAGAGTTGTAGTCCTGTGTTACTGTACAACCAGGGAACCCACACTTCACAGACCAGCGGCCGCTGTGTTGAGTTGTCCTGTGGTATTTATAGTTTGTCTGTGTTGCAAATATCAAGCCAGGGTCATTGCTACTCAGGTTAAATTTTATATGGGTTTTGTGGAGTGGGATGAGGAAAGAAAGAGAGTGTGGTGGGATAGGCTCCTTTGGCAACTGTTTCAATCTCCTGGTCCTTACTTTGTAACCCTGAATTACGGGCTCCCGGATGCGGCGCAAATGGTGATGGAAGTGGTGGTGGTTGGTCAGGAGATAGAGAAGGCGACCTGAAATTAGAAGTTCAGTACCAGGATGAAGGAAAACGGTCTCCAGTGCACGGAAAGGGCCTACCTAATACCCATGGAGAGACGACCAAAAAAGCCGATATATCCAGTAGAGTATATGGCATTGTGGTTTTATGACCAGGACCATCGCTCTGTACTTGGTGACCTTTCATTTCCGGACCCATTTCACCTTTGACACTCCAGGAACCCCGGCCGTGGCCTAAGGTGTGTGTCATCGTGATTAATCGTTGCGTTTGTGATTGTCAAGGCGGCCATAGAAGATGAAGTAATCCAACACCCCCTTCAAATCCCCCCAGTTGCACCACCTCATTGTGTTTACCAACCCGGTTTCCGGATTCTGTGGAGTATTCTGTCCCCCGTGTTGCCTGGAAATACCCCCCTGAACATTTTATTATCCCATCTTTCCACAGCGATCTCGGGAGGAGAATGGCCACGATCCATCAGTTTTTCTTTCCGGAAATTCTCAAAGCATCTGGAAGGACCATACCCCACTGGGTCTAGGTAGTTGGTGATTTCTTTATTACTTCATATAGAGTGAAGTGTCCCTAGAATCCAATCGAATTTACTGAAGGCCAGCATACCCATTGCTGCGATAACATATCTGGGTTTGCTGCTTTCCTCTAAAAGAAGCCATGCCTACATCATTGCTTCCAGGCGGTTACTTGACCTGGCCCAATACCAATAGGGTTCTCCAAAGATGGATCCATAAGGAATACCTGCTGGGACTCAGGGTTGAAGGAGATGATTTCATTGCTCTTCAGCTCATCCAGTCAGGCACTGTGATCCTCCTTGGTAAGACGATTGGCTGGGCCTGGCCCCCCAGTCATGCAAGACAACAGATCTGCTGGTGTGTATGGTGAGCTAATCATCTTTGTCCACCAGTGTATTTATTATGTGGAACTCCAGGGACGGTGGTATCTCTGTAACATTTCAAATAGTCTGGCGTAAAAGCCTGGCGTAAAAGCCCTCATCGTCCAACTGCGCATTTCCCGGACAAGGTCAATTGACGCACTTGCCTATGGGGTCCTTATATTTTGTACCGATCTGACTATAGACTTCCCATGATGGGCAAGACAGAGTCTGGGTACTCACGGAAGAAGGTTAGGACTTCGTCTCGTGATGATTATGGAGTAAGGAATAGGGGCTTTGGGTGGGGGGCTGCTGCCACAGGTGACTGCATCACCTCAGGGGCCTCATTGAGTGGGGGCAGCCCTACAGCTGTGGAGAGGAGATTTTCAATCTCGCAGTCTAGTATCGCCGTATCTGCTCAACCGATGAATTTCCCCCTCGAAATCCGGTTTGTTAGAGCGTCTGTCGGTGAAACGCCAAATCCCTTGTGCAATCGCAAGAGGACTCTGTCGTAAATGATGAAGTATTTCGGTAAACGTCCTGGCATCAACTCTGTGGCCAGATTGGTCATCAGGTTGGGGTAGGGTCGGCATTAGGCTGCTCAGGTTCCTCGACTAACTCACGGTCCGAACCCGATGTGATGACATGCTACCATATTGTTATGGCGAAGCTATGGATCCGAATGATGGGTGCGTTGACACATATGTCGGCAGCAGCATCCACACTAGCAAGCCCGACTTGCGTCAATGGAGTTGTTTTTGTGGTTCCTCCTTCATTGTCGATATGATGGTTTGGGACAGCACCGGGTGTCTGTCTATGAGACTCCCACCCCTTTCCTTTTCTTGAAGCTGATCTTCATCTAAGAACATACTTGAGCACATATACCAGGCAGTGAATCTCCTCCGGACGTTCAAAACTTCCAGGAAACTGGGCGGGATACGCTTCCACAAATTTGTGAACTGTGACCAGGTAACAAACTGCTGGTTTGCTACTATTGTTAAGGATATCCTTTATGGATGCCATGGCCATGATCTAGGCGTGGGTCGTAGGATCTCATGCTAGAGTCATAATCTTTTGGATCGTAACGGTTTTTGTCCCTTGTCCTTTGGGATGCAGGGTACCCTCAAGTTTGGTATGACTCCTTCGCAGCGAATAAATGTAAAGCTGATTCCCTAGGAGGATTAGGGGCGGCTACGAAAAGGCCGTGTTGGTAAGCGGTTCTCCACACGACGAAGATAGGATAGGCTGCGGATAGGGTAATAGAATAATAAATGGAGGGCAGTGATGAGGGGTAAATTTTTCACCGCCTCGGAACAAATAGCAGATGTTGCTGCGGTATAGATATCTCCATACTAATATCTTTAACGGCAGGGTAATAATATCGAATGGTAATCTTGGTTTGACCGAAAGACCATAAAAGAAAGGAGGATGGAGCCAGAAAAAAAAAGTTCGGGGAAAGGAAGGTGGTGGCCAAGTATCCCAAGCGTGAACGGTTATCCTAAAGTTATTCACGTCAGCGTTGCAATGGGAAGTCAAGAGGAAAAGCGCACAGCAATAGTTATGATATCTCGCCTTCACCATTTCCGATTCAATTTTTTCGACGGTACCACGAAACTGTGGAGTGAAATGGATCTCACTTCCCTTCTCGCCATTCATTAATAAAGCTTGTCACCGATGATACCCAAACATTGGGAAGTCTTGGATATTTCACTCCGATGATTCTAGCCCAGGAATGGCGGGTAATGGAGAATGTGCCCAATATAGAACGACGGAACCGCTCATGAGAACAAAAATTCGAAACTCAGATCTATTTATAGTATCTATTTATGCTTGATCCATCAACTAACGGGTCATAGATCTCGCCGATAGACTAGCCTTTAGAGCAATAAAAGTCCAAGGACTGTCATAGTCATGCCCAACAATCCAACAGTAAGCTCAACTCTCGGAGCAGCGCCTTTCTTCGGCTTTCCATTCGAAGTCGGAGTAGGCCACTCTATGCCAGGGAACAAATGTTTTGTATTTTCGTCGACCACGATATAATCTCGAATCAGGGCGGAGCCATTCTTAACACTTGCAGCTTGGTCTTCTGTGCAAGTTTGGGAGTCAAGGACGTAACAAGTCGGCTTCGGCATGGGGGGTGGCTTTTGCTTCGTCCAGGAAGGGTCAAGCGACCCTTTAGTGGAGAAGTCCTTGACCGCTGTGATGTCGACTTTCCCCGTTGCAACGTCTGAATCGAACATGATGCGTCGAAATATTTCAAAAGCTGTTTCTGGCTGGTATGAAGGTACCATATGGCCTGCCTGATACACTCTGCTGAATGAGAATTTGCCGTACTGCCGGACTTGGCCCCCGACATAGGACTTGTTGGTTTGGATATCAGCATAGCCGGCGTTTCGGAATCGAGAAGAATCGGCATAATCCACGGAAAGGCTGACGTTTTGTCCGCCTATCCAGTTACAAGAGAAGTCTCTGTCTCCATAAACTAGTGCCACTTTGACTCCGGATTCTAGGAGATATGCAATATCATTTAGATATCCATGGGCGCCGGAGCTGGTATAGTCCCCATTTGCATTGAATGAATACCAAACGGGGAGAGAAGCAACTGAAAAGTTGAGCGGAACGCCAAGTTCAGCTTGGATGTGTGGCCTGTTAAGATATCCAGTCATATAGCGCGGAGGAAATGGGTCATTCATGGGATGTGCAATATCGTAGGGGTTCCGATCGGCGGACTCATAATACGGTCCTTCAACCTCATCCATACAAAAGTTCAATGCTTGGCCGCAAACATCATTGACTGTAGAATTGTTGCTGTAATAATTCGGGTCCCCTTCACGTGTAAGCTTCCTGCAATTCTCCATCATCTCACGGCATCCACCTGGCTTCTGGTAGGCCTCAATCATGCCCTGGATGGTAGACTCGTTAAGCGTTACAATGTCATATGTATTGCTGCGAGCGAATTCGGGATATGAGAGACTTTGGGAGAAACTATCAACACAACCGTTTATAATGCCAAGCGTGTCGAGGTGGAGTACATAGCTGTATTCCTTGTCGGAGATAGTGCCATCCTTGATTTTTTGATTTTGCTCATGGAAAAATCTCATGAACGCAGGTCCATATTTACCGCCATAAGATTCGGTCCACATACTAATCTTGTTGTTGTGCGGCTTGTATTCAGGGAACTCATCAAACCACACCTGAGAAAAATGCCAGAGAGAACGGGCGGCATTAGCGGTGTTGTTGGCAGTGCTAGAGTTGCTTTGGCTTGAGAGGGTTCCAACAAGGTGAGTATTACTTTGGGCGGGAACCCCCTTCGAGAAGTCTTCGACTACAATCTGGTCCTCCAACGCATTCACTGAAACATTGACAAGGGTATCGTAACTAAATCCTGTCTGAACAGGTTGATCGAGATAAAGCATGTTGACATCTCGATTCCAGGACCAAGGATTGAGGGTAGTCGAGTTAGAATCTGGGTTGACGAAGCAAGGCCCGTTTTCCATAAGCATCCCAATCATTGACGAGGACCCTGGGCCACCGTTCATCCATATCGATAACGGAGCGTTGGCGGGGTCATTCCGGGCCTCGAAAAACCAGAAAAAGGTATTGATGGAATAATTCTGATAAATCCCCACATCATCTAGATTTCCGGGAGGCAGATGAACATATCCTGAGTAGGATTTGACGCCGGGGGTGGTTTCGCAGATGCTCGTCTACAGAATTTCGGGGTTTAGCGTATGTAAAAACAGCACCTGGTCCGAAAGCTAGCAATTGCACTAATAGAACGAAAACGTCATACCTGTTTATACGATATGGTGACCCCTTCATGTTTTGATTGTACGACCTTCAAGTCTTTGGGTGTTGGAGGGAAGTATTGGCCGATAGTAGGCCCAGCCAGACAGAGAATGGCCGCGAAAACGCTCAAATAAACCCGCATAATGGCCTTCAATTGTGGTATGATATTAATATATCAATAAAGAGGCCGGATCAATTTGATACCAAGCCAAGGGCGCGCGTGGGGCCTGGTTTTGGATAATCCCCCGTAAGTTTCGTTGCGGGAGGAACGGGCTTGTGGCGGAAGAGAAGGATTCTGTCATGTCTTTTAAATCAATTGCAGATGGCTTTCTAGACCGTCAGAGAACTATTGCCGCATCCTATGTCGGCAGAGAAATCAATTGTCCCAGGGATCGGAACAGAACACCCATCGGGAGATCGGATGGCCGCTTAATCCTTTGTTATGCGTAATGCGGACGGAGTAGGAGATACGACAGTATCCCTCGCCAATGCTGGTGACACAATGGGTTTCCGCGGACGTTTCTTTGATGATGCGGGATGTGGCGTCTGCGGACCAGATTCCAGCAACCACTGCAAGGGTTACCTTGCCCAAGATCGAGAATCCAGCGAGCAAGCGTAGAAAAGGTATATCCATAACAGCAGCCTCCCGTTTCCCTATCCCTTAATTGCGGCTTCTCAGCTTCCATCTTGAAATTTGTGTTTGGGCATATGGGAAGCCTCCGCCCGCAGAGGACACCGTGAAAAGTTCCTACCGCGCAACGTTCTAGAAATAGAAGGCCAATGATAAAATTGCGGCGTTAATCCACATAGAGCATGCATGTAACGGCGTTCAAAGCCAGACATCAAAAACGGCTGCTGTTGTAAAGTCAGAACTCGAAGACAAGTCGTCAAGATGGACGTCAAAATAGGGAACATGGCTGGTCTGCGCTAACTTCCGTTAGTTAAGCGCTAAGCACAGCTTAACCCCATAAGGTTTAACCCCTTGTGACTAGGTAAGGGCTAGAGCCGAGGTGCAAGAAGGTCCAGCGGCTGGCCACCTGGGCATAGGGTTCGAAATCAAATGAACAAACCAAAAAACAATCAATCTTGAATCCTTAGTCCCAAAGACATTGAAAATGTGAAATGAAGCGGCAACGCCCCATATGGAATAAATACATGACTTAAACCGCAATTGAGCCTCTTAAATAGTACCCCCCAATTCTCACTTTCGTTTTTGCTTGGTAGTACTTACATTTGCTTATTATCTTTGGGTATTAAAGGATTCCAGGCACTATGTTGTTATAGTTTATTGCTGGAACTAGAACATATTGCTTGCCTTAAGTGTGATCTTGTTCAGTAACTGCCTATCCTTCTTTGCGGATGGCGGCTTCTCTACCAATACCTCTGACAGCATTGCAGGAACAGAATGTTACTCGGGGTGTTGGTTGATTTGCCTATTCCGGGAGCTGAAGGCAGGCTCATCGTCTGATGCAACGGGTGTTTCCAGGCCTTCGATTCTGGGGGTTTCTTTTCTTTTTCTTTTCTTTTTCTTTCCCGATGGAAGCATGCTTAGGACTCCGGCGAATGACTTGTGTAGCTTGTTGATAAGTGAAGATCGAGAAATTGAAGAAACAGACGGACGTGTGTAAAGGGGCAAAAAGTCACTACTTCTGCTGCTGTTAAAAGGCAAGAAAACTCCCATGGAGGACGAATTATTATTGGGAAGGAAAAGTAAAGGGAGGGAGAAAAAAAGGCCCCATACAATAATAAAAAAGATAATAACACATCAGAAGAAACTCCAGCAAACTCCAGTCCTCCAGCTACCCTTGAACTTCTAACAGATGGCCACAATAAATTAAGTGGGCAAAGCGCTCTGTTTTTAAGAATATATCACTTTTTCTCTCACTGTGTCCTTCCCATCAGTCCTTCCATGGGGACACTGATCCCACCAGATTTTCCCATCCTTCAACTCGGCGACATTGCACATTTGCCTCACGACATATGCACATACAATAAATACTTAACCCGAATCTGCGCCACATCATAGACGATGTACTCATTATACTGCAGCCACGCCTCGGAGCTATCGTTCGTCTTGGGTGGCGTCGTAACATCCGGCATCATCACCCCCTTCAGATTCTCGTTCACACATCCGGCATCCTTCCAGCCCACAGGGATTGTCTGGCCCTTGCCCAAGGTCGACAAAGAACCATTCTTCTTTGCATTCGTGCCAGCATGGTAGTCACTATTCACCAGTTCAAACATGGGATCTCCAAGCTCAACATCACACAGCATCAACAGCCCGACACCGTCGCTGCTGTAGTGATTACAATAGCCTGCAGATTTGCTGGAGATATCGGCGAAGTATACGCCTTTGCCGAACATGTAACCGGAGACTGGGGCTTCGGGAGGTGCGATGCGGAGACCCTGACTGAGGATACCACCATAGTTGGTGCTGCGGGAGCCGTGCCAGAGGAGGCGGCGGTTGCTGTTGGGGAGGTTGGCGAAGGGCGAGTTTTGGAAGCGCTCCTCTTCACCACGGCGTTCGACACGGAAAATGTGTTGTAGCTGGGGATTGTTAGCCTCACGTTATTTTGGGCACCGGTATGCCCGAGAGGGGGGTGGCTTGTTTGAGAGAAGAAAACTTACCTTATAGCGAAGGTAATGAGTGTGGCCATGGGATTTGATGAGATAGTTTTCCAGCTCCTTGTATTCGGTCGAGGCAGGTTCCACTACACGAACAGGGGAAATGGTCAGCCATGGCATGGGATTTGAAAAAATTAGACTTGAAGCACTCACGCGGAGCCATCTCATTCAGATTGAGACCTGAGAACTGTGCATCAAGCGGATGTATGCCGTCTTCAGATGTCTTGGAGTCCTTGATAATCTCATTGGCAATTTCCATGTCTGTAAGTGCTTCGAGAAGTTCAACTTCAGCTTTGATGATATCCTGATTTCCGATGACGGGAGGTCGGTTCCGCCCAAATGCATGAGGGATGAGGGTTAAATATTGATTGCTTAATTGCTCCAACGCATTGGCTAGAGACATCCCGTATTGCGAAGTGGAAAGTGACGGGGTTGCAACGAGTTCTGCGAGTCGCTTCAGAACTTCAAAACCGGCGTTGAGAGTACGCTTGCTTAGCTTGCCCAGAGGCAATTTTTTGGCATCATAATTCATACTCGCCATGGTTGCAAGCATGTACTGTTGGTTGAAGATGAGCTTGACAAGTTGCTGAACAGGGGGTGTCAGGGTGGATTCAACACGTTTCGCTTCTTCCTCCCCCTCCCTTTTGACCTTCTTGCTCTTCAGCTTTGATTCATCGTCTTCGTCGTCCGAATCATCCTCATAGTTCCTTTCGATAAAGGTGTACTTCCCTGCTTTGGGTGTATTGAGTCGATCCTTCCATGCGTGGCCCGTCTTGCTCTTGAATTTACTATTAAACACTGACATGGCACTGTCCAGAGACGATCCTGGGAACTCGGCTGATTGCCCCACCTCGCCTACCCGCCCCCAGCGAGTCCACGTCAAATACGCTCCTGAGGTTTCGTCTTCCAGTATTTGAATAAGGTAGAATTTGTTGTTGTTATGTGACGCATTGGTTTGATTCAACGCTGCGTCAAAAATCTCTCCATTCTTACCAATATAGACTCGGTGGGTCACTATCATGGGGTCAGCAATCTCAAAAGGTAAAATTGAGCCAAATTCTGGACGAAAATGTACTTACAAGCGTGACCGGACCACACATCCACTGGCACCTTCAAAGTTGGGGTTGACGCCTTGTTGGAGTCTTTCTGCTTTTTCGAGAGTGGTTCGTCTTTTGCTATGGTGTTTGAAGGGTCGTCATCGGCATCGACGTCCGCCAATGACCGTTTGCCCTTAGAACTGTCCGACTTCTTCTTGCCCTTTGCAGGCTTTGCATCCTTGGGAGGATCGTTGTCATCCTTATCCTCATCTGCAGTGGTTTTGGTGCTGGTTTTGAGGTCCACACCATCCGGTTGCTGATTGGTTCTTGACGCGCGGGCTGACCTTCTGTTGGAGGCTGGTGCTTGTGCCGCATTTGCAGATACCATGAGATAAGAGCTCTCTGGGAGATGGTTTTTGGCGTTTTGAGATTCTAGGAGCCAATCGACGGAGACAATGTTTATCCCATTGGTCGAAAGCGCTTGCTTATCTATACTATTATTAACACGCAGATACAGAATATAGATTTCGCAGGGGAGGAAATGTATATTGAAATTAGGGGTTCGAACAACAGAAAGAGACAACAGAAAAAAGCAGCAGAAGAGAGAAAAAACACCCACACTTTGGAGCATTCCCGTCTACATCTTTCTGCGTCGTGATAAGATGAGTACAAGTATCAACCACCTTCGCACTATAAGTACCGCCATTCAATTCAATGACGTCGCGCAGACCGGCTATAACAGAGTTAGCCTCAAACGGAGAAAGAAACGTAAGAAGATAAAATAGGACAAATGGTTCCTTCTCTTCACTTTTTTCCCCCTTGATTCTTTCTTTCTTTTTTCTATCTTCTTCTACTTTTTGCCATCATATCGTCGGTGTCACTTCGTAGACGCTCGATACGTACCTTGTTTATACCCTGGAAATGTGCCGCTAAGGGCAATAATCTGATCTTTGAAAATAGAGGCCATTTTATATCTGGCTCCTCACAGAGAAAGTAGGAGAGAAGAGGGCAGGGACGGCGGATGGAAAGAGTGGGAGTTTGTTGGAGTGAGTTGAGTTGTATCGAAGGAACCTCCGCAAGGGGGGGATTCAATGGGCCTTTTAAACTCGCAACCACGGCCGATTCCTGTTGTTTTTGCTCTGATGCTTTTTGGTGAAGCTGACGCTCAAAGAAAAATGGACTCCAAGCCAAGCAAAGTCCAGCGTAGCTAGGCGGCAGTGCGTCCGTGATTGGCTGGTTGAGGCTGGCAAAAGCCGCCCCTGAACTAGTCGGCGAGAGTGGCCTGTAAGCTCCGATCTGCCACGCCGTCAAGCCCCAGTCGATTGGGTCCTGGCAGGCAGAACAGACGCTAGGTTTCGGTCAACGGTGCCACGGCAGGAAGCTGCTTGCTTGCTGTCTTGTTGAGAAAACAGCCGCAAGCCTTGACGACAATTCATCGAGTCGAGGAGGTTGTTGACTCTGGGTTGGAGCTGGTTCCAAGGTTGGCTTCAGGCAGCAACGCGTCGCTAAGGTCCCACGTGACGCCTGAACAACACGAAGTCACGTGCGTTAGATTGAGGCTGAAATTGGTTGCCTGAAGGCTGACAACCTGAAGCTGAGTCTCTCTTGGGAGTATCTCTCATGGGCTATCTGTTGGCAACACAAGATCCAGTTCCATATCTTTACTAACTTATTCCTCTCATTTCAATCATTTGGATGGATCCAATGGCTACCCTTATCCCACAATGGCTCCAAACATTCTTACCCAGCGTTAACTGGACAGTATTGAAGAAAAACGCGATGAAACTTGAAACAGAGAACTAAGATACATCAATATGCCTATTTCCCAAAGCATTCTGCTGAATCCGTTCCATAACAGCAATAGGATAGCTCCTTCATCTTGTCAGAACTGCCCAGGTCTCAGGGATTACCTCGCAATCAGCGCATTAGATGGAGGCTATGTGTTTATCCAAAGCATTAGTATATTGCTTAATCCCCCCCCAAGTCTAGCACAGAGGAAAGCTCATTTCACCAGTTTTTACCTTCTCATTGAACCGGCTAGACAGGAATGCAGGGTGATCAGAATAGCTCAGCTTAACTCCAGATTACTATTAACACTGGAACTGCATGCTACAGATGAAATTATGTGTGGTCCGGATTTCAGGGCAAGTGGACATTGTTTTGCATGGAATATATTAATGAAACTGATATTCCCTTTAAGCTCCAGAACAATCCCATATATCAGGACTTGTTCAGCCCATCAAAAATCGTTTCTGTGGTTTATCTTTGGGTGCCCATGTTTAATGCTGTCTTCAATCCATGGATAGATGCTGTCAGTGTACTAGTAGGCAGCTCTGAATCTACTTACTGCATTCCTAACATAATCAAGGCATAGTTTAATAGTGCAACACAATCATTTCTATGTTTCATGAATCCTAGGTTTAGATACAAGCCATAACTTCCCCCCTTTCCTGCCAGAATGAAATCCATAAAACGGCTGCGACCAATGCTCCCCCACCAGCTCAAAAGAGATGAGAAACTAGAATACAAGACTTTACCAACCAATGCCATCCTCATTTATATAATAGAAAATATGTGCAAAGCAGGACCATATACTGCGGGAAAAAAGGATTTCGGAAAAGATCGTGGGAGCATGAGGCGTGATTCAGTTCGTCAAAAAGAAAAGGGAGACTCTGCCTGGGCAACATCATAAGAGCAGCACTAACAATGACACTTGCTGATTATTGGAATGGTCCCATTGCCAGACTAAGCCTTGTTTTTGTTCTTGTTCTTATTCTTGTTCTTGTTCCTCTTCTTTTTTGGGGAGTCCGTTGTAGAACCTGTGGACGAAGGCATAGAATGGAACTCTTCGTTTTCATCCTGCGCGAAGCCATTTTTCAATAATTGGTTTAGAGACTCCAAGGCTTTATTCTCTTGAGAGAGCTCCTCTTCAGCGGCTTCCTCGGTCTTTGCTGATTGGGTATCCGACGGGGACTCGCCCTCTTTCGTGGTCTCCCCATTTTCCTTTGATGGTTCCAATTCTGTTGGCCCACTCTCTTTTGAACTCTCCTTTACCAACGGATTTTGCTCATGTGTTTCTTCCATCTCCGAGGGTTGATTCTCGTCGGGTGGTTCTCGTTCGGGAGCCGGTTGCTCTTGAGACGGCTCTTCTTCGTTTGATGAAGTCCGTTTGATCGAAATTGCCTTCATAGATTCATTACCATTGCTGCCATCATGGACCTCAAAGATCTCAACGTCATCATCGTAGCCGGATATCGAAGTTCGGATGGCCCGTTCCCGGCTGTCGGAATGCGACGAACCTGGAGAAGTAACACGGGATTCACTACGGGGTGGCAGTGGAGGCGGGGCCCGTTTCGGAATAGTAACAAGACGAGGGCGTGTAAACGACGGGCTTGTTGGTGCGGATCGGTTTGGATCCTCTAGGGTAGTTTGGTCGTGGACGGCGAGAGACCCGCGGGTTGTGGATGTGTCATGAAGTTTCGACCGCGACGTGTCTTCCGCGCCGGATAAGGCGCCTGTCTGTGTTCTGGCATGCACTGACGAGGAGGTGGTGGTATCTTTAAAGCTCCGGGATGATGAGGCACGACTGATGGATGTCGACGCTGTATCAGGTCGCTCGTCGTAGATATCGTCAGTTTGAGTGGCTCGATCCGTACTCGAAGCGCTCAGGACACTCGTCCGCCAACTAGCTCGCTGGGAGCCTTCAGTGCTCAATCGTGGGAAGTTGGCGAATATCGGACTGGTCGGACTAGGTCGGAATTCAAACATGTCCATACTCGGGATCCGCTTCGTTCCAGCTTCCCGTATTATCACGCCCTCCCTTTCCAAAGCCTTCACGCCAAAGGGGTCAGGGTCGTCAGGGTCAGGGACACCGAATACCTCGACTTCGATTTCAGCATCTCCCGGAGCGTCCCCGGGCGGCGGAAGGGAGTCCTCATCCACATCAGTATCACCTTGAGCCGCTTTGATTGTCTGCATCAGGGTTCTTATCGACGACGGCGGGTTCTTCGCTTTGCCAGCCAGGATATCACCCACGGGTATCTTTTCACCGTAGAAACGCTCATTCTCGTCATTCCGCTCGATAACGATCGTTCCATCCACTTGAACACCAGCGTAAAACCCTCGACTCTTCAGATATGTCCAAAGGGGAGCCCGTCGCTTATGGACCTCACTCTCCACCACGCCTCCCATACCAACCGGTCCAGCCACTGCACTTATCTCGCCGCCTAGGGTACATCGCACAGCCTTAAACGCCTCCAAGGCTTCGTATGTATTAATAACGACGACGCAATCGTAAATATCCACTCCAACGAGAAACCCAATGCCGCTCGTGTGTATCATTATGCCAGAGGGCGGACTCCACTCGCCCGTTTCCTTCACCCTTGCGACAAGAATACCACTACCCCCGGCACCACTAATCCAGAGCCCCGTTCTCATCGTCGTAAAAATAGCCAACCCCTTCGCCTGCTTAATAACTTCAGCTGGTATCTTCTTCACCACTCTTTGTTTCCCCCTCGGCCTAGAAATTGACTCTTTCCTTTGTCCTTGTTCCTTGTTATTGTCTTCCGGTTCCGCACTTTCGCGATCTGAACCCGGCTGTTCGGTGTCCTCGTCCTCCTTCGGTTCATCTGCATAGAAGCCATCTTTACAGAAACTGCGTAATATCCGAGCAGCCTTATCGCTTTCCTTATCCATAGTCGTTGGCCAAAATGATTCTGCGCCCACTTTATTCGAAAGGCGGTTGATCGGCCGACCCAGCTTATCGAGGGCATGCCAGGCCTTATCGAATCCCCGTTTCGAGTATCCCTTGGTCTTCCCCCATTTCGACGGCTGCGACATGGTGTATCCAATGGCTTTGCGCCGGCTGTAGAGTGAATTGCGCTTGAAACCAATATAACCAGAAGCAGTTGTAGGTTTTGCCAGCTTTCGCAAGGAGGAAGAAGGGAAGCGACTGGCCTGCTTAGCAATTGGGGAATTCTCGGAGCTTAGGATTGCGGTTTCCTGGGGAAGGCGAATCTCGGAAATTTGGCCACCCGCTCATCATCCAGAAGAAGCGTTGACGTCCGGCGGGGGCTCCAAATAATGAAGTTAGGAATGCCCCTTTCTGTCCGAATTACTATAAAATTAGTAGCCCACGAACCTCGCAATCGGAAGAACAGCAAGAGACTGCTACTGGATTTTCCGGGTTATGACGGGAAGGCAGGTAGGGAGGGGAGGGGAGTAAATAACGGGAACAGACAATTAATAAGAAAAGCTTATTCCTCCCATGATTAATCTGATTACCCCGATTGTTATTAATAAGGATTCGACACATCAGAAAGGGATTGTTTGTTTGTTTGGTTTCGTTTCACTGCTATTTCACTCCCTGAAACATTTCTTCCCATAATTCAAGTCGATTGGGCCTAATCCAGCAGGAACAAGCAATCAATCCCCGATGATATAGGCCGTGAGGGCCAGGGCAGGGTTAGCCGTGACCTTTTCGAGAGAATCGGCCCCGTACTGGAGATGGTCCCGAGTACACAGTTTTGCCTCCCGATGACTGGGGAGAGCAAGGTATCCGGTACATCCTTTTCATCCTGCCGAGAAGAGAACCGGGAAGCTGGGCTGGGGCAAGAAATGATTACGCATACGCAAGCTGTCTCGGCCGCTCGATCCAGGCTAACGAGGCGGCTGGGTTGGCTAATCCGGCTTGGTTTTAACGAGACGTTGTTTATTTAGGACTGTGTAGTTAGTGTGTGGGGCTGAAGAGTTCCAGAAGCCACGATGACCTCAGGGGCGTGTTTAGTAACCCAGAGCATTTTGCTCTTTCGGAGCGAAATGCTCTGAAAAGATCTGAGAATTAGCATAAAAAGCTCTGATTTGGCCTTGTGTTTACTAAAAGCCAGATCTTTTGTAATAAACAGTGGGGCAGAGCATATTACTCTGAGATTTAGAGTTTAATGATGATCAATTACCTGAATAGGAAGGTCAGAGCAAATTTTTTTGCTCTGGGGTTGGACTTGGTCCAAAATGCTCTCATTTTGCACCTGTAACATGGTATTTTCAACAAAAATTGAGATGGAGGATGTCAATAGTGATTCCAAATGCTCTGAGCATGGCAAATATGGTGAGGACAGTCAGGATAAGGTCCTATGTGAACATCAACAACTTATCTGCAAAATAATATGTCAAATTGTGGTGAAAGCCATAGATTATGTACTGAGTGGTCTGCATACAATGTATACAGATGAGTTCCATGGGAAGATTTTCACCAATATACTGCTAGATCCTCTCACCCATGGCCAATGGATTTAAAATCTCATTTGAATGGAACAAAAAATGTTCAAAGCACTCATCAACTGGCTGAGGATTAATTCAGACATATATGAATCCAATTGACCAACTGCTATGACACTTGAAGAAAAGGTGTTAATATATATATATATTGTAATGCAGGGGATAATATATTAGAATGCTGCAGAGACTTTTCAACACTCATCAGCCATCATCTTCAGGTTCATAACATTGCATTTAATTTCAAGGAATTGAGGAAATACTCACTAAATTATATAGGGTGTTTCACAAAGTCCTTGAAGCACTATGTCTTCTATACAAAGAGGTTGTTAGAATCCCCCCCCCCTGAGTACAGCAAGGAGGCCTTATCTTGGGATCTAAAATAGTGGCCATTCTTCAAAGACTATATAGGAGTGCTAGATGGAATGCACTTACTACTCTCTGTACTAACAAGATGTTAAGGCCTGTGGTGTAATAGAAAAGGATGAATCTCACAAAATGTTCTTATAGCATATGATTTTGAGATGAACTTCATCTATATATATGCTGGCATGGAAGGATCAGCTCATAACTTAAATGTATTAGAAGTTGCAGAGAAAGAGGAAGACTTCTGTACACTACCTGGGTGTTTTTTTCTCTTAGATGTAGGTTATTCACAGAGGAATCCATCTATCCTCTCACTGTATGCAGGCATTTGATATCACCTTCAGGAGTTTGCAAAATCATCAAAGAGACTGGCAAATGTGAAGGAACTGTTTAATCTCTGGCATGCTAGCACAAGGAGTTCAATTGAGTGGATATTTAGTGTATTCAAATGTTGATTTTGAATATTATCTTCCAGTTGTGATGAAGGATTCAGTATTGACACTCAGGTCTCTCAGGTCTATACCCTAGCCACTCTGTATAACTTTATGAATCAACATGGTGAGCCTAAGTTGGAGGATATAGAGGAGTCAAATGATAATGAAGAACAGCTGGAACTGATTCTAACCTCTAGAGAACTATTAGAAACTAACTATATGGTGAAAAAATGGGATGAAATTGCTGAGAAGATGTAGGAAGCTTACCAAAATCATTGAGGTGTGAGGCTGGAGTGAGAGGAGTAGTATGAGAATTTACAGAAGGTATAGTAGTAGTGGGTAGTAAGAGTGGTGTGATAGCTAAGTGAGAGTAGTTTGAATAGCTAAGTGCTGCAAGATGTATGAATGTTCTATATAAGTACTTGGATGTATTTAAATATAGGGGGGATTTATGGATAAATTATCAGAATTTGGAAATTCAGTTGAAATTTGGTGGTTATAAAACATCACCACTTTTTGTGTGAGGCAGTTAGGTAGATGAGTCAAATGATTGGCTGATATATTACCAAAATGTATGTAACAGGCATGCTCTGATAAGCAGATTGTGCAAGCTATATGCTAGAATCAAGATTGTAATCATTAGAGAAAGAAAGGAAAAAGGAAAAGAAATCACAAGATTGTGTAATATAAGAGAAGAGATTTATGTGAGGTCAGAGTGGATAAGCATTCATGTAAAGGCCTGGTCAGAGGTGTCTAATCAGGTGGTTGGAGATTGGGCAAAGTTTGGGCAAGCTATAGATATAGGGTATAAGGGTGTAGCCCTTCACATTATCCCCTCCTATTCAGATTTGAAGGGCAGGTGGGAGGGTTTGAAGAATCAGATGCAGTACAGTATGGGTGGAGTCTTATTGGGCAGTTGCAGCTCTTCATATCAGATGAGCACAGCAGTGTCTTGCAAGGTAGAGGTCAGTTCCCATGAAGGGGCTTCATATTCAAGTCACTTCACCAGGTACTGGAATTCTCATTCATGGTGGTGGCAGTTGAGGATGGCTTCAATCTCATATTTCACCTCATTGTCTTCCCCAATAATGTCAGGTAGATGCTAGTCAGTGATCTCCTGCAAGGAAAATGGGTTAGTGGAGGCCTTGCAGAGCAAGTTCATGTGAAACATGTTGTGGATCCCAGGTGGCATGTTGAGGTAGTAGTTGTGACTTCCCAGGACTTCAATGATAGTGTACTTGGCATATTGATAGTCAAGCATGTGAGATAGATGATCAGTTGTGATGTTTCAGAGGTCTAGCCAGATCTTATCACCCACCTCATGACATTCAGTGGGATTTCAGTGAGCATTCATGCAGTCCTGTTGGTTCTGCTGAGCACTGGCCATGGAGGATTCAGCCCACTCACAGGCTTACTGGAGTTTCAAGACAATGGTGTCCATAATTTGGATTGGGCTGCAGGGCAAAGTGGAAGGTTCAGGCAATTTAGTGAGATCAAGGACTTTGAGGTTGTAATCATATGAGAGGAAAAACAGGCTAACATCAGTGCTGACAGTATTGCAGCCATTGATTGTGAGTTTAGCATGTAGGAGGAGTTCATTCCAGTCATCCTGAGCATACAAATAGAACTTTCAGAGGTAGTTCTTAGTTGTCTGAATCATGTATTCAGTGCTACCATCAGTTTCAGAGTAATAGGCAGTCAAGAGGTGCCAGGAGATCTTGAGGAGCTAGCAGATTCAGCTCTAGACAGCTCCAACAAACTAGGTCCCATGGTCCAAGATGATTATACAGGGTAGATCATGAAGGTAATAAAATGAACTTCAAAGGAAGGCTTTAGCCACTACAGGCACATTCATCTTCACACAGGGTTTAAGGATAATACCCTTACTGAGGCAGTTAATAATGATAAGGATATTCTTGCAGCCATCACTCATGGGGAGGTCTATTGTGAAATTAATGGTAACATTGCATCAGACACATTCAGAGATCAGAAGAGATTTAAGTAGACCTTGACAGCAGTCCTGCCAGGCAATGATGGATCAGCAGATGTTGCAGTTCCAGATGAACTGTTAGATGCTCTGAGACATGTCAGGCCAGTAGAAATCTCAGGATAAAATTCAGTAGAGTGCTTCACAGTCTGAGTGGCCAGTCATCAGAGAATCATGAGTTTCTTGCATGATTTAGGTGCATAATAGTTCTGAATCAGGAACCTACCATCTCTCCTAGAAGTATAGTCAGGCATCAGTATCCACAGAGCATTTAGCTATGTCAATACAGGCCTGGAGTTCAGGCAGGAAGCAGCAAGCTTTATCTCATATAATCTGGGTCATCATCTGGAGGTACTCATCAGAGGTAGTGATAGTATCCCAGAGTTCCTGGAGCAGGAGTAGAGGCAATCTGGGGGAGCCTCCTATGGGGTCCACTCAGGTGGTTGTGGTTAGCATAGTGACAGGTGAGGCATGTATTGCTCCATGCAGTGTTGCTTCAGAGTCCCTGAGGATCTGTGAGTCTAACAATCTCTATTCACAGTTTGCCCAGTGAGCATCAGAGTCTTCAGAAGGCATATCTTATTCACATCAGGAAAGGGCATTGGCCATGAAGTTCTCTGTGCTAGGGTAATAGTGGATTATAAAATGGAAACAGCTGAGGAATTCAGCCCAGCACATCTAGCATTTGGAGAGTTTACAGGTTGTAATGAAGTATTAGAGATTCTTATGATCTGTGATGATCTTAAAGTCTTTCACACTGCAGAGTTCAGAGTCCCATTCTTCTAGACATCAGATGATGATAAGGAGTTTCTTGTTATAGATCTTATAGTTGGCTTCAGCAGGGCTGAGCTTCTTAGATATGAATGTACAGGGTCACAGGACACCTTCATCATCCCATTGCATGAGAGTGCTATCTGTGATATAACTAGAGGAGTCTGTTTCAACCACCATTGGGTGGTCAGGATCAAATGCAATGAGTATTGGGGCAGAGATGAACATCTTCTTAAGGTGTGCAAATACCTTGTCTGCTTCTTTAGACCACTGGAACTGTTGATCTTTGCACATGAGGTCAGTCAGTAATCAGATAATGTTAGAGAAGTCTCAAATGAAGTGTCAGTAGAAATTTGTGAATCCTAGGAAGCCTCACACACCTTTTACAGTCATAGAGGCCTCCCATTCAAGGATAGTGGTGATCTTCTTGGGGTCCATACAGACTCCCTTCCCCACCTCTATGATGAAGCTGAGGTAGGTCATCTCTTGGACTTCAAAGGCAGATTTGTTGATATCAATTGGGAGACTATGTTCATAGAGATAGGTGAGGACTTTTCAGACATGCTCTTGATGCTATTTGCAGGATCCATCAGTGAAGATGAGAATGTCATTGAGGTAGGCAGAGGTGAATTCATCTAAATAGTCTTGTAGGGCCCAGTTGATGTACTTCTGGAAGGTGCTTAAGGCATTTATGAGGCCAAAGGGGGTGACTGTCCATTCAAACAGACCATATCTCATGCAAAAGGTAGTTAGCCATTCATCTCCTTCTGTGATTTGGATCTTATAAAACATGAAGATGATATCAAGCTTTGTGAACTACTTGGCTTATCCAATTCATTCAAGAGTCTCATTGATCAACAGTAGTGGATAATGGTCTTTTCTTATGAGTTGGTTGAGGCCACAGTAATCTACACAGAATTGAAGGCCTCCACCAGGCTTCTTGGTGAAAAGGATAGGTGCACCAGCAGGCAAATTACTAACTTGAATGAAACCTTTATCAAGAAGGTCATTGAGGGTCTTGCAGAGCACAAGTAGTTCATCACATGACATGTTGTACAGGGATCCCCAGGGCAGCTGAGGATCTTTGCTATTTGTCTTTTCAAGTTCAATATGATGATCATACATATCATAGAATAGCAGGAGCTTCTCAGCAGCTTTGTGGTCAAAAACATCAAGGAATTCATGGTAGTGCAGGGGAAGGACTGTCACAGGGTCAGTCTTCAGCTTTTTAGAGAGTTGGGAGAGAGCTTTCTCTATGTCAGACATGCTAGCAGTGAAGATTTTGATGGGGGATTAGGACTTAAGCTTCTAATTATGATGTCAGAGAAGTTCAAAGGTATTAGTAGAGATCTAGTAAAGGTTAGCAGTCTTGTGGACATTCTTTTCAGACACATAGACATCTCCAGGGAACACAACACACTAGTTGTGTGCATTGATGAGGGCTTGATGTTCAGATAATCAAGATAGGCCTAACATGAAGTCATATGGGAGATTCTTGATTTCATATGTATAAGTATTCTCTCAGAGGAATCCACCAACATCAACATCAAGCTTCACCATGTTTCATACAAAGCTGCCAGTGTCACCACTGATGCCTTCAATCTTTCAGGGGATGATTGGGATACACAGGAGATTATAATGGTTGATCATGCAAGGGTGAATTATTATGTAGTAATAGCAGCTGCTGTCTACCATAGCATTCATATTAAAAGAATGATTAACTATAGTAGGTATAAGGATTACTGGAACTGTCATTTTCTTCTCAAAGGTCTTCCTATCTAACTCTGGGAGCTTCTACTCATAATTTCATACAGAAGCTAGTCTTTTCCCAAGTCTGATTTAGCATCTTCAAAGTCCTCCTCTTCCTCAGGCTTAGTCTGCACATTCACAGATTGTACAGGCAGTTTTGGGGGAATATGGGTGCCACAGTAGTTAGTAGCTCTGTGCCCAGGTTTGTCACAATTAATGCAAACACCTCAGGTGCAGTGGTCAGTGACAGTGGTGGTAGTTATATTAGGGATGCAGAAACCATTCATGCAAGCTATTAGCTCCCAGTCTATGGCATTTGAATTATAGGGCTGAGTTACTCTGGGGAAGGCTGCTCCAGGGGTAGTAGGAATGTTACCATAGATTTGGCCCTGAATGGCCTTGACCTCAGACAGGTTGTTCTTTATACCACAGAGCTTCATGCAATATTCAAGGTATGTGAGAGGTTCAACAGAGGTGATGGTCTGCTGCAGGAGCTCAAACTTAATGGCCTTCTTGAGTAGGGCTTTCTTGACAGTGTCATCTCATAACTAGCTGCTAGCTTCTAGAATCTTCTGATTGAATCTTAGGAGAAAGATGATGAGTAGATTGGTCTTCTGGTGAACACTATGCAGTCAGGTTAGAGCCTTCTGAGCCACTGAAGGGTCAGAGAAAAGGATGTTGAGCTGATTGAGGATGACATCAGGGGTCATAGAAATGAGCTTGGTATTGACCTTCATTTAAGGGTGGAATCAGATGATGGCAGTGCCAGAGAGTTGGGTATAGATGTACCAGGCCTGGTCAGTGAGAGATCTGATTACAAGGCTGTCCAAAGTGATTTTGGCCTCTACACTGAGGTGCCAGGCAGGGTATTCAGAGACTTGTTTGCCTGTGAATTTCTCAAGGGTAGTGAGCCTCTCCTTTAGGCATTTCAGGAAGTCATCAAAAGGAGTGGTTAGGTGAGTGGGGGTTGGAGCAGGAACTAAAGTTGGTGCAGATGTGTGATTTTATTTGGTGATAAAGTTAATCTTGTTTGTGAGCTGCTGAATGAAGTTTCAGAATTCAGCATCAGGGCCCTGAGAAGGGATACTATCTTCATGCAGAGGGTTCATGTTCATAATGGATTCAAAAGATTGTTTGGATTTGAAGAGTTCAGAGAATTCAGGAAGTTCAGAGGATTTGGAAAGTTCAGAGGAAAATCTCATGAGATATTGATATGAACTGTCAGGGCTTTGGGGCCTTTCACTGACATGTTGTCTGGTAGAGCTGAGCTGAGCAAGTTGTATTTTAGATTTCAGAAGAGTTTACTATATGCACAAATCACATTCAGAGGAATCTACTATACATGCAAGTCACATTTAGAAGGCAAATATAATGAGGATCTCTGAGAAGAGATCAAGCAAGCAATTATAAAATGTAATGGGCATGCTCCAATAAGTGGATCATGCAAGCTATATGCTAGAATCAAGATTGTAATTGCTAGAGAAAGAAAGGAAAAAGGAAAAGAAATTATGAGATCATGTGATATAAGAGAAGAGATTTATGCAAGGTTGGAGTGAATAAGCATTCATGCAAAGACCTAGTTGGAGGTGTCCAATCAGGCAGTTGGAGATCAGGTGAAGTTCAGGCAAGCTATGGATATAGAGTATAAGGGTGTAGCCCTTCACAATGTAAGATATACCAAAAATACATGAATAGATTATCATTTTTATGAGAATGAAGGGTAGAAATGCATAAAAACATCTTAAAAACTCAATGAATAATATAACTATCAGTCTCTGCACCTATATAACTGACTTAGGGCTTAGAGCACACACAGTTAAATGATTAAATTGATTCAATTTCTCAAGGCCTCCTGGAATTTCTCTATCTCTCTATGTTCAATGCCTCCTACCCAGTCTCTATTTACACTGTTTTACCCCCATATATTCATCTTTCTGAGCAGCCAGTGTCTTCTATCTTTCATTCTGACATGCTCATACATGGATATATATGTCTAGCAGTCCTGGCTGCCATGGAAAAGCTCCAAAATGCTAGCATAGTAATCAAATGGAATCCTCAGCTCCCCATTCTCACCCTCCTCCTTCCACTCCTCAGGGAGAACATCCTGCACCTCTGCAAGGAAGAGATTTGTTGCCTGCAGTGTAAGATTTGAACTATTCACTTGAACCTGTACAGATTCAACTAACTTATCCCTCAGACCCCTAATACTTTCAGCAAGTCTACCCTTATGAGATCTCTTCTGTACTATCACTGAGTCTTCTCAATTGTGTTTACTCAATACTGACAGTGCTGGAGTAGTTAGTGTCAGGGTCATTGGTGCCAGAATCATCACTGCTGATGAGAAATCTATTAGTAATAGATCTTCATCATCACTATTTGGGTTGTTTTCTGGCTCAGCTACATGCTGCTGCTGCTGTTGCTGCAGGAGAGCTCAGTGACTAATAGTATGCTATTTACTAGCTAGCTGGCCAGTAAGGAGCTATTCACATAGAATTTAATGTGATGGTCTGTGGAAATGAAATTTTTACATCTCAGGGTAGGTAAGAAAATACACATTTATAACCTCTGAATCTATAATGTATGTTTTGATAGTTGAATCCCACATCCAATCTGATATTTGAGACTTATGTTTTTCCCACAGCTTCCATACAGTTTTGAACTTCTTTCACCTGGTTTTACATGCAGATCTTATGATATGCTGCATTGTAACCTTCTTGATAGCATTAACTGTCATATTTCAACCCTGGGGTTTGAAGTTTCTGTTATCTGTTGATAATCCTTTGCATTGTGCTGCTAGAAATCCATTTAAAAGTGCCTCCTCCATATGGTGATCCCATGTGGTATACAACCTGGCCATTTTGAGTTGGGAGGCCATTGTGGGCATTTAGGACCCCTCCCAGGTGAGTTGGGAGGCTGTTGCAGGCATTGCAGGCATTGCAGGTGTTGCAGGTGTTGCAGATGTTAAATATGTGAGTTCTCTGTGTGGTTCCTGTATAGGTTGCCAGTTACTGAGAACTGTGTCATTGCTGCTGTTTTGAGTTGGTCCATCTGCAGTGGTAGTGATGAATGAGATAGAGGGGTGATTTCCTTCCATTTTTGTGGTGGTACAGCACAAAAACAATGAAAATGATGAAGGAAGGTAATTATGAATGAACAAAATGTGTGTTTGATTTCTAATCAAGTCATATGACCTCACTTCTATGAAAGGGGAATAGCTTGGTGGTGCACGCTATATTGGCAGTATTCTGTTATGCTCCACAGCTCTGAGAGCATTTTGCTCTGGGTTAGTAAACACGCCCCAGGTCTTCCATTAATAAGACGGGATCTGCCGGGTCTCGGATCAGGGAACGGGAGGAAAGAAGAGTCTTCTCTACCAGTAGGCTTGAATGAAAAGGGGAGGAGAAAGAGAGATATCAATTTGCTATAACACCTTTTTAAAGGACAAAACGCCAACTCAAAAAATCTCCGATATCTTCTCGGAGACCGATTGTTTCCCATCCAGCTTATCCGCCTGTCGTCGAAGAATATCTGCCCGCAGTTTCCCAAACGCGTTCTCAATTCTCGCCTTCGACTCCGGATCCTTCGATATCGTCTTCCGTGCAGAATATATGCCAGTCATCAGCCCCGTTTCCCCTCCTATAAATAACCCACCCGCAGTGAACAGTCCAAACATGGCGATGTCGCCAAGCGTGGTGGGCCGAACAAACGGGGTCAGGTCTGGGAGGGGCTCTGTTGCAAGAAGAAACGTCAGCACTATTTCCCCAATACGTGGCAACCCAAAGAAGCGTCATTTTATCGCGCAGGGTATGGCTTTAAAATCAAATGATATATCTTACCCAACCTCCCATTAGCAAACTGGATATGCGTGGGCTTCTCCGCCACCCGGAAGGCATTGAAAGTATCCACCCGTAGCCGCCGGATCCGGTATGCCATTAACAACCCTAGTCCAACTCCAAGTACAGATCCTATTTGTGCGTGTGTTCCCAGTTTGCCTGCAGCCTGCTTGAGCTTACTGCGGTCTGCCGGTTGTAAATCATGTTGCATGTGTTCTTGTGCGAGGCTGGTGAGCTCATTTCGGGTGGTGCCTCGGAAGGCGGCGAGGGATTCGGGCATGTTGCTCTGGGAGCTTTTGAGGGGAGGGATATGAAGGAGGATAGTTTGTATCTCGATTCGGGGATTTATTGAATTGGTTTTAATAGTAATTGTAAGGTGCTGGGTACAAAATAGGGGTTTATCACGGTACTATATAAGCTTTAACTCTCTGACGTCATCGCCTAGATGGGGAGCTTCCAGGGACTGAGTGGCTCATCTTTCTGCGTGTAGGAATGACATAACAATTGATGGTTAACAATGGATCAATTCCACCTTGCCTGGTAGTCGATATATGGGGAGATTGAGTCATTGCTCCGCTTGCTGTTTGTTGATCTTTGAGCAAGGGCATCAACCTGATATTGTCTGGTGCAAGGCAAGGCGCGCAGGAGAAACAGAACAATGTTGTAATTTGTTTCCAGTCGTTGGAAGTCTGCGAATTATTCGAAGGATTTGAGATATTATCAAATTACACCATGGTAATGAGAGCTATTTCACATGAAATCTTTCAAAATATTTACATGGTACTGGCATGTTTGTGCATGGCCAAAGATGGACCAGCAATCAGCATCAGAACCAGCACCAACATCGCCGTTCTATATTTTTTATTTTCTCAAATCTTATTTCTTTTCTTTCTTCGTGTCCTTCCTCCAGCTTAACGAACCCCGCAAGAGAAAATGGACAACGCTTCATCCTACAGAGCGATCATGGATCACGCTGCTCTGAGTTACTATTAGTTAACTAATTGCCGCGGCGCTTGCCTAGGGTCCTAAATACGAGCCCTCGAGGACTTCAGATGGCCAAACGTCAGGACAACATGACAAGCCTTGGCTGGCCTTCATCTTCATCATCTCTTTATCTCTAGTCATGCGGTTTTGCAGTCTTTCGTCTCTGGCCAAAGTTATATAAAGGAAAAGTTTGCCTGCATTGAAAGCCGCCCGTGGAAGACATCTGCCCTTTGCCCAAATGGAAATTTGTGCCTCCATCGACGGCTTAATCCAGTCAATTGTCTCAGCTTTGAGGCAGCTGAAGACCCCAGGTTGGGAATATAACAGGACTTTGCTTGATCTTGGCTGTGTCCGTAGAACTGCTTACGAAATTGTCCGCAAATCTTCAGACGTCGTCGACGCGCAGGATTTTTCGGAGCTTGTTCAGTTTCTCTCGGGTATAGATGATGGACTCCATCAGTTTATAGCGCAAGTCTCGAGAACTGCTGGAGAGAGGCCCCAGATAGGAGCCTTGTCGAACAATGCCGGTCCCGGCTTTGGAAGTGCCTTTGAGAATAGGTGGGCGGCTGATATTAGACCGAAGGAATTGGTATCGCTAGGGCGTTGGGCAGAGCATGTTTGCGACAAAGTTAACAGGAGTCTTCGGTGCATCCGGTAGTGAGTTCTCCTTGTTTCTAGATATTGAGAAAAAAAGAGCGAAGAAAGAGTGGTTTATGCTAATGCATAGGCTACAAGTCTTGAGGCCCCAGGAGAGTACGTGACAAGCTATGGCGATGATGTTATAGTCTCTCGAAGCTCAGAACAGAACCGCTACCAGTTGGGAGCAGACTGTTCTTACGAAAAGCCACGCGATTTCTTTTCTTACACCAATGCCGAGGAGTCCTTGACGATATTCGAGCATGTTGGATTAACCAGTGGGGGAACCCAATATTATGACCCCAGTACGATGGCTTTTCCTTCTTGTAGACGGGCACCTGGAGTATATGAAAGTTAATTATGCTAACTGCGTCAGACTTTTTCTCCCGTGGATTCGATTCTGCTAGAGAATTTTTCAAAGTAGGCCGGGTTTTCATGATGCTCTGGGATATAGAGCAATATGCGAATGATAACCAAGAAATAATCGACGATGATGCGAACAGTATCCTCCAAAATCGCCAGACACTGACAAGTAGGGAAGGGTCATTCACAGGCCCATTCACCGGCCCAACGACAGTGCGACGCTTTCTCGTCGTGAAGGAAGGGTATAGCGCATCCTTCTGTGTGTTAGTACATATATTCTTTGAACAATTGCCCTTGAACCGGAAAGGAATGTCTGACGCACCCTCTAGGCCTATTAGCACCTTTAATCGTCAAGGCTGTTCCCAACAACCCGATCAGGCCAACTATGGCATCATCTTCACCGGGGATACTGCACCCCTAGCCCTACCTGGAGAGCTAGGGATGACGGAGCCACCGCTTCGAATCCAGACCCAACGTCTCATTAGGCCCGCGAGTCTGCAGATGCGACTTAATGAACCTTCGATTGAACCCTTGGAACTACCCTCCACACACCTCCCCTGCGAGTCCCGAGTCGACTACCGTCGTTGGTGTGAAGTTGAGCACAACATTCGTTGTAGAAACGTCGGCATTCTCGACCACGAGTCGTTGCAAAGACTCTCTCACCCGGACTTCCGGCTCAATAGGGATCGGCGAGAGCTGCCTGCTGGTCTACAGCCAGTGTCTGGGAGTATTGATTTGTTTCTTCGAAGGCTTCCCTCCTTCACGGACTTTTTACTCCGATGGAACCATCCTGAGACTGATGGTGATGCCATGGATGTTGATTAATATATCGATTTTGAAATACATTGTTTGTTTTTTTTTTCGAACGTATTCCGTTTGAGGCTACTCTGTTCTAAGGGTATCTGCAGAGCTAAGTTCGAGCTTTTTATGCAAAGAGTTTTTTTTGGTTGTATATTCACCGCTGAATTCCCTAGGGTCCGCAGTGTAGGAGATTGTAGGACAGGGGCAAATAATGTACTGGTCGGATGAAGAAAAAAGGATCCGGAAAAGTGACAGGATGGCCATGGAAATATGGAGCCCCTGATGTAACTTTTGCATCTTCTCTTGCCTGGCCTCAATGCTGTCCGTATATTTTTTTGAATTTATTATAAAACCGAACTGGAAAAAATTGAATAAACACTCTCACAGCTGTTAGCTCCATAGCCATGATATCCCCCCTAAATGAGAGACTGGGATCTTACCTAGAGGATGTTGCTGATATATTTTCTACAGCTTGGCCAGGGGGAAATATCTGCTTAGGACTGGGGGGCCAGAAGATAAAGCGAGAATGGAAACAGAGCGGAGACCGGGCGATCAGGATACACTTACGGGACGGATGGGGGGCAAGTAGTTTATCAGTTCAATCTATTATCTTTGGGGTTTTGAATTAGGGCTCTATCCATTTTGTGAGATGTAATACGAGAATCAAATTGCAAATGCAAGGACAACCAATGTGATTAAATGTCTGAATCGCGAGAGTTGGGTGGATTGATCATCATTTACGACAGTTTTTGAAGGCCTACAAAAGCATAAGTAAAGTAAGTGAAGGGCTTATGAAACATGCGAATTTCTATTTGTAAGAGGAAATCCCTTTTTCTCGTTCAATTCAAGAACCTTGCTAAACGTGATAATACTGTACAAAATCGAGACTCAAATCCGAAAGGCGCCTCGTAAACCGGGGGGGGGGGGAAGAAAAACATCCATAGACGTCCATGACAAGATAAAAACCGAATCCAATTTCCAGCAAAAGCAGCAGGGTCATTTATCCCTTGCCTACTGCTGCGCCGGGCGCATCGATCTTTCTTGCTCACGGTCCTCCCTCCTCAATGTCCCCGATGCTCCCACTCCCTCATATCCTGATCCGTGATGTTTTCTATGTGCCTCGCCGTCATGATGTAATTCGGCCGACGTCTCTCCCCACGCGTGCTGACCGAGACCCTTGTTTACATCCCGGGAATCCGCACCTCCAAGGGTCTCGTTTGCGGTGGCAGCCCCCGAGGGTTCCTGGTACGCAGTTCTGGGCTGCCAGGTGCTATCTGGGGGTGCTGTTCCGGGTGGCATGGTCTTGGCATGGAAATCAGGGGCTCTATCGGCGGGAGTAGCTTTGCGGCCCATTTGATGCTGATAATGAGGCATATACTGTTAATAACAAGGCCAGAGACGACGTTCTTTTAATTAGGTAGTAACACTTACCCCGTGCTTCTCCATAGATGAGGATGGATGAATTCCAGGGTGGAATTCCCCTTCTTGGTGGCTGAATTCTGGATTCCGCGATTCAGGCATGCTGGGCTGTTCTTCTTGATAATGACGAAAACGGCTGAAGTAGATGTATGTTGTTTTTAAACGAAGTATCGATTAGCGACTTCTCGATCATGCCAAAGAAGAGCCAACCCATCCTGTCTCGGGATATATATATGTGAACCATTTTGGCAAATCGCCTCAACGTCAACCTGGTGTGGGATTTGGTATGACGTCACCATAATGTCAGATATGTCGCTTTTCGCCTGTCACAATGGAGAAGTTTGTGAATTGGATATTGCGGCTTTTCACATCATAGTCTCCGTAATTCTAAATTACGGAGTTCCTTTGGGCTAAAATGACCCAAAGCATTTCAAGTAATTTCTCGAATCTCTCCGTTGGGGATTTGATGATATTATCCTATGACGTCATGGCAAGAAGTTGGAGTCTCAAAAGAATGATCTGAACTGAAGTTTTGTAAATAAGGCGAGATCAGTTGGATTTGGCTGGTGACCACATTTAGCAATTAGCTGGATGAGAGTTTGATGAAATTGAAAGGATCGTGAGGTTGGAAGGATTTAGCCAGGAAGTTCCACACAGGGTAACGGAATACTGTAACCGCAACATGAGTGAAGAAAGAAGGGAGAGAAAGAGACACTGCAGCATTATATACCAGTAGACAGATACTTCGGAGTAAACATTTCGATTCAATCCAAATACCGTCTTTCAATCCGATTCGAGACGCGTTGTCCGTCCTCGGGCGGGTTAGCCCCTGTGTGAACCTCTGACCGGGCCGAAGATCCGCCTTTCGGCATTTCTTTTGATTGGTGCAATGCTTCGGCACCTTCTCCCCCGAAATTCCTCTGCTGCTGTTGACAACATGCCGCGCCTTTTAATCTCCATATCTTCCGGGTTGTCAATAGCCGAGTTACATCTGAACGCCTCTGAGAAGCTCCTTCCGCAGACTAGCCTCGGAATCCATCCTCCCAGGATGATGCTATGCGTATTTACCCCACGGGATGTCTTTTTAAGAGTGGGTTAAAAACGGAGGCCTACCGCTTGTCGGTGCAAGCTCCACAAATCTCAATGTCTGATACAAAAGAAATGCCGGGGCCTGAATTGCTCAGGTTCTTCGCAAGAAAGTTGGCAATCTCTCATCCAACTCCGAAATCGAGGTTGTGAGAATCGTGCCAACATGGTTTCTGCCGTTTCGCTGTGGGCAGCGTTGCTTTCAATAGTAGCAGCTACAACTGTCTCGGGTCTAGAAAATAGAAACGATGGAGCTCTTTATAAGGATCCATTGCAACCTGTTGAGAGCAGGGTCTCTGATCTTCTGTCAAAAATGACTATCGAAGACAAGATGGGCCAATTGATGCAAGGTGCGTGAACTGCTGGGAAGACACCAATTGTTTCCCATTCCCCCTCGAGGGAAAACCAAATACTGGCTTTAGCTGACCATTATAACATAGGGGATCTTGCAAATTGGCTTAATCTGACTTCGGGTGCTTTCAATTACACGGGCTTGGTCGAGAATATGAAATATAAAGCCGGGATGTTTTATGGTACTGTTATCCGCGATTCACGCCTTAGGAAAACGAAGACAATTTCTCGTACTTATGATTCTATTTGATAGCCGGACATCCTATTTCATGGGATGACCTTACAGAGAATGTGAAGCGGGCACAAGATTACCTCGTGGAAAATACTACACTTGGGATTCCGGCATTGGTGCACTCCGAAGGTAAGGAAGCCTTCTACCTGGCCATCCAGCGAAGACCCCAAAACTTAAGGACTATGATGTAGGTATTCACGGGTTCTTAATTGGAAATGCGACGATTTTCAATTCGCCAATTGCGTACGGATGTTCATGGAACAGAAAGGTTAGTTGAGCATGTAATACATTATCCAGTTGACTAGCTCACCCTTCGAAAAGCTGGTTGAGAAGATGTCAGCGATAATCGCCCAAGAGTCCCTAGCTTTGGGTGTCAATCAGATTTTTGCTCCGGTAGTAGACCTGGCTAGAGAACCACGGTATGGAAGAGTAAGCAGACCCTGATACTTCGATGTCACCTCATGACGGGATTTAACTAAGAGAAACGCTTCAGGTCGAAGAGTCAATATCCGAGGATGGATATCTGACCGGCGAACTGGCGTACCATTTCGTCAAAGGCCTGCAAAGCCTTAATGTCTCCGCCACCGTCAAACATTTTGTTGGAGTTAGCAGTCCTGAGCAGGGTCTCAATACCGGACCGGTGCATGGGGGTGAAAGAGAGCTGAGGACAACGTATGCAAACCCAGCCATACCTTGAAGAACATAAGAATTTTAAAATTTCGACTAATCCTGTCGAAATGTAGTTGGATGCCGCCCTTCAAAAAAACCATCATCGATGCTGGAGCATGGAGTATTATGAGCGCGTATCACTCGTAAGTTACCCCCCATCACCTTTTCTCGAGTGACATCCTAATATCATTATGCAGCTATGATGGCGTGCCAGCTGTTGCTGACCCGCATACACTTACGGACATCTTGAGAGATGAGTGGGGTTATAAATACTGGGTGACCAGCGACGCAGGCGCGACAGATAGACTTTGCGATAGCTTTAAGCTCTGTCGCTCCGAACCAATTGATTCAGATGCCGTCACCCTCAGCGTGCTGCCCGCCGGAGGCGACGTTGAAATGGGAGGAGGTTCTTTGTAAGTTCGCCTGGAATGTAGGGGCAGGGTAGGCCATATGCATAGGCTTATTCGTGACCTAGCAATTTCCGATCTATCCAACACCTCGTTGAGGATGGCAAACTGGATATTGACGTCGTGGACACAGCCGTCTCCCGAGTGCTCAGGGCGAAATTTGAAATGGGTCTTTTCGAAAAGCCTTACCCTGGCGCTCCCGCGGATGAATGGAGTAACCTTATTCACACGGATGAAGCTCTTGAACTTGCAAGAGAGCTTGACAAGGAATCCATTGTTCTTCTTGAAAATCATGATAACATATTGCCACTTAAGAAAAGTGGATCGATCGCGGTTATAGGGCCAATGGCTCACGGTTTCATGAACGTAAGTTCCCCCTAGTTCTATTTCTAGAGAGTGATCAATCACTAAACTTGTTTCCAACAGTACGGCGATTATGTCGTCTACGAAAGCCAATATCGCGGGATCACCCCCCTGGACGGAATTCGCGCGGCGGTAGGGGATAAAGTGAAGATCAACTATGCCCAGGGCTGCGAACGTTGGAGCAACGATAAGTCAGGATTCAAAGAAGCGATTAAAGCCGCGAAGAAATCCGATGTTGCTGTTGTGGTCGTCGGCACATGGTCAAGAGACCAGCAGGAGTTATGGCAAGGGGTTAATGCTACGTAAGTGGGGCCTATCCCCTATTTTTAAAATCTGGGCATGGGTTCTATTTATATACTGACTCGAATATCACATTTAGAACCGGCGAACACGTCGATGTGAACAGCCTAAATCTCGTAGGCGCTCAGGCGGATCTTGTCAAAGCCATTGCAGACACCGGGGTGCCTACCGTGGTCGTATTTTCTTCCGGCAAACCAATTTCGGAGCCGTGGATTGCCAACTACACCTCTGCTCTAGTCCAACAGTTCTATCCCTCTGAACAGGGAGGACATGCGCTTGCTGACGTTCTTTTCGGGGACTACAACCCGAGCGGAAAGCTATCCCTCAGCTTCCCTCACGATATCGGCTCTATCCCGACATTCTACGATTACCTAAATTCCGGCCGGTCAATTGAAGATTCAGGAGTCATCTACGAAAATGGAAGCATAAGTTTTGGCCATCAGTATGTTATTGGCACTCCAGATCCATGGTATGAATTCGGGCACGGGAAATCGTACTCGACTTTCGTGTATTCGAATGTCACGCTGGATAAGCAAGAGGTTTCGGCAGCAGATACTGTTACTGCTGCAGTCACGGTTAAGAATGACAGCGAGCGAGATGGCACGGAAGTGGTGCAGCTCTATGTTAGAGACTCAATCTCATCCGTGGTTGTTCCGAATATGGCGCTGCATGGCTTTGAGAAGGTGGAGATTCCGACAGGAGAAAGCGTTACTGTTGGTATCTCAGTCAAAGTTCAAGACTTGGGGCTCTGGGATGCACGGATGAACTACGTCGTTGAGCCGGGCGAGTTTGTTGTTCTTGTTGGATCGAGTTCGAAGGATATCCGAGGCAATGCGACGTTCACTGTTGTCTGATATAGCTCCATGTAATATCGAGATGTTATCTTTAAATATACAGGACTGATAATACTATAACGCTACGCAATAGAATTCATGGTAATAAAAGCCTCGTTAAATATCCTCAACCCCATGATTTCCTACTTAAAGTAAGCTATGATATCTCCTGTAGGGTGTTTCGGCAACCCGTCCCCCGGGGCAGTTCCATCACCCTCCTCCGTAAGACTTTTGACCCACCCAATCCCAGAATTCCACCAAATATGCCGCTCAGGCATCCCTACTTTTTCCAAATCCTCGTCGTCCAGCGTGCCAATCCCCAGATCCATCAGTGTCTCCGCCCCCTCCTCTTCATAAGCCACGAACGAAATATTCGTCCCGCACCTGGAACAAAACGTCCGCCACACAGATTGTGATGAAGCATAGTGAACCATAAAAGTACTCCTCGATATCTCACTGGGGTGAACAAGTTGCAGACCACTCATGTTAATTCGAGTATCATTTGCTTCCCCGTCGCGGGCAACTTTGCCATCTTCTGATCGGACTAGTAGCGAAAAACTGATATATTCTTGCGGGCATATATTCCAGAACTGGACTGGGGCACCAGATGCTCGTCGACAGTCCTTGCAGTGGTCGAACGTTAAGAGCGGGGGTTTGATATTTGGTTGTCCCTCTGTACGGTGTGGGTTGAGGCTTGGTCGGTCTTCGATGTTTGGAAAGGAGACTTGGTAACGGATTGCGGTGCAGTAGCAGCCGCCTTTGAGAGAGAATGATCCGTCCGGGATAGAAGGCATGATAACTGGTTGGATGGTTTAAATGTAGGTTGGATGTCCTAGATTTTGTAGCTGAAATGCCTCGCGTTTCGATGATAGTGGACAGTCGCGAGTGATGAGAGGCTGTGTGAGTGAGCCCTACCAGAAGGCAGAAGGTTGGATATTAAGTTGAAAAGAACTAATGTCGCGTCTGACTATAGAATCAACACGCAACCTCTAGTTAGCGAGAGAATACGAGGATGACTCCTTGTACTCGAAGAGTTTTCACGGTGGGGAAGGAATGTATGGATGTGATTGTTTTCATTATGTTCCTTGTCTCCCATTGGATTTTGGAAGGAAGATGTGACAAGTAACGATCTCGCAAGCAGTTAAGTGGTTATTTGCGGAATAAACTTTGGTCACCTGTTTTTATTCTGACCTTCAGACGAATAACGTCGAAGTGCGATGAACGACGAGATCCCTTTAAATGACGAAAGCCAAATCGAACATATAGAATCTGCCCTGTCGTACGTACGTATGCAAAAATAGCAAGAGCAGATATATACCCCTGTCTGTATACTCGTCCAATGTCATGATTTTATGGGAATACAATAGCAGAATAGTGCGTGTGTAGATGTGCTGACGGAATGTATTATGGTTTGGGATCGATAAAGAAATGCCCATAAATGTCTAGATATTTATCTAGCTTGATTTCTTCATTGTTTATCCCCGTGTATTCTTCAAACCTTGGCCCTGTAATGTGGGTAACGGGACAAATATTACTCCATGCTAGACACCCGAAGCATATATGTTTGGTGAAAGGTTCTAACCCACTTGGCATAACTAACCCTGTAAATAGCAGTTCGTTTTTCGAGTGTGCGATTCGTTCGAGACCTGGAACCTGAATCTATCCACAACAGACCCCTTCCTCATTCCGGATGAGCGATGTACATATTCACCACCTTCACGAATTCAGAGAAACCAGGGATGGTGTTCGGAGATGTGAACGCTATGCCTAACGTGTTTTGGAAGAGGGCGGAAGTTCCTAAAGTCTGGGGACAATAACGATAGATTTCCTCATTGCGTAATCGTCGCCGTTTCATAAAAATGTCTCCGGGTCGCCGTCTATAGGCTAGACCCTATTGGAATTGACATTTCACGAATTGTGTTGCCTGAGGAAGTCTGCTCGACAGGGGGCTAGAACACCATGGAAGCGTAGCCCATTGTATTTGGTGATCTCATAACCTTATTCAAGACGCGTGGCTAGTTATTTCTCTCACTATGGTGTGGAGGGCGTTGAGAACCGGCCGTAACAGAAGGACCATCCAGTCGAGTGCTTCCGGCAGTGCCAGATTGATAAGACTCGGATCCTGATGTTGATGCGTGGCATCATTCAGCCGAATTCTCCGCAGCGCTACGGCCATGGCATGGCGTCGTTGGGGTGGCTCACCGTGACTGCACAGATTCTCAGCCTCCAAGAATGTAGTTAGGGCTGAAAGAAAGGAGTTAGGGTTATCCACAAATGAGCTTTATTTGGAACACACGTGACTTAGCGCGGTCAGCCTGGGCAACATCAAAACTCATCACCGACATCTCTCATCTCGGGCCGGACATGGCTCGATGTTGGTTGGATCAAATCGCGATACAGCTCCGCTCCGCCCTCGCAGCGGCCCAAACAGATGTTGATACCGCGTACTCGCACTGGCTGGGGATGACTGTCTTTTCTTGTGGAGGCTCCACAGCCTGACACCTCGCGATTGCCGAACCGAAGGCCCCCGGAGGAGCTATCCACACCCACAGAGTTATTCCACTGAGATCTGGAGTGTTTGAGGGTCCCAGATTAATTCGATTACGCTCTGAGCATGCACCCAGGGTGATGCACCCGTCGTGACTTTTGAAAGGACACCATCAAAGGCTTATCCGGGATTGGTCTCGCATTCGGATTGGTCTCGTATTCGGGATTGGTCTCGTATTCCGTACTTGGACTTTCTCATCAAGAATGTTTATTATTACTTAAACTTTTTAAAGTTTTCACCCCGATTATGCGATAGTTACCCACAAGGTAAACATCGACCTGGCACATCAAATTTCCTCGGTAGCCTCTCCGAGAATTGCCCAGATGGGGAGTGGGCTATGTACTAGTATGCATACAAGTGTCCCCCAAGCCCTGACTGCGGAAAGCCCCACCAGGACATACGTATGCGTGGTAGATGCGCGGATAATGCTGATGATTTGAAATATCGGAGGAAGATGATGCCTCCTGGGTTTTTTCGCTGCCTGGCGTTTAACTCCGTGGAACCTGCATCGCATACAGGACATCCCTGTACAATCGGATGTATTAGTTCAGCAGTGTCAATTTGGGATAGTATCCCTTGCTCTCTGGTGATTTGCTCCCTCGTTCTTTGCCTTGTCCTTCAATCTATTGGCGCTGATGAACGAAACGTGGCGGAGACCTATTTCCGTCTATGATCATCATGGGCATGACTTCGGCCCAACTGAATTACGTCTGGATAGGATGAAGACTTCGAGCCCCTGGAAACATGACGACATTGGAACGGAGATATATGTACCAATACCGCAATAGTATTTGCTGGTATTGGTAGTTGTGCCATTTATAGAACCTGATATCAGTTTTCATCACCACAAGCCCCTGAGCCTCATGTTTCTCAGCCCACATCGATGACTTAAATATCGGGGGTCTTTCTTATTATCAATAGTCTTTTTCTCCACAAGCTCACTCTATACTCTACCACATCCTATATCACATATCCTCCCGCTCTCTAACAACTCGCCATTCCTTCTCTGTCTCGGTCATTCAAAACGGTTATGTCTCTTGCTCTTGTGTCGGCCTTGTTGCGCCGTGAGGAGGAAGAATTTGATGGCAATCTTTGCACATTCGAGACCTGCGATCTCGTGGATTCCTACTATGGATATCGTCCCTCACTGATAGCGAACGTGGTTTTGACAGCACTTTTCGGAATTTCTTGTGCAGCGTTCTTTCTACAAGCCTTCAAATCAAAGCAGTTTATTGGCTTTTCGGTTGCTATGACACTTGGAACTGTCGGTGAAACGCTCGGCTATGTTGGAAGAATTTTGATGCATAACAATCCCTGGAAGGAAGTGAGTAAACATCTAATTCATAAAAAGGCACATTATTTACAGCATTTAATTAACAATCATCATTTAGATCCCCTTCATGATCCAGATCTGCTGTCTCACAGTTGCCCCCGCCTTCCTCGCTGCTGGAATCTACTTCTGCCTCTCCAGAATCGTCACAACTTTCGGCCGTGAAAACTCGCGCATTCCCGCCGTTTGGTATCCCAGAATTTTCATCACATGCGATGTTATCGCCCTTATCCTACAAGCCGCCGGTGGCGGCATTGCCAGTTCTGCAGATCCTGGCGACTCTAGTGCCGACTTGGGGAAAAACCTGATGATTGCTGGTGTTGTGTTCCAAGTCGTCACTCTGGGTATATTCATCGTGCTCGCTAGCGACTTTGCCATCCGCACCTGGCTCCGCATTCGATCCCTCGGCACGGGTGCCTTGGACGCCAAATACGCCAGACTTCGGGATTCAACTGCTTTCCGCAGCTTCCTTCTCGCCTTGGCTATATCCACCCTCTTTATTTTCGTGCGCTGTGTTTATCGAATCGCGGAACTCTCCGGTGGCTGGGACGGTCCGTTGATGAAGGAGGAGCCTCTATTTATCGCTCTTGAGGGCGGAATGGTTAGCGCAGCTGTACTGGTGCTTAATGCTTTCCATCCTGGCAGATGCTTTGGCCAAGGATATAGTGACTATTCGAAGGCTGACGTCGCTTCTAATGCGAGCTACAGCGAACAGGAGCTCAGAATGTTACCTCGCCAGTCCAGCCCATGATTAGTGTTGCTTTTTCAGCATCCAACTCGAATTCGCTTTTATCTTTTTATTTCCTTGCACGTTTGCTTGTCGAATATTCTATTTGGATTTTTGCTGCAGCATCCATGGTCGCGACGGGTATAGACTATGTGTCATGTCCACCTTTTTATGTGTTCTTGAGCGTGGCGTTTTGTTCCTTATTTCTGGGTTTCCTTATTACTTTGTATTAATGAGTCCATGGACTTTAGATGATAACAGGAGAATAAGATAGATCATTTCCAAGCACAGCCAACTGCCATATGTTGGAGAGGAAAGACTATCGTCCCAATGATAAATCATAGCACTACCCGGGATCCCAAAAACAGAAGATTGGGCAATACTAATAGAGGAAATCGCATCTGCCCGACTGGAGTCTGAGGGGCTCAAACAATCCCTCTATTCCGCTCCGCATCTCTCCCAGGGATTTTAGCTCATATTAGCAATATGTTTTAGGTAGTGTTTAACTAGCTACTCAGGCCTGATCTACGCTCATTTGGACATCCCAGCCTCTACTATTTTAGAGAAAGGGGAACTAGACTCTCACTGCTGCTCCGGCCTATGAGATCCAAGTTAACATATATGAAATTATGAGTAGTATATTTAGACCCATTGTGAGTAGAGTTCACCAGTAAACCTGCCCCACTGGCAATTGGCTATACCTATTTAATTTATATTGTAGGGTTTTATCAATAAATTCTGTGATATTAGCTGCCTAGGCAGGAAACATGATAAAGTAGCTTTAGCCCCGAATCGAGAGCTTCCACACATCCATCCAATGCCCTTTAAAAGTTGATCCCTAATCTCGCTGGAAACGATTTTCCCATGGGCTGTCTCTCAACTACATGGTCCCGATGGTGGTATGTCACCTATGTAGTGCACCATATGAGGCACCCCTAGTAATGTCTCCAGCTGTGGCTAGGTTCCAGATTTAATGTGCCGGCTTTAATGGAGGACGTGTTCCAGTCCCCTCGGGATGGTGTAATGAAAGGAGAACAGCATAGTAGGGTGGAGTGGGGTAGGGTGGGGTACACTTCTACTTCGCAGTGGGGTGGGCCGGGTGGAGTCTGGATAAGCTTAAAAGGCAGGTGGGGTACGGGGTCATAGAATAACCTTAAATCGACGAGTTTAGGGACCTGCACGAGAAACATTCTCCGAAATAAGAATAGCTTCCAAGGTTATGAAAGGCTTTAATATATTTGTACTGTTGGCTTCTTTTGGCGCACGTCTGTACCCATGATTGTGGGCTAACTACGAATGGAGATCTGGTGTATTTTCCTTTTCGATGCTCCTCACAAGATACGATGGATGGTTATGGGGAATGTCGACGAATCCGTAGGAAATTAGGAATAGACGGTATTTGCATTCAAAGGGTGGAGAAATAAGCCATCGCTGGAGGTGTGGGTTAAGAGAGTTGACGTGGTTGCATGGTGTATGGAGAAAAATAACATCATATATGTATGTTCTCAGTTGGGTTGGCAGAACAGTATCTCAGTGAGAAAATGTCAGCAAAATACTTGTATTTTAGTGTCCTTTTGCTCACCACCTTTTGATCATGTGGTGCACTTTGGTCTCTCTGCCCTAACCTCCTCCTTTCCTTCTATCCTCAATGTCCTACATGTTCCACCTCTTTACTGTATATATATATCTTATGTCTGCACTGTTGCTATGTTTATCCTCCCTACTGAATACTCTCTGCTGCCTCCTAAGCACTGCTTGGCCTTCAGTCTGTCTGTTTTCTTGCTGTCTTTAGTGGTCATTTAGAATCCTTTTAGTATCCTCTATTATAATGTTCTTAATGATGTTCTGGGTCCCAGACTTCCTATTAATTTCATTGATACTCTGAGGTCTGAGTAAGTAAATAAGGCTACTTAATTAGCTGTATTAGTATTACTTATTTCTATTTTACCTACTAGATCAGTACTATCAGTATAGTCTACTACTATACTGATAGTGCTAGTATAGTCTATCTCTATAGCTTTATTAGCTATTCTAATACTATCTGTACAGCCTATCCCTTTCTTATCTACTGCATTCACTTGATTATCATAATAGGCTGAGTATAAGGCCTATAATCATTAAATGTATGAGATAAATTGATATTTTAACTATCTCTTTTATTATCTTTATTAATCCTAATATTCTCTGTATGTCTATATGCTATATATCCTCTCTATAGATTCTATTTCTTGATTATTCATTATTAATTTCTTTTTTCTTTTTAGTTTTAGACTACTATCTCTTCACATTCTTAGTGTTGGTATTGAATTGTTGGTTTCATTCATAGAATTATAGGATTTATAGGGTTATTTTGAGTTAAATTCATTAATATCTTCATTTAATATATATATATATATTCTATTATCTATTACTCTTTATTAGTCTCTTTCATTATCTACTATTCTCTGTACTTTTTATTATTTATATCTTTATCTATCTTACTTTATCTTCATTTAAATATTACTTCTTACTTTTTATTATCATATTTTCTATTATTCTACCTTTCTGAGTTTCTTTATCTTCTACTCTCTCTATAGTAAATTTAGTGTCTTCTTCTCCTTCAGTCTCTACACCTAAGACCTCTCTAAGTTCTATATTATTATTAATTCAGGCTTCTATTCCTCATTGTACCTGCAACAGCTACTATGAGTAATATACTGTTGATTCTTAATATGCCTGATGTTCAGTATGTCTGAATTTAGCCAGAGTAACTACTCCTCTAGTATCTATCCCCTCTGAGTCTACCCCAGATAAGAGCTGTATTTACTTAGATTATTATTACTAGCTTCTAAACTCTCAGTATAAATATTGTGATAGATGTCAAGCTACTTATAGAGCTCTAATTAGACTTGATGCTACTACTATTACTCAGATACTTCTATTTTATACTAACTATAATCTTAAATCTCTATCTGACTACTGAAGTAGTTGTTGCATTACCTATAGAAAGAGAGCTAAAGTCAGAGTAATTATTAAATGTATTATATGTGAGGTTCTTTTATTAAATCATTATAAGAGATGCTGTTAGAACTATCAGAATGTTGTTATTATTCATTACTGTAAGAATTATAGTTTTAGGCCTCTTTCTAATGGCTGATTCAGTCATTATCTGAACTACTATAATAATAAGGAGCCTTAGAATTAGAGTGCAGACAAGTCTGAGTCAAGTTGATTATATGTACTTTTAAGTTGAGTTACTCACAAATCTGTAACCTTTTGAGCCAAGTCCAAGCTAAATATATATTGAACTCAACTCAATTCAAGTCATCAATGAGAACTCTCAAGCCAAATATTTATTAAATAACATCCAGAATCAATCCAAATAATTCTGAGTTAATTTGAGTTAGTATATGAGGACCATTTTCATTATGTTCTAACTAGTAACCATCCTATCAAACATTCATATTAAAATTTAAAAATTCCAACATTAATAATCAATCTTTCTTTTTCTTCTCAAAATACCCTTCTGTGCCTCATCATGCCTTAGACTTTCTACCTCTTCTTCTCCTCTCTTTTTTCATAGATGGCCCCTCATTCTCATCATTATCCTCCTCTCTCACATACTTCTCACTAGTTACTTCATTTTTACTATCTTTCTGCCCCCTAACTGCCAGAAAGACCTCAGCACCATCATATAAGATATCAATCATTTCATTAATCACTAAATTCAAACCTACTTTACTACCCTCCATACTCTCATTGATTTTAGCATTTAAATCTCCTCTACTAATCATACTACTCATCACATCATTTATAACATACTTCATCTCAAATGTAAGTTATTATTCATATATTACATTCTACATATTATTACTCATAACATCCTTCATCTTATCACTACATTATTGTTTATAGACTACAGCCTCATCATGTGCAAGTTATACAGTGTCCTCCATCTCATCTTTTAGTTTCTCTCTATACTTTACAGTCTCCATCTCATTCTCCACAACATCCTCCATATTCTCATCAGAAGGTTCTCCCTGAACAACTATTACCATTATAGTACTCACAGGCTTATAAGGTTGTTATCCATAGACAACATTTCACCCACACTGCAATTTCTGAGTCTTCTTAAGGATGTCCCCCAGTGCAAGTAGCACTAATATCCTACTGATTTTCTTATAGAGCTCTTTCCCCCACATCAACAAATTAGACATCTCAAAATTTAAAGTAGCTAGATCCTCTCATTCTGATCAGTCTTCTCCTCACCCCATTAGGACATTCAAATAATTAATAGCTCTCTCTGCTAATCCATTCACCTGGCCTATCTAGCCACCTAACTGTGCAGAGATGTTAGAGATTACTTTCCTCATAAAATTCACATACTAGTACCATTGAAATGTATAATCAATAGTTAGTATCCATACATAAACATTTTTTTTCTAACCCAGGCAATGCATCTATACTATAGTCTGGAATATTATATTCAAATTATGCAGCAACTTAATTAAAAACATTGCCTGATACCTGCCCAGCTACAGGTTAGCACTAAATCCCCTCATGTAATTAGTTGTGATTAGAACTTCAATTCTCTCTAACTTCTTATTATTAAAGTTATTAATAATCACATCCCATTCCTTCTGCATCATGCTCCCTCTCAACCATATTATCTTCATACCAAAATTGAAGCACATCATGGATGCTAGCCACACAGCATTCAGTTTGTGAGTAAACACTGCCATCTTTTCCTTGCCAATCTCACACATTTCATACAACACTTTTGTTAAATAATGAGTAATAGGAGACATGCACATCAACTCAATATGCCTATCAAAATGAGTTGATGGAATGACATAATGATAGGCATCAGCTAGATAATAATAATATAGAAAGAATGACAACCTAAAATCCAGCTAGAAAGTTAAGTTTTTGAGAGTAATTATTCTCATCTTCTTCAACCCTATATGTTTATAAAACTCTGAGATTTTTGAAAACAGCAACATAACCTATAAAGTATGTACTCTTATGCTGTCCTGTATGAGGATGTTGGTATCATCATTGAGTATACTCAGTATTAATAGTTGTTTTGTATACTTGAGGTAAAATGTATAATACTTAAATTGCTCTTATAAGCTCATTTAGAGTATCACAGCATTGATGTATTTTAGGGAAATAGTCTCTCCAATCTACTGACCATTAATTACAGTCTGTTGTGATCTTCAAATTAGTGTTATTTTCAAAAGCTTTGAAATAACAACAGCTGCAGTGTCAGGTTTCATGTGTCCATTAGTTGAAAGTTACTATATGTAAAGTGGATTAAACAGTTTCAATTTCTCTTCCTCTGACAACACTGATTGGAACTTATTGATAATTAAGCACTTAAAGAACTCCTCAAGATCTGAATAATGCATTCAGAGGTTAGTTAGATAAAATAAATGTGCATAGCCATAGAAATTATGAGTCTTATTTAATAGTGAGGTAGCTAACACTACCCAGAGAAAGTCTAGCTTGAGTAGCTTTACTGCACATGAAATTCCAGAGAATAAATGATAGAGGTAATACCTCTCATCAACAACCACTCTGTACATGCAACCTGGGAATTTTAAATGATACATAGTGATATATTTATCATACACAGTTGTCTCTTCAATCAGCAGTAGATTTTCAATTTCAGGGGTGACAGGATGGAAGTCCTTATTGTCCACAGACAAAGAGTTAGGTATTAACAACTTATTATTTATAGATAATAAGAACTTATTATTAACAACCTTCTATTCCTTGCACATTTTCTTTTATTCTGAATGTAAATTTATAGGAAGGGCATTTAATTTATTATCATTTATTGCAACATCTTACTTCTTTATTGTCTTGGCCTCAATGAAATACTTCCAGAATGTAAAATGTGATATAATAAACACTGTCTGATCAGGATCAGTAATTTTATACTTATAGAGCTGAGACTTCTTTAGATGTATTAGTGCCTCTATCATTACTATCTTCAAGATGTAATGTGAAGAGAATACTGGATCATTTCTGTAGTAAAATAATCCTATAAACTATAAAGATAATAAATGTAGAAAAAATCTACTATAATTACTCTATTATAATTAAGTAATAACTAACAGAATTATTATAATAATCAGCCTGGCTAGCCCTTTATCATTTAGAATACTAACATTCCATGCCTTCAAAATGAAAGATAATGTAGTTAATATCTTTTTAAGACTCATAGTGTCTGCTAGAATCTCAGCATGCAGGGCTAGCTTATCATTTTAAATCTTTTGAAAACTTTTACTTTCCATTTTAAATATTGCTACCACACCATTAACCTGATGAGGATGCAGCTTTACAGACTGTAGTATATTTAGAGTTAATACTTAATTTTCCTCCATACTTAACATCATCAATATATTGATAACTGTGGGTGTGTTGTGGCAGACATGGGATAGCTCTCTTATTGTTGCATAATCAACTTTATTATGTACATATAGTGTCTTAACTGCCTTCTCATTCATTGCACTATTCATTATAGTCTCAATAATATTCAATACTTCCTAATCTAGATTTTACAGAGATGATGAGTCTTCCATTTAATAGTCTCTCTCAGTCATTATATACTTGATCACATACATATATAGTTTGTACTTTTGATGGTGTATTATCAGTGCAAGTTTCACTTGTAGGTTTATTTTGAGTACATTCTCCTCAGACTTATTATCCTCAGATAATAAGTTGACTACCTTAAGAGAGTTAGTTATATCATCAACTCTCTCTTCATCATTGAAGGGTAAATCCCAGTCAAAACTGAGATTACCTGCATTGTTTAGAGCCTCAATGGGTCCTTGCACAGAGTTGTTCTGTTTCTTAAGGAGAAGCTCATTAACATATGTCACTAGCTTGACTGTGTTGTTTTGAACTCATATTTTATTTGATATTACTAGTTACTTATTTTACTTTTATTCTACATGAACACAAATTCAACAACACAAAAGCACATAAGCTCTATGAAAATCTTCCAAGTTTGATAATATAGCCCCAGCTTTGATATTCAGCACATAGTGATGAAAGAACTGGTCTTTATTCTGATTGAGCACATAAAGATAGATATTAATAGTTGTTAGGAATGCACAGTATTCCATAACATTCATTTTAGTGATATTAAATAAGTTTCAAATCACTTATCAGTTGATTTCCATTGTTAAGGAGACTAAGATCTATATAACACCTGATGTCATGTGAATCAACTCAAAAAACTTTAATAGAGATAATATTATAGGGTCTTTCACCCTCTATTTTATTAATTCTAGTAGGGTTGTTCAGCTGTTCCCATGCAACACAATATACTCCTCAAACAATAATTGATTTTTTGTGAAGAGTAAATAAAGAGTATCTATATTGAGATAATTCTTCAAGTAACCAGCTACAAGTCCTTAATCCCTGTAAAATTCAGTGTATTTAAGTCTGAACTCAAAGCAGTAAATTTCTTTCAGAAGGAAATCACAGGCTCACTTAATATCTTCAGTAGTGATTATTATCTCAGCTTTCTTCTTCCTTAGTGCTCTTTTGTCTGCATTTTCACTGGGCTGCATAATGGATGCCTTCTGAGTTGTTATTGTTTTGAGTGCTGAAATAGAGGCTTATTAGATGTTGGCTCCTCCAAGAGATAGAAATGACTGATCTGTGTCAGGAGGCTTTAGATTTATATTAAGAGGCTTTAAACCTATATTAGGAGGCTTCAGAGGGTTCATTATTTAAGACTGATATTTAAAACAGTTAGTTGATATTCATTTCAAGAGGCAGTTCATCAAGAGAGGTTATTATCTATAAACAATAATCACATTAAAAATGTAGTTGTTCATGAATAACAACATAAAGATATTTAGTATAAAATGTTATCTACAGATAATAGATGCAGTAAAAATACTACCCTAGTAGTAACATTAGTGTCTCTATATATTTAATCCCTACAGTTTATTGAGATTATAAAGAGTTCTGGGATTGAAGTTATTATCTACATCCAACAAAAATTTACTATCAGTTTAGAGTTGAGTACTTACTTAAAGGGTGAAGTGAAGAGCATTGTGAAGAATTTAAAGATATAGTGAAAGACACTAAATAGATAATTTCATTAGTAACTTTATTCATCAGTCAAAATACATAAGAAACTAAGGGACCAGGGAAGGCTGCTTACTCTCTTTACTCATATAATCCCATGGAATCCACTATCCATAGTTAATAGGCATGGTGAAGTGAGTTTGCCATGCAACTAAAACTAGCCTGTATAAAGCTTGTTTTGCCAAGTTACATCACAACTGGCCCAGTTTCCTGGCAGCAAAGCAAGGGAGGGTATTAAATGTGACAGAGCTGTTGGGAAGGAGATAGCATATCAACTAGTATAGATATAAAAACTTACCTATTAGAGATAAGCATATAGATGTTGGCAACTTGACAGTGAGAATATTATAAAGTATAAGAGTAAGAAGGAAAAGAGAAAGATCTTTAACTCTTAAGACTCAGTCTAACTCAATCTGATATAGTAATATGAATAAGAAATATAGCTAGGCCTAATAGGGTTAATTTACTGAGAAGCTTTATATTCCTCATCTAGAGATAATAAGCTCTAGTTACATTCTTACCACATTTAGAATAATCTGATTTATCTTTATCCATAGACAACAAAGCTGCTCTGTCAGTCTCATGCTACTTTCAGTACTTATCTCCTTGACTGGCAGCAAGTATATTTTAGCATCCTTTTTCTACTACCAATGAAAAGCCTTGAATATTTCCACATGAGGTCACCAGTTGGTCAAACCTGAGTAATAAAAGAGAGATACTAAAATATCCTCATCACTAGTTAAGAAGATACTTCATACTTTATCTAGTATATTAATATAACAGTTCATCATTCAATGAAGATAAGAGTGGTATCAATTTATAGCCTGAATGCAGGGCTTTCTAATGTAAGTATTATTATTTTCATTGTTAGTAGATTGGTGTTTACAGTGATCATGACAAAGAAAATATATATATATAGAGTAAAATATAAAAAATATATATATATATCTATACCCAGGCTAATATACCCAACTCATCCTGAACCAGCAACCAAGAGAATAAAGCTTTCACTCTGTCATAATAGAGTAAAACCTCATGCTATATCTATAATATTATTTCAAAGTCTATTATCCTCTACTAATTATACCCTCATGACTTACTCTATTAGAGTGTTCTGAGGTGATTATCAGTAGTCACATGGTTTTTAGTTCTTATTAGCTATCTACTAAGTATGGTTTTATTAATATTACTACAGTTCTTCTCTAGGTTTAGTGGTCTAGTGGTTTCTTTCTTGGCATTCCACAATTTTCTTTATGGAATTTCATAGAATAAACTCTAGAGTTTAAATCTAGTAGGGACTTTTTTTTTTCTTCAGTTGTAGTCTTACTACATGTAGTAGTCACATGATTTTTAGTTCTTATTAGCTGTCTACTAAGTATGGTTTTGTTGATATTACTCCAGTTCTTCTCTAGATTCAGTGGTCTAATGATTTCTTCCCTTAGAACTCAATGACTCCCTTCATGGAGTTTCAGGGAACAAACTCTAGGGTTTAAATCCAGTGGGGACTTTTTTTTTTTAGTTGTAGTTTTACCCACATTTAGAATAGTACAGTTTATATTTGTTCATGGACAATAAAGCTACCTAGCCAGTCTTACCTGGGATTACCAGTTATGAGATGAATTATTATTTTGATCATCTTTTTCATCATCTTCATTAGTCCTGATGTTCTCAATCTGTCTGTAGGCTACAATGAAGATAAATGTATAGCTATAATTTAGATAATATCTTTACTGGAGATTCTGCAATGATCTAGTGAGTACATTTAATCTTAATTTTCTTTACCCAAGTGCAACTTCAGCTATTATCTTTTTGTTGAAAATCTGGGTTTTATTAATATTATTATCATACATCTTTATTATCCTCAGACAAAGAAATCAGCTGAGTCAGTGTCAATCTTATCCACAGACAACAATAATGTACTTGCCAAAAATCCTATTCCTTCAAGACTTATTAACTACTTTCATAACAATCTAATAACTAATATCATTCTACAATCAAAACCCACATGGCCAGCACAGCAGGCACTTCACCACTAATAGCAATAAGTGATTCTATAATCCTCAGGCCCTATCCTGAGTTCCAGCCTTATATGCTCAGTCTTAAGAGTGGTGATATCCACTTTGCCACTTATAACCCCATTATAAAATACAACTTTAATGTCTAAAAGGATTTCTGACAGAATTAGTAACAAGTAGTTCTGCAACCTCAAGGCCCTCTTTCAGCTAACTATACTGAGTCTAGAGACTAGTGGTATTCACACCATTCTGATAGTGATGTTACTCACATTATGCCCATCTATAGATTCAGTATGTGTAAGGCTGGTTTTGCTGGTAATGACACTTTCTGAGCTATTTTCTGTAAGTCTCCCAACATTCTCACCATTCTAATTCATGCCTAATAAGGACACTATCTGTTTCCTACTACTAACCTCTATCAGCTTCAATCATTGGTTGTTCTCACCATCATGGGTAAATATTCCCCTGTGTATGCCAAGGTTAGATCTATAACTGATAGCATCTAGTATCATAATTAGTATGAGCCAGAAAGACTCCTATATTAGTGATGAGATACAGTCAAAGCATGGTATCCTCATCCTGAGATAACTTACCTCATTGAGTATGATGTCATTACAAACTGAGATAATATGGAGAAAATCTGGCATCACACTTTCTACAATAAACTTCATGTCACACCAGAGGAGCATGCTATTCTATTAATCAAGACTCCTATCAACCCCAAGTTCAACTATAAGAAGATGACCTAAATTGTCTTTAAAATCTTCAATATCCCTACCTTTTATATCTCCATCTCAGCTGTGCTCTCTCTGTATGCTTCCAGCTGCACCACTGGTATCATACTTGACTCTAATGATAGTATTACTCATATTATACTCATCTACAAGAGTTTCACCCTTCCCCACACTATCTCCCATATCAATATAGCTAGTTATAAGCTAACACATTACCTTATAAAGATTCTTACCAAGCATGATTATAGCTTCTCCACCACTACTAAGCATTGAATCATCTGTGACATCAAGAAGAAGCTATAGATGTTGCCCTCAACTTCCAGTAGGAAATCTAAACTACTTCTTAGAGCTCTAGCTTGAAGAAATCCTATAAGCTTCCTGACAGCCAGGTCATCACTATTAGCAACAAATAATTCCACACCCCTGAGGCTCTCTTTCAGCCTAGTGTACTAGGTCTTGATAGTAGCAGTATTCATACTACTACCTATAACACTATCATGAAGTGCAACATTGACATCCAAAAGGATCTTTACAGCAACATTATTATGATGTGTATTTCTCTTTTCTTTATGTTAAGATGTTGCTGACAACTACTAGTCTGATAGTACTACCATGTATCCTAGTATCTTTAATTATATGCAGAAGGAGATCACTGTTCTTGCTCTCTCATCAATAAAGATTAAGATCATTACTCCCCCTGAATATAAATATTCTATATGGATTAGTGGTTTCATTTTGGCCTCTCTCTCAACCTTTTAGCAGATATAGATCTCCAGGCAGGAATATAATGAGTTAGGACCTTCCATTATCTACCATAAGTGCTTATCATAGTATGTTTATTGTCCTTGGACAATATTTGACTGACTACTGACCCAGTTATCCACAGATAACAGTATGCTTGCTAAAAATCTATTCCTTCTAATTGTGAAGTGATTGATTTATCATCTTGTATGGCTATTACATAATTTACTCTTCAGCAGATATTAATAGTTGTTGATTTAATTAGTAGAGAAGGTTGTATTAGCTAGTTAGCTAAGGTTATCAGCTTCATTATATAAGTTTATCATAAAGATAACTAGTCATTTAATTCCCAAACTTGCCTCTGATTGTTACCATATCATCATTATTTCTCTTCACCTGCTGTAGACCTTGTCAGCTCAAAAGCAACTAACCTCCTTTTCCAATGAGATGCTAAAATCCAAATTCATCTCCAGTGATTATAATATAGAGGCTCTAGACTCCAACACAACAAACTAATGTACAGCAAGCTAATCAAGATGCTAAACCCTACATACTCACTCTACTTGAGCTTTTCAATTCATGTTAGCTCAGGCTAATTCCTTTCAGTTCATCTCACTTCCAGAAGAGTGCTGCATTAGCCAATTCAGTTGAGAGATTCAATGACTATATAGACTACATTTAGTATCCTCATGGATGGTCACCCTGATGTTAAAGAAAGGCTCTGAATGTGAGAGAATGGATCAACTACAGTCAGATTTATAATATTACATTGTATGATATTTTTAGCTAGAGGCTTTAGGTTGCAGATGATGTGATTCCATGTAAGTACTATATATAATATGTTGTACTTTAGTGATCTCCACTGACACTAGAAAATTACAGAAGTCTAAGTCCTACCTACCATTAAGATACTTGAATGAGTGCCATGTAAAGATCTAACTTTAAAGGATTTAATTGTTGACTAGTCTTTCTATATGTAATTAAATATAGATGCAGCAGAGAGCCTCAGTAAATATCTAATTTCACACTCATTGTACTGGGTTGAAGATATATCATAATTTATTAATTCATATTAAGGATCAGCCTGGGATGCAGTGGTCATTCAGACTTGAGGGCTTGCCCCACAATACCCATGCACCCAGTGCACTGAAGGATCTGGGCTATTTAAAGATTATCTTATGCCACATAATTTGCTAAATAATATATCTGCCAGTGGTGGAGCATGTGGAAATTGCTATTTCAGGAGTGAAAGTACAAAGTGTAGCCTTTATAAGCACTAAAAGCACCCATCCTCTGATAATCCTTTAGTGGATATTAACTATAATTACAGTTGATGATGTGGATCAGAACATGATTATATATCTAATAATTTAAATGCATTCATAAAGGGTGGGTATTAGCTTATCATGCCAATGAAAAGAATTTTTTGAATGACTATCTAAGAAGATTCAGAGAGTCTAGGACTTCTTCTGAAATTATCTCATTCTTCTCATTATCATCTTGAAAAAATTTTGATATTGAAAGTTATTCATTTCTCATTATTTTCTAAGTCCAGTATCTACTTCTTGCACCTTTCTATTATAATTATAGAAAAATGAGTTAAAGCTTTGATTCTATCTTTTCCTCACAGTCATAACTCTCTATTAATGACTCAAGTAATATTAATCTGTTAATATCATCACAAATTAGTGCATCTATTCCTCCTTCACTGGAACAAATTGATTGTGACAACCAGTTTGTGGTTTATTCAGAGGCAAAACATTCAAATCTTAAGGTTTTTGAATGATGATAGAGGTCAACAAAATAGGCTAAGCACTCTAGAGGTTTAAAGCTCTTCATCTGGAATTCTATGTGATATATAGTAAAAGTGTGGCAGTTCTTCCAAGAGGGCATCATGGCAACAGATGGGGAACCTATAGTGTCATGTAAATATTATAATAAATATTTTGCCCATTCATTGCTAAAGGGTGGGACAATAATAATAATGAATAACTATATCAAAAAGAGCTAATACTGTCAGAGGTGAGTAAGATTTCAAGGTATGAAGAATATTGATTTGATGACATCACAAAGGAGAATATCATAATAAATAATAGTAAGCATCCTTTTTATTCTCAAGGTTGTAGTAGGAGTTCCAGGGCTTCAGCTAACTATACAAAACTAATATGATTGGGGATAGTAGCACAGATGATATTAAATTCATTAAGAAGAAATTCTAGCAAACTCTGATAGAGATTTTAGTCTCTACACAATTACCCTTTCATTTTATGGACAACTTTTACTTCTACTAAATAATCTAAATGTTGCAACCCAGTGCAACCATACCTAGTACATCATATATTCTAAAGATTGCCAACAAGCTTATGAAAGAGGGCTTCCAATAGATTCTTAATTATATACCTACTGAGGGTTATATCTCTCTTACTCTTGATGGCTGGACCAGCCCATTCAATGATGCATTTATAACAGTGGCAGTGTACTTTATTAATTATAATTGGAAGTTCCAGGAACTCATACTGGGATTTAAACACATTGAAACTAGGCATAGTGAGAGAGAGCTATCTGATATTGCAATGAACATTATGAAGATATATAATATTAAGAAGTAAATATTTAGTATGATAACAGACAATGCAAGCAATAATATAACACTTATTATAAGTCTGAACACAGCAATATAAACACTGAATTCATCAACACACATTGAGTAATATGTTAAGATTCCATGCCTGGCTCATATAATTTAACTGGTTATGAAGGAACTTCTAGACTTAATGAAGGTTGGCCTGGAAAATAATAGAATAACTTAGAATTGGAATGATTCTATATTGCCTAACCCCACACAAACATAGAGTATCTCCCAGACACTAATAAAGATGAGCTTGCTATTACTTTGAAATATTATCTGCAGACAACACAATTTCCTGCTACATTTTTATTGTCTATGAATAACAACACTGAATGATTGCTGCTGACTCTGTTTCACTAGATCCATCTATTAACTAGATATATTAATATGAGTTCACAGCACAAACAAGCATTTTGAGATATCCAACAGTCTGATATGAATAGGACAGGCAAAGTACTAAAATTACTAATGATGAATGTAACCACTCAATGGAATTCAACTTTTCATATGCTATATCACACACTTAGACTCAGAGTCTATATAAATAGATATGTTGGAGATATCAATCAGCAAGTCAAATTTAGACTAGACAGGAACAAGTGGCAGTCAGTTGAGTATTTAATTGAGCTCACAAAATCTTTTACTAAATATATAGCTGCACTTTTTACAGTAATAATCTCAACCCTCTCTATGATGCTCCAGCTGTATGAGAACCTGTTCAATCATATTAACTATTATAAAGTGGTATTGGAGAGAAAGTGTTTGCACTGGAAGCACTTAATGTATAATGCCTTGTGTAAATACCATGAGAAGTTGGTTAAATACTACACAGACACAAAAAAGAAGCATGAGTATCTCTATACTGTTGTAATAATTCTATCTCCAAATTAGAAATTAAAACTCTTCAGTTAAGAAAGTTGGGATGATAATGACTATGAATGATGAGAAAAGTACTAAAATCATTTCCAAGAAGTATATAATAAATATATATTTAAATTGTCTGGCAAAAACACATCACAACAGTAGTCTAGACAACAAATGAGGTAATTAAATAATCTTTTTGACTTGATCTTCAGTAATGTGCCCAACAGCACTGTCTTGACTGGAGCCAGTAGGAGAAATGAGGTAAAGAAGTACCTGAACTAAGGTTAGTTTACTACTCTCATGCATGGGGTATCTATCCATATTCATGTGATGTACTAAATATTAGTATAGAGTCAAGTGAGGAATATGATTACTTATTATACTGAAAGAAACATCATTTGTAGTATTCTATTCTAATATAGATGGTCTAAGACTACCTTTTAGTACCTAATTTAACTGTTGATGTAGAATAACTCTTCAATGCAGCTTATAATATCTATTATTACTACTACAGTCATCTTAAGCTATTAACCTTGCAGACTCTGATGCTGAAGATGTGCTTGGATTAGATCACCCTGGGTGAGAAGAAGAGCAAGTTAGCTGAAGAGAGTAAGATGATAGATGATAAATTTAATGAAGATAAGGAGAATAATGACTTAATCTTAAGTAAGATAGATGCAATCAGTGATATAGAGAATGAAGGTACTGATATTAATATATTATAAGATGCTAAAGATGATGAGTCTGAAGATGATGTAGTTTCAGACAATTCAAGGAGAAAGTAGTAATAAAATGATAAAGTTTAGGGGCCTTCATCAAAGTAGATTTCAACTAGGTTGAATGACAGTTCCACATCAAGACAATCTATAGCAATTAGATATCCAGTGACTTCTACACTCCCTGATGATGTATTAACCCCCTAATATCTTCCCAGTAATATATTAGCACCCCAGCATCTCCCTAGTGGTGCATTAACCTCCTGAAGTTCACTCAGTTTAAGCCAGCCTGTGCATGAAAGAGGATCTCAAGCATTTAGTAGCCTGAATTCCTTAAGAAAAGAATTGCAAAGAGAAGCAGCTGAAAGGCATGAAGCAGAGGCTGCAAAAAAACAAGGCAGCTAGTGGCTGCAGGACATATGAAAGAAGAGAGCATTAAGTATTGTGCTGGATAAGAAAAGTAGTAATTGATATTATTATTTATAGACAATAATATATATCAACATAGAAAGGGGGGTTAGTTAAGATGATCTACTTCATTGTATATATACAGACACTAGGTTATAGAATGTAGTTTTCAGTTTTCAGTTTACAGCTATTTACTTTTCCAATACATAAGAGTGATGCATTAAAAAAATGTGCAGCAGATATTCAGGGCATAAATGTCACATGATTATTCAGACTAACTTAATTGGGAAATTTACCTGAAGGTTCTGATTCTCTGAGTAATTCAGAGATTACTCAAGTTGAAAAAATACACAGTGCAAGTTAAGCCAAGTCATAATGGCAGGTACTTGAGGTGAATCAAGACAAATAATTTCAAGTCTGAGTTAAGTTTTAAACTCAGAATTACTCAGCCTCATCTGCACTTTACTCAGAATACTTTTTCATATCTTACCTATAATATCTATCTTTAGCATTTCAATGGTCCTCTGATAGTTGATGTGAATGTCATTTAATACTCTACTTACTTTATACCTAGTATTTCATTTATTCTCACATTATTATTTAATGTTACCTACTGAAAACCTCTGGATCTTAAGTATATAAATAAGGTCTATCTTGCATGTAGTACTTTATTCTGGGCTTTTAAGTTACCTAAAATAAAATATTCTCAGGATTATACTAACTGCTGTAAAAATAAGGAAGTTATCTTTATTTCTCCTTCTATATCTAAGTCTGTTAAAGGGTCTATCATCTACTTCCTCTTCTCTGGGGCTTATAAGCTATTATCTTTCTTCTTTTAGAATATATATTTAATAAATTCATTGTTATTATTTACCTCTATTAGTTTTAAATCCTCTCCTTACCTTTTAGCTAGTAAGTATCTATATATCATGCAGGTTCAGAGCAGTATCTACCACATAATAGGGCTATTAGAGCTGAGTATGAGCTCTGCTACTTTTACTCAGCTTTATTTTCTTAATTCTTAGGAGGCTGCTCAGAATTGTGTTTAGGGTTAAGATTTTAAGCCTAGATGATATAAGGTTATTACCTTACTTAATATCTATATTTATTTGAATAACCTCTTTATTAGTGTTCTCTGTCAGGTCAAGAATGTCCTGCATGATAGTACTAATAGATTTTCTTATCTATATCTGAATCCTTCCCTCTATCTTGTGTCAAATAAGAATGGGGGGTGTTGTTATGATCTATCTATTACTACTAATAAGCTCATTCTATTTATATCTAACAAGCTGCATGGCGCTCGCTTTGCTCGCTCCCGGCTTGCGCCGCCCCCCCTCCCCTCTCCCCCCTCCCCCCTACCACCCCTTCCACCCCTACCACCCCTACCAC
>JANTQH010000090.1:0-159915 GCA_032988465.1 Onygenales sp. PD_10 | reverse complement strand
GAGAAGTAAAATTAAAAAGAAGAATAAAAATCAAAAGACATTCAAAAGATGATGCTGATATAATTGCCCAAGGATGCATGAAGAATGGCTTGAAGTTATCCTTATAATGTAAGGTACAATTAGATATCAAGTAGATTCTGAAAATCAGAAGTTGAGTTCATGGGCTCTAAAGTTGAGAGATGAAAGTATTGATTAAATTTAACATCTAACTTAGCTATATCAAGATAATTAGGGGGAGACATCTCAGTAAACTTAAAGTAGTATGTGCTATTATTCCATGGAACTATCTCACAGTGCAAGAAGGGTATAATTCTCAAGCCACACCACAAAGGTAAAGATAGGTAAAGTAGATGGGTGGATTGTTTGTAAAAGATCTCATCATTTTGTAGCATGAATGTCTTCAGAACCTTATAGACATGCCAGGAGGAATGTGTTGAGATGGCTTTAAATCTACCATTTGATGTTGGCTGGATAGTTATCTATATTTTTAATCACAGTTAAATAAATTATTATCTGATTCAGCTGGTTTTTCCATCATGAACTGTTATCTACCAGGGTCTGATACATGCATTACTAATGGTGTTATTAGGATGTATAGAAATAGAATCACTTAACTTGAGAATAAAAGTTATATAAATGAGGAGTTCTTTACAATTGAGAGTAATAACTTCAAGAACATGGTTATGGAACCTAATAGAAAGTATAGTATCTATAGTAGTCAGTATTAAATAAAGAAGAGCACTGATTTCAATGAAATGAGTAGAAAGGCAGCATGTTAACATATCTCTAACATAAAGATTACTCTATCCAAGAAGACATGGATGCTCAGTTTATTTCATATGCATGGATTGAAATGTCTCTGTCACTTCTAGGTTCCAGATGGAGATGCTAAGCAAGAGATAATTTATTAGCTATTTATAGATATAGAATAATATAAAGAGATATATAAAACCTACATAGACTCAAAAGTGAAGACATGTATGCATAGAATACTATTAGAATTAAGAAGTAGCTGAATGGGATCTGAGGAGAGCATGTGTCTGCATTCTTCAGGTAATTACATCTCATAAGATTAAGAATTGAATGACAAGAAGTTGATTTCCCAAAACAGCATCAAATCAGCAACTCAAGCTTTGTATTTACCAGCTATTATAAGGTCACTGGGATGATTATATGAGTGGAAGGTGGTTGATTGAGCAGAGAGGAATCTATAATGTGTCTGGGCTATAAAGGTGAAAGTTAGTTATAGTTATAAAGGAGAGAATGGATAGATAGCATACTGATTGCATCATAATGCTAGATCTTAAGGGTGAGGTCAAAGAATAAAAATGTTTCTTACAACTCAGACTACTCATATAGCCAACCATACTTCTCAATCCACAAGAAGATAGATTCATTCCATAGCCTGCTCATCAGCTTGATGCAGCCAAGAGAGTGAGGTTTAAGATGCTATAGAATTAGATTGAGACAATCAAGATTAAGTTGGATAAATAGGTCTTTGAAGTTTATGAGGACTTTGAATTAGCTTGGATGTGTGGCCATTTCATTTATATCAAATGAAATTGGCTGTGAGGGGGAATGCTAGTTCTTGGGGTGTTTGATGCAAAGCAGACAAGGGAAAAGGGAAAGTAAAGCCAGATAGATGAGAGGAGGCAACACTCAGGCTGTTTATTATTATGTTGCTTTAATAACACAATAATAAAATCAGTAGTTTACTAATTGCATGTGATGTTGAATGGCAATCAAAAGGTGAGATAACTTTAATATTAATAAATAAAAAGAGAATTAAGAATAAAGAGTTAAAAGATGAACACTAAACAATTAGTGCATCAGAGTCTAGGATAGAAGGAGAGAGAGTAAAGAGAGGAGGTTGATGAGATCCACTAGATGAAAAAGAAAAAGGGAAAAAAATAACTTTCATTGTAGGTACTAAGTGAATGATTTATATTAACAGTGGGATTAACATAAATACTGCTAGAGGAGAGCTGAACAGATAGGCTATTATTAATAGCAATTTCTAACAGTATCTAATAAAAGCTTTGTGAGGGAAAGAAAAGCAAGGAAAGAAAAGCATTATTTACAGAACAGAAAAGAATAGACCTATAAATTGCAGAAAAGAGTACTCTAGAATTAGAAGAGCACAGACAAGTAAAATTGATCAAAATGATGAGCTCACACTAGCATTCTCTTATATTTAATGAGTTGAACATCAAGATGGTCAAAGAACTGACTAGGGTCTTATAATTTGATTATAAGAAAAGGAGAGATAGCCTTAAAGAATTACTCAATCTTCAGAAAGGTGGATTATCTGAGAGCTTCATATTCAGCTTTATTGATTAAATCCTGAAGAGTCAAGAAGAAAACTGTGTCATGCATGGCAAGTAAGACAGTAGGAATAGGCATTGATAGCTTAATAGCAGGTAAATAATATGGAAAACCAGGCAGGAAAATAGCATTAATCTCTTCTTGCATAAAAGTTCCATCATCCTGGGGTAAGAACTTAATAAGCATTATAATACAACATTGAGAACATAGCAGACTGATGAGTATAAATCTACTACTAGATAGAGGATAGATGTGCACATCATGTTGCAAGTCATCAGAGAATTACTAGATGATATTTTCATTTAAAGTATCAAGCATGATAATCCTGCAGACTGGGTTAATACCATCAGCCAGGAAGAGAGGCCCTGAATCAATATATACTAGGCATTCACTGCTATTGAGTAGAATGCACTTAATAAAGGTATGATTAGCCAGAGTAGAGTAGATAGTAGTTAGAGTGCTGTTTTATTAGTAGATGAGGTGTTCAGATTTAAAGTTATATATAGATATACTAAGGCCATCAAAGTCCACTATATACACCTTGTTCTTCCCAATTAAATATGGAGTGTTTCATGGGGCTGAATAAGATCAATTCTGTCCAGTTTGAAGGCAGACAACAAGAATGATGCTAAGTTCAGAAGAGGGAAGAGAGACTAGTGGTTAGCTAGTTGTTGAGATAATGTATAGATTGGGAGGATATTTAACAAATCTTTAATGATCAGAGACATACAAAAGACCCACATCATTGATATGTACCATGATGAGGGAGGAGATAATATTAAAGAGGCAAATAATCTCATAGCATAGGCTCAGAATATCATGATAAGCATATTAGTAGTAGATCTTGCAATCTTCAATCCAGGCTAGATAACTCCCATTTATGAATAGTTTGAAGCTGATATCATTGGAGAATGATTACTTCTTAATAACTGTGTCATAAGAGAAATAATGAAATGTGTTGGCTAAGGATCCTGTCAGCCTTGCAAGGAAAAAATGAAACATTAGTGTATATCTAGATGCAAATATTATAATCCCTTGGCTAATACATCTAGGGATGTAAATCAATCAGTGTATTTAGATTAGTGATAAAGTCAGCCATACTTCCCAGCCCACAATATAGTAAAGCAATTCCAGGACATACTGACCCAGCTGAGGCAGTAAACATCAAAGAGTTCAAAATCATTAAGAATCTTAAACACACACTCAGAAGGAAGGTAATCAAGTAGATTGACACACTTAGTGGGAGATTCTAATTACTGGGTATCACTAGATGAAGAGCTAAATAGCAGCATTTTTTATGGGTAATTCAAGAGAGAGGGGCAACAAATGAAGAGAGAGAAAAAGATTAAAAGTGTAAGTAAGAGTGTGATGCAGGTTCAGTAAAGAAATGACTGTAAAGAAAGAAACTCATAGCTAGGCAGTTAAGAATAAGAAAAGACAGTGAATACAGCAAAACCATGGTGATGTCAGGCCATATTGAGGTTGAGTTAGACACAGTAAGTAACACAATATAAGGCCTGGCTGGGTTAAAGGATTTTGTTCCTTACCATTTTCAGTAGGAAAAATGGTGGGAGGAGGCAGCAAGCATGAAAAGGAACTATACATGAACTGAGATCTCCTTGATATATAGTATCATAATATGTCTGGCCTTGTTATGGGCAAAAGGGGGATCAATGGGGTAATAGTGGATAGATTTATGAGAATAAAGAATGTTTTAAAAATAAACACTAAACAATTAGTATATCAGAATATTAGAAAGCAGAGGAGAAAGCATATTTAAAATTGAAACAACACAGTATAAGAGCTGTGTGAGGTTGGGGTATCAGCTATGACCCTGACTGTTCCATCATTGGAAATTTGAATGTCAAGAAGATGGTGGATCAAGAATGATAAACCTCTAATAGATTATAGAAGGGCTAGGAAATAATATCAGTTAATAGTTATAGTCAACAGAGCTTTAGATCCAGGAGAGGGAAGAGGAACTAGTAGTTAGCTAGTTATTATAATAATATATAGATTGAGGGGATTTAACAAACTTCTGATGATTGGAGATGCATAAGAGACCTACATTATTTATATGAACAGTGAGATAAGGTCAAAGAGGCAAAAGATCTAATGATACAGACTCAAAATAGAATGATAAACATATTAGCAGTAGACCTTGCAATCTTCAATTCATGCCATATAACTACCAGCTATGGATAGTTTGAAGTTGAAATCATTGTGGAATGATTATTTCACAATGACCATACTACAGAAGAAATAATAGAATGTGCAAGCTAAGAATTTCATTAGACTTATATAGTAAGGTAAATTTTAACCATAGCAGTGAAACCATGGTAATATCTGCTCATATCAAGATCAAAATAGACACAGTGCATAACACAAAATGTGAGCCCTGGCCTGGGTTGCTGGGCATAGGTGATTTTAATTGCCTGCCATTTTTAGTGATATAAATCATGAGGGATAGAAGAAGGAAAAGAACAAAGCATCAAAATTATACATAATAAGTGCTGTGATGGGTTGATGTAATAATTTACTACACTCAGTTTTTTTTTTTTTTTTACCTGCACTTAGAATCAAACTCTTCATTAATTTAGTATGACAGACCACATCACTGAAAGGGGATAGAGGAAATAAAGATATTCAGTGTACTTTAATAACATGATCAACATAAGATGGAAAGACATTCCAGGCAGAATTGCTGTATGAACTATTAAAAAAAAAAAAAAGAAAAATGAATTTAAAAGTTGAAGAGGAAAACATGAGAGTGTAGATATAATGCACCTATGATTACTCAGATTGTACCTTAAAGTGTTATCTGAATATCAGATATAAGATCACAGTGGTTTGAAAAGCCCATAATGGGTTGGATGGAGTCCAGGTGGAACATTAAGTTAATTAAGATGCCTAAATTATTAGTAATCTATTTATGAAGTTGGTGATTAGTATATTAATAGAGAATGAAGGAGTAAGTTACAGAATCTAAAGATTCAACAGTAAGACAGAGGAATGGGTGAATGAAAAGGTATTTTAAGGATAAATTGTGTAGATGAATGGCATCTATTTGGTGTTTAATAAAGATACTATCACTCTGTGGTAAAAATGTTTTGATAAGCATTAAGAATTGAATGAAAGATGATCATCCAATGAATGTGAATCCTTCACTCAATACTTTCTACATATAGGAGGAGGAAGACCATGGCTGGTAGAATTACTGCAGGACTTTGCCACTAGAAGAGTGTAAAACCCTGAGGCTGATGGCCTCAGTTGGAGGTGACCTGATGTAGAACTCTAAATGAATGATCTATTCAGAGCTATTAGATAGAATAAGCTTAATTATCCTGAGAACTCTTTCAAATTCAAAGTATCATATCCTCACTTTGAGTATTGGGTATGAGTAGATACAACAGCTGGATTTGAGATTATATACAGACATGGTTAGCAGCCTGAGTTAGGTGTTTAAAATAACTAAAGATTATTAGTCTGGTAGTGTACTTAGCTTGAATAATAACAGAAGAAGAGAAAATCTAAAAACCTACTAGGTAATAATTGTGTTGTTTTTTAGTATACTGATGGCTCTATTTTGTTAACTAGCTGCATGCAAGGTATGTATAATATAGAAATTAATCTGTAGTACAGGAGATGAGTAGCATGCAAATAGGAGTTTACTTAAGTATAAAGAGAATGAAAATAGGAAAAGTGGGTGACATTAAAATATAAGGTAGCTTAAAGATAGATTCTAAGTAATTAGGGTATTAGAATATAAGATGAAAGCAGAAGAGAGAAATAACAATAATAAAGAGAAATATCTAGTAAAATAATAATAGGATTTGAAAGAGTATTAAGTAATGAAATGCATAATTGATGTGCCTAATCAGATGAGGAAAACCCTGTACAGGGCCACAGTTAGATGGTAAAAAATATAAACTGTAGTAAATAGCAAATAAAAAGATATATGACAAGATACTATACTATATGAATTATAGGAGACAAAAGAAAAACAGCAGATTTAAAAGTCCTGGAGCACAACCTATTGATGTGAAAATGTTATGAGACAAACTATGCAGATTATCCCTTCAAGTATTATTTGAATATGAGGGGTAAGATTGCTGTGCTCTGAAAAGCCTATAATAAGTTAGAAGGAGTCCAGTTTAAAGATTATATCAATTAAGACTCCAAACTCATCACTGACCTGTTTATGCAGTTGATGATTGGTAGACAGCCAGAGAATGTAGTAGTAGGTTAGAGAACCTAAAAATCTAATAATAAGATAGAGGGATGGGTGAATGGAAAGACATTTCAAGAGTAAATTATGTAGATGAATGACATCTATTCAGTGTTTAATAAAGATGCTATCACTCTATGGTAAAAATATTTCAATAATCATCAGAGTTTGAATGGAAGAGAGTTAGCCAATAAACATGAATTCCCCATGAAAGACTACTTTAACATATGAGAAGGAAGATCATGGCTGGTAGAAATACTGAAGAACATCACCACTGAAAGAGTTTATAATTTTAAGGCTAACAGACATAGTATAGCTCATCTGAGGCAACCTGAAGAAGATAGAGTATGATTGAATGATCCATTCAGAGCCATTAAGTAGGATAAGCTCAATAAACATTGCAGACTCAAAGGATAGTCTGTTTGATTCTAATATTGTGTGTGAGTAGATAAGACAGCTAGATTTGAGATTATATGTTAATATGGTAAGCAGCTCAAATGTGCATGTATAAAGTTTATTCCTCTCAATCAGGTATGAAATCTAATTTTGCACAGACCACACTTAGCCCCCTGCAAGAGGTTAGATGACTGTTCTAAGCAGACATTATTAGTGAAGTACTGATGAGTAAAATGAGGGATTTAGAGGTTATACTGAGAATAAATAGAGTAAGAAGCATGTAGGTAAAGACACAGAACACTAGTAGTATTAATGAGAACTTTACTTATTATAGGAGAAAAGTATGAATGAGGTTGAATCTGGATCAGTGAACTGAAGGTAATACTATCAAGTATTTATTAATATAATCTACTATCAGCTACCCAGGCTATGTAACAGCCTGCTACTGCAAACAGGAAAGCTCCTAGATATTTTTATAAAATGATTCTATTTCCCTTGAAAAAGTTGATGAGCAACTTGACTAGTATAAGATAAATAAGAAAGTTAGTATCAGTAAATATAAAAAAGAGCAAATAAATAAATCATATATCCAGAGTAGTATATTGCTTGAGTCTGACTTCTGGTGAAGGGGGTAGAGGAGAGAATATAAACTGGGTGCAATAATACCTCTAGTCATGGTCCTGAATCCATGAGGTAACATATATATTGAATGAATAGCTGATGAGTCTGAAGTGATAGATATCACTCAGTATGAAATAGTGAAGAATGAGAAGAAAACAGTCCTTATTCAAACAAATAATTAGGCTGATGAGATGCAGAGTCAGTGCTGCTATGTAAATATCTAACATTATATATAATAAGTTGAATATGACAGTAGAAAGGCAGGACAAGAAAATAGGTAGAATGATGAACTAAAGATTATTAGCCTGAATGTGAACTTATCTGATAGAATAAAATATATGAAGCTAGGAGGAGAGGAATTGATACTAACCTTAATGATAGTAATATTAAACATTAATAATTGCAAATGAAGGGAGGGTGTAGGTAACAGCTGTATTCTTTTAGTAACTTAATAACTTAGACTGCTTTATTAACCAGCTGCAAACAGCACTTACATAATATAAGAACTCACTACTAGATGGAAAAAGAAAATAAAGAAATTAGATAGTTGCTATAATTACTAACATGATGATGTCCTCCTCTACTACTGCTTACTTAAAGCCAAATTAATCTTAGCCCATGAAGATAATAAAATGAGTAAACATAAGGGAAAAAAAAAATAGAAAGGTATAGCAGGAGATATTAGATCTTATAAAGTATAAAAGTTGGAGAGTAATGAAGAAGAAGGGAAATAGAAAGATATAGCACAAAATACTATATTTTATAAAATATGAAACTTAGTGTTTTAAAAGTTAAAGATTGAAACCTGAGGTGGCATATTTGGGGGTATGTCTGCAATTATCCAAATAGTTCCTTAGGAGATTATTTAGATATCAGTAATATGAGCAGAATGCTCTGCAGAGCTGATAGTAAGTTAGGAACCTTTCAGAGCAAATAATGAATCAATTGATTATTACAACAGAGAATTTGCCTCCTACAACAAGTCACTAAGAGCTAGGGTGGGAATGAAACAGTGAATCACAGATTCCAGAGATCCTATAGCAAGGCAGAGAGATGAATGAATGCATACTGTCTTGAGATCTTAGAATAATTCATATATTTTGAGAAGATCTATTCAGTGTATGGTAAAGATCCTATTACTCTGTGGTAAAAATGTCTGAATAAGAATTGTGTTTGCCTCATTATAACCTGTTCATCTGATGAAAAGAAACCCCCTGTTTGATCTTAATTGCACATAAGAGCAGGATAGGAAGCACTACTGAAAAAACTCTTATAGTACTTGACCATTGGAAGGGTCAACAACCTTAAGATAAGATACACTGAAAACATTGAATTCAGGCAAGTTATAATAGAACTCTGAGTATATCATACATTCAGAGCCATTATAGAGGATAAACTCTATAGCACTGGGATATCTTGCAAAGGAATGGCATCATACCTCAGCTTGTGAAATTAGCTGCAAGTAAATCAGACTGCCAGATTCAAGATTGTAGGCTGACATAGTTAATAGCAGCAGTGAATAGATGTAAAGCTTATTTTTTCCAATCAGAAAGGGAGTCTGATGTGATGGCAGAGACCAGGGTTCTCCTCCCATCAGGAGTTAAATAAATATTCTATGAATGAATTGTTAAGTAAAGTATTTACCAGTATAGAGAAGAAAGATGGAGCTAATGTAAAGATATATCTAGATTCTGAAGTAGGTGAAAAGACACAGTAGACACCAGCAGCATTAATAAAGACTTTATTTCAAGTATGATGGGCAAAGCAAGGCAATGAAAGCTAAATTGATGAACTGAGTTTGAGACTATAGACTATTTACTAATAAATACTAGCATCATCAAGCCAGACCAGGTAGTCACCTGCTGTTGCAAAGTATAATGTGCCAGGGAGGTTCTAGATGAGAGTTACCTTGCCCTTGGAGAAGTTATGAATTGACTTGCCTGATAGAAATATAAAAGTTAGTAGCAGGAAGCATAAAAAGAGTAGATAGACAACATATAAAGATTATTATATGATATAACCCCAGATTCAAGTGTGATGAACATGAGTAAGTCTTTCAACTCAGACTAGTAGTATCACTAATCATGCTTAGTGATTCACACTGTGACATATTTATTCCACTCATTGTTGATGAGTTTGAGGCTGCAGAGTTCACTATATGAAATGTAGTAAAAAATAAGAAGAATATAGTTATAATTGAGGCATTCAATGAGGCTGATAGAGTGAGAGGGTTGGGCAACATAAAAATCAGACATTATGAGCAGTAGAATTAATATGCAGATGGCAAGATGCAGTAAGAAGAATGATAAGATGCATGAGGTAGCTATACAAGAAGTGTTAGGCTAGTTATACATTGGGAGGGGTTGAAAGGAAAAATGGAAAGCTATGCATGAAGGAATTAAAACTAATCTTAATACTAACATGAAGGGTTGATGGTTGCAGATAGAAGATGATATTAAAATAGCTGTCATAAGATGACTGTATTCCTCATGTCTTGTTAACTGTATCTTTATTAGTGTTTAAGGTTAGGAAGAGGAGAGTACCCCCCTGATCTGACTTAGCAAAATCACATGATCCCACTGAAGCTGGACCCCCCCCTGTTTTTAGTGTATAGTAATATAATACTGTCAACTGAGCCAGTTGATGCTATATAAAACTAAGAGCTCATGATTACTGGGTGGTGATGATTTGCCAGGCATTTTAAAAGCTGGAAACTGATATAAGAGGATAAGGAGAATAAAAGTGGTAAGAGTAAGTAGTGTTAGAAGAATGAAGAATTATTTAAAGATAAACACTAAACAATTAGTATATCAGAGTGTGGGACTGAAGCAGAGGAGAGGATTGAAAAAGTATAGAAAATTTGAATGAGAAATAAATGCTGAAAAGCATTCAAAAGTAATATAATAATTACACAATGAATAAGAATAGTCAAACTCTGATGAACCCTATAAGATAGAGATTAGATAAAAACTGGTATAGGGGAGGAGGGCCAGCATTAAAGGCCCAGTAAAAAATAAACATACCAAGTATTAAAGAAGGAAACTGAAAGCACTTTTAAAATTAGAACAACACAGTATAGGAGCTGCATGAGATTGAGGTGTTAGCTATGACCCTGACTGTTCCATCATCAGAAACTTAAATGTCAAGAAGATGGCAGATTGGGAACAGTAAACCTTTAATGAGTTGTAGGGGGGCTAGAAAATAATATCAGTTAATAGTTATAGTTGACAGGGCTTTAAAGTATTCTATGTGTCATGAATCATAACTGGTTAGATCAATTGAAATGATATCAGGGGGGTTGGTGGAGAGGTTCAGGAAGAGAGAGATTGAGAGGATAAAGAGACTTATTAGCCATGCAAAATAGTGTGAAATAATAGCATCCCTTCAATAGCTAATAAAATAGCCACTAAAATGGGGTGAGAACATCTCAATCAACATCATATCTTTATATCAATGAGGGCAAGAAATAACTGTAAATCCACCCTTGGAAGTGGGTTTTAAATACTTATTCTCAAACCAGACATGAGACATTTCATCAACAATCTTGCCATTAGATGTGTCAATGATCTTAAGGCATCCATAGTGAAAATAAGTATTATCTAAGTCTAATAAGCTACAAGTGTGTGAATAAACCAGGTGCTCTGAATAATCAGAAAGGATAATCTCAATTGAAATGCAGGCATTAGGAAGATGGAAGGCAGAAACCTCATCATCAGTAACTATTTATCTATATATTTAAATATCAGATATGAGATTATAGGCTGACATTGTAGGGGGTTGATTGCAGCAGATATAGAGTTTTTTGTTACTAATAAAGTATGAGTAATTTCTGATAAATAGAGATCACAATTCTACTCCATCCAGAGATTGAATATGAATACTAGGGCAATCCCAATAGTTAGCTAGTAATAGAGATGGTAAAAAGAACTACAATGTGGTAAACAAAACATACTAAGGCTTGAGATCAGCAGAAATGATGCACAGTATACCAGCAGAGTTAACCTTAACAGTATAGGTAGAGAGGCAGTAAATTAAGATATTAAGCTTATATGACTGGCTACAAGAGTCCTCATCAAGAACCCTCCAGTAAACTCTATCTGGAGCTACCCAGGTAGCATAGTAGCCTGCTGCTGAAAAGGATGTCATGTGTGAGAAATAATAATATAAAGCTATGAATTCAATGTGTAAATTATATTGTGTGGTTGGCTGGAGGAGTTAGGAAGGCAGATCTAACAGAGGTGTGCTGCAGATAGACATGATGGCAGTCAGATATAGAGAAGAAGAGAAAGATAAAATGAAATGATAACTAGAACTTAAAGTAATTAGTATAATAGCTATTATATTAGAGTAATAGATTAAAGAGGATTGAGATTAAGAGGAGGAGACAAGCTGAAGATACTAACTGTAGGATGTATATTAATCAGTGAGACCTAATATAAGAGAAAGAAGATGTGGAAGGGATAAGAAGAAGGAAAAAGTAAATAACTACCTAGCAATACTGACTCTGGGAGCTGAGATTATAGTGGCCATGAATCAAAACAGTAGAATAAGACTGAGAGGAGATGTTTTTCCTGTGAATGATGATGTAATAATGAAACATGGAGATAGAATAATATGAGAAAATCTAAGAAAAGTACATAAGTAAATGAGAATGTAGGTTAATAAAATATTAAATACAAACTTGCCTGGCAGATAAAAGCATACAGAAATAAATATAGAGACAAATAAGATAATATGGTAATAGCTGAAGAGACTAGCATGATAGTGTAGGAATAGAGTAGTAATTCATCAGAACATAAGAAAAGCAGACTGTCTGAGAGTTGTAAATCAATGACTATATAAGAGTAAGTTAGATGAGGGTATAAAAAGAAGAATATAGCTAAATAAGAAAGAGATACTAATATGAGAGCAGGAGACATACCTCTAGAAATAGAAAATACATACTACTTCTTAGGGGAAATGAGAGGGTTGAAGTACCATATAAAGCATCTATTAATCACAAAGCTCCATGATTATTAGAGGTACTGTGAGGGATATTATGCTGATTAGATTCTACAGAGATTTGAGACAAAAGAGTCAATTAATGGTAGTCCCCATACTATTTTTAGCATGTTAGTATTAGAAATGGCCAGAACACTCCTAGAAGGCCATGAAGAACAGAAGACCAGATCTATAGGTAATAGTAAGGTTAAGATATGGGAGGATAAAGCAATGACATACATTAAGATAATATGCATAAATGATGTGAGTTTACAGTTTCATAAAGATATCATTACTCTGAGGAAGGAATATTTCAATTACTATTAAAGGCTTGATATTTAGTCAACCAATATATAGAAATAATCTATTTGGTGTAGATTAAATATAGGAGGAAATAAATTATAGCTGTGCAAATTTCTGCAAGATCTCTCCACTCAAAGTGTCAATAACTTTAATATGCAGGGGTGTGGGGGGATTATGTGTAATAGAGGTGGCTTTGAAAGTATTAGAATATATCAGGCATTCAAATTTATTGGGAAGAATGACTTTGATAGTATTGCAGCAGTGCTGACCACTAAGATGACTGGCCTGTTCTAAAGTTGTAGGTGTAGTGTAGATGTGCTGACTAGAATTAATGTCATAAGTATAGAGCTCAGGGAGGTCTATGAATGACAGATATAGCTTATTCTGTCCTATCAAATAGGGGACATTTGGTGTCACCCATGACAACTACTTTACTTTGGAGAGGGATCAGATGGTAACAAGATTACTAGAATTTAAATTAGTAATAATATATAAGTATAGCTAGATAAAAGAAAATATTAAATAGAGCATACTTGAGAGTAGATCTGGACCTATCAAAAACACACACTATACCAGAAGAGTTGACAAGGAGATGGCAAGATGAATCAGAAGGACAAGAAACTTAAAGGAGTATTAAATCACTAATTATCTTACTGATGAGAATTTATCAGTGTATGTTTGAAGGATCATAATTGACAGAAGGAGGATGAACATTATTATCAGTCCTGATAATATATTAGCCTGCAGTGGTAAAGAAGCTGAGTAAGCTAATGAAAGTGATTTCAGTTAGTCTGCTAATGATGCATTTATATAATATGTTGACTGAGTATTTTATATTTTTAGTAAGTACATATAGAGAGTTGGGAAAAATAACATATCAAAATTGTGAAATTATTTAGCTTGAAGATCAGTATCACAAGGGGAAAGTTAGATTTGAAAGTCTGGCAAGTAATAATACAAGCTAAAAAGAGAGATGTATGATTTGATGTATTCATTCCATTTATAACTGACCAGTCACAGTTTGTAGAGTTTAAAGACAGAGAGATATTATAGAACAAGTGCAAAGTATTCAGAAGACATGCACTGTAGCAGATTGCAAGAGTTATGTATGAATTAGACTGATGCCAGAGTTTATTAATTGCTGATAATAAGAGACATTGAGAATCCTAAAGATATGATAGTAAATCAAGCTATTAGTCTCTAGTCTGGTTAGAATTGGATGTTAATGGCAATGGAATCAGGTAGCTTAAAATAAAGAGATACACACTGATAGAGGTGAGCTGCAAGGCTCTCTTACTAACAGGTCAACTAACAGAAAGTCAATATGTATAAACAGGATTGATTCCCCAGGTATTATCAAAGAGAGACAAAGATGAAAGGGTGTTCTCATTGAGAGAGGAAAACACAGAAGTGAATTGATATAATGTATTAGAAAGTAATGAAAGGAAAGTGTCTAGTATTTGAAAAGCTACACATCAGATAAAGAAGGTAGATAGTAGTGGTGAACCCTACCTAGCAAGTGAAAGAATAGTAGTGACCTGACAATGTTGATCACCACTGAGATCAGATTGTGGAGAAGAGTGAAGCAGAAGCTGTGACAATAATAACTAAGCTAAGTACTGAAAGTAAAGGTCTAATGAGCTGATGAGAGTGCATATCTAATTAATTACTAAATGAACTGGTCAGAGAAGAAAGATGGTAGTAGGAGGAATGATTAGAAGAGGAAAAAATGAAGGTATAATCAGTCTATATATAATGCATATAGTAGTGAGTCAACACAACAGGTGCAAGAGAGAAGACATGGCCCCCAGAAAAGAAAATAAAGTCAGAAAGAAAGAGAGGATAGAATCCAGAAGTAACAGGTAAGATAATAATATTAGAAGGAAGATAGATAATAGATGGCATGGATAAGAAGAGAATAGAATGAAGATAAGAGTAAATTATGAGATGATACTATAAAGCAATGAAAAAAGTAAGATTATAAAGCACTGTTGTGCTGAATAACACAATAGATAGATGATCTAATATGAAGGTTCAAATAAATAAGGAAAGCATAATAGGTAATCTACTGTAGAAGCTAGTAAGAGGTAGATAATAGAATGAAAAAGAACTGTAAGAAAACAGCTGAGATATCTTATTTCTATATAGATTTAAATAGTGTGGGATAGGCATAACAGCAGCTTCATGAGAAAGCAAGACTATTGTGAGAGACAAGAAAGAGTACTCAGTATTAGTTAGACCTTAAACCCAGCTTCACACATTGAAAAGAGAAAAAGGTGATATGATAAGATGTATCACAGTAATCCATCTGATTCCACTTGGGGATAGTAAAGATAGCAGCTTCACAAAGTAGTAGAAAGAGAAGAGATGATACAACTAGATATATTACAGTAATTAACTATATTAGAATACCAGTTATACTGAAAGGGAGGAGGGGAGAGTAACATGTATTGTAGTAAGTTATTATTGAGCTGTAATATATAATAGACAGTTGATGAAGTACATCACAGTAATGAATCAAATTATACTTAAGGATAGACACAACATTAGCTTTACTAAAGTGTTATAAAGAGGAAGGGCAGCAACAGGAGATTACATTACAAGAAGAAATGATATTGTAGTATAAAATAGATGTAAGACCAGCTTCATCATGAGGAAGAATGATAGAGTAAAGTATATCACAGTAAGTAATCAGATTGTAGTGTGGGATAGGCACAATACTAGCTTCACAATGCAATGGGAAGAGGAAGGAAGGGAATTTAAGATACATCACAATAATAAATTAAGCTATACTTAGGGATAGATCTAATACCAGCTTCATAATGCAATGAGAAGAGAAAGAATGGCAATATAAGATGCATTGCAGTGATGAATTAGATTATACTTGAAGATAGACTTAACAGCAGCTTCACTGTGTGATGAGAAGAGGAAGGATAGCAACATGAGATACATCACAATGATGAATTAAGTTATGCTTGAGAATAGACCCAACAGCAGCTTCACCATGCAATGAGAAGAGAAAGAGCACTAATAGAACCTCAGAAGATTACATTGCAGAAAGTAATAATATTATAGTAGAAAATAGGCATGATATCTACCTTAATGGTGCTGAAAGAAAGGATGGCAAAGCAGAATGCATCACAGCAAGTAATCTAGTTATATATAGAGATAGGCACAACTTCAGCTTCACCAACCATCAAAGAAGGAAATAGAATGGCAAAGCAAAGTGCATCACAGCAAGAGAATAGATTATGTGATGAGAATAAGCATAACTCAGCTTTACTCATAGTGTCATTAATCTGATTCTGGTGGAGGAATTGGGTCAAATCCTGAGTAGAATTAGATTAGACCTTAAAATAGGAATAGGGTCAGTTTTGATGTTCTATCTGCCAAGCCCACCTTGAATAATCCCTGCTCTGGCAAATCAGAGTGCATAATTTCTGAACTCAATTCTGATTCCAGACCTAATTCTCCAAAAAATAGGGTTAGACTATGCATAGAAAATAAAAGAAACTAAGGAAGATATAAAGGAAATATAGTATAGAGAAAGTAAATTAAGTAATATGATGAGAAAAAATAAATATATGCTAGTAATAATAAGGGTAATAATTATAGTAGAATGATAAGCTCTGATTGACTAAAATATTTTCTAACTTTAAGATAGAAAATCATAATTAACTGAATTAACTAATTAATATCTATCTTTTTATAATTATAAACTGAGATTCTGATGGCATCTTCTTCTGCAGCTATACAGTCACTAATAATAGAATTAAGAGAAATATTATTATAATAATAATAAAAGAAACTCTGCTAACTAAACAGCTATTTCTTAATATTTATTATAATTATAAAGATATGAACTGTAGCCCCCACAGCTCTCTTATACTAGGCTAGAATGTAATTTTTAGCTAGCTGATTAAATATCAGGTCAAAAAGAATTTATTACTCTCTCTAGACTAAAGAATCATTTTATTACTAATGTTTAATTAAAGCTTCAGAAAGTACATTAAGACCTATTACAGCTATAATAGTAGGAAAGTGATAAGAAATACTACTATATAGAATAGATAGATTGAAGAGTATTATAAATTTATAAATAAAATCTCAATTCATCTGTGAGAGCTACTTCTATATATTACTCTCTGAAACTTTTAAAGACTTATTATCTTTCTGAATTTTAATGAATTATAGAAGTATTATTCTCCACTTAATTGTAACTGAGCTAGTACTTTCATGAGAAATGTGTAGTATAATAATTCATATATCTCCCTATTTATAAGGAATGATCTTTTAGCTGATCTTGAAATTCTACAAATTTTAATTAATGAGTATCTATAGGGAGACATTCTGAATGATTCTGCCATTTAGTAACTTTCTTCTATAAAGTTAGTAATTTTACTTAGAGATATAGTGATGCATACCAGAAATCACAATTATATAGTTTATATAATTCTTATTTATTATACTAATGAATCCTTAAATTATATTCATACTATAGTTTTCCTCAGTGAGGTGCTAAATGTTGATATTAATATGCTAGAAAAATATGCTATTCTTCTTTCTAGTAAACTTAATATAATAAGAGTAGGAGATGAGCTTTATCTGGTGATCCAGGTAAAAAGTAATATACTAGATATAGTAAACTGAGTCCTAATAAATTATCTGCTGAATGATTCTATAAAGTATCATATAAAGCTACCTTAGTGACTTCTGATCTTTTTACTAATGAAATAAATATATATCCCATTTATGTATTATTATCTTTTTAAGTGTGTTATATGTAATGAGTACATTTCTCATAGCTATCTCTATTTAGAGTCAGAAGAAAATTAAAAGAAATAAAGAGTTATTTGCATTCTAGTCATTCAGTATAAGATTTATATTTATACTTCTCAGGCTGAGATTCTTCAACATACTCACCTAGTTTGATAGAGTAATGAAAGAGAGAGTAATATGCTTCATATAATATATTTAAAGAAAATCCTCTAGGTGGGCAGGGTAGTACTCTTTGCAAAAATAATGAAAAATACTATTAGCAGTGTGGATCTAGCCAAGATTTCTGTGACTATTAATAATAGTTTTGAGTCTGGATGTTAAAGTTATCTGATTCAAACCCTGAGTCAGCAAACTAATTTTCCCTCTAAAATTAATAGTATGATGATAACACAAAGGAAAAGGAGATAATAGCTTTATAAGCTAATTTAGAAGCTTGACAAGCTAGCTATCATTTAGCTTCTTTATATTATTAAGCTGAGCTTTCAAGATAGACTTAATATTCTAATAATATATGTATCTATAATAGCTAGTCTTTCAACACTTTTCAACAGCTTTAGTAACATCAGAATCCTTCTTGTTAGTACTTTGATTCTCAAGCTCTGCCATTTCTTCTGGTGATAGACTGGTGAAATGGGAGAGGCTGACATTGAACAGAGAGATAGCTATTAATAAAACTAATTGATTAGAAACATGTTGTAGGTAAGGAGTAGATAAAATAGAGTTAGAATTTTAAGAAATATTAAGTGAGAAAGTAGAAGGAGACATGGGAATTGATTCAGAATGATGATGATTATTCTGAGAAGAGTAAGAAGAAAATAGAGATATTTAACTAGTTATATAGAAATTATATGATGAAGTTGAAGGAGGCTGATGCTGAAGATTTCAAGAGAGTAAAGATAAGAAAATTAATGAGTAAGAATCAGTAGGTATAGAGAGAGATAGTAAGGCACTTACAGCAAGAATTCCACTAGAACTAATATAAAGCTTAGTAGTATGAATAGCTTTCATATTCAACTTAGAGTTAATAAAATCTGGCTTTAAGGCATTCTCAAAGTCTAAAAGCATTAGTTCCTTATAAAGCTTTTTATTCTTCTCAGAATTTTGAGATAATTAAATTTATATCATCTGATTGATTCTTCTCACTATAAATAAATAATCATAATTTCTTATGAGAGTTATTATATATCAGCATCATTTTTCCTTCTTCAGTATTAATTAGAATTCATCAGTAAAATCTTTCCCTCAATGCTCCACACAAGTTTTATACCTCTCTCAGGTATGATTTTAATGAACCCTAACAGTCTCCACTACACAATAAATCTCTACTGTCTAGTAGTGGAAGTCAGCTTCAGATATCACTACCTATTAGACTTTATTCTTTTTTATCTATTTGAAATATATAGCTACCTCCTTCTTTCTATCTTCATACCTGCTTATAATCAGATCAGCAATCTCACACTGGATCTAGTAGTGTGGAGCTGCACACCTGTCAAGAGTATTAATATACTCTTAAATCTTCTTGATAGTTGACAGTCTTCTCTTCCCATGTTCAATCAAGATAAGGAAATTAGTAGGCTTTAGAGTCAGAGTGCACAGATTTTGGTAGTTTGACATTTTATAGAAAGGTAGTGAATGAAATTGTAGATATAATGTTATTATATGTCATACAAGTTAGTTTGAAGGTAAGGCTGAAATATCTGTAATAATAGTGAGAAAGAAGCTGAGGAAAACACAGGGTAGAGTATACTCTTATGATTTTTTAAATATGAGATGTAAAAGGTAGCTATAGCTAGTAAAATAAGAGAATGAGAAAGGCATACCATCATTTTAATAGCTATAAAATAAAAGAAATAAAGAAAACTGTAAAGGAATGTGAAGATACATTTAGATTCTAGCATATTACTCATACTAGCATTTAAACTATAAAGAGACAACTAATAAAGAAAATAAACTGATGAGTAGATACAGCTAAATAAAGAAAATAAAAAAAGAATGAATAGAATAAGAAAATGAATGTAGTGGTTAAATAATAATTATAAAACTTTTATTATGAGAAATTAGAGATTATAAAGTATTTTCTTCTTTACTCACATCTTCTTTCTTCTTACTACTATTCTCCACTGAATCTGCATTATCCAACACTACTAGCATTTAATTATTATGAAGGTAAAATTTCTTTATCTGATTACCTGCAGTGATGTTATAAAATAGTGTGCTATTTAGTTCTTTAAGATAATAAGTGTCTTTCTTGTGATTTGCTTTCTATACATGATATAAACCCAACTATTAGAAGTTAAATTTAATGGAATAGGATATTTTTATTTTAGTGTCATGTAGAAGGATAAGATCTCCCATCTGAACTAAATTGTGCACTAACTGCTTGATTTCATCAAATAGATTCTGATTTTTCTCTTATATGCACTGTAGGTGAAAGACTGCCTCCTTCAGATCCTCATTCTGTCTCTCTAACTGTTAAATCCACATGTATATTAAGTTGATATGAGAGTAAACAGTATGCTATAAAAGTGTTTGCTATATTAATACCTCAAACTTAATAGAGAGAATAGCATTATAATTATATTACAGATGAAATAATATCTCATCTATTAATTATTAAATGGAGATATGATCTACTCACAGCACTAAGTGGAAATAATTAACTTAATCTCTCTTATCTATAGTAAGCTTTATCAGTGCATCTGAAATAGAATAGTAGTCACATTCAACCATACCATTTACTTTCACATTGTACAGTGAAATTATTATTTACCTGATATAATACTTAGCAGTGAGAATCCTAGTCTACTTCTGATTTTCTAGCCCATCATTATAAATCATTTCTTAGAAACAGCCATACTAGCATATAATATTCTTATAAATGAATTATACTATGTGTTCAGCCTTAGTATGTGCAAGGAGCTGACCTTTAACCCAGCCAGTGAGGTCATTTCAAGTAATAACTGTATATGATTTTCCCTGATTCTTTGGAAACTTAATGACATTGATACACCACTTATCCCACAGATAGTTGTGGTGAGTTGGATATAATAATTCCTTGAGGTAATTACTTTTCTAAAATTAACACTCATGGCATCTCTTGCAGTACATGTTGATCTTACTGAACAAATCTTCCCACTAATATTACTAAGAGACCTTATGGTTGATTGTCTTGTAGCCTTTATGATCAGACTTATTATATATTTAAGTAATAATTTCCTTCTGTTCATCTGGATCATCCATCATGTGCCTTAGTGAAATCCCTTTGCCTGACTAGTGAAATAGATGTTGCCCATGCACCACATAGTTCAGTGCATATTTATACTATTTTGAGAAGATCTTATAAGGAATATTATCAGGCTACTTCAAGGTGGTGGGGTATCTAGCAATCAATTCACTGTGATTAGAATAGAAGAATGAAAGAATATGAGATTCTTCACTATTAACATCATTAGAAACTTTGAAGTTAGGAATAGTAGTAGAAGTCATATTAATACAATTAAGTTTTATCTCAATGAATTTATTAATATTCTGATCCTCAGGCATCTTATTATTAGTAGGTAATCATTGAGAAAGACCATCAGCAGCACTATAAATTTAACTAGAAATATAATGGATATTAAAATTGAACATTTAAATTCATGTAAGTCAGTTAGTTACCAGAATATCAGAAAGATTAGTAACTGTTCAGTTGAGTTGAATAATCAAGATTTTTACATTAATTTCAAGAATGAAGTGAATATTATATAGGTAATATTAATATTTCTTTAGCATTTTAAGAATAGCTTAATATTTTTATTTTTTTATGTTATATTTTACTTCTACTAAACTTCAGATTCTACTTTTATATCAGTAGGGATGAAGCTTCTTATTTCCAACATCTCATTAACTTAGTGTTCCTCCTTAGTCATACTTGCTGGTATTGATTATAACTATAATATTCTCAGTGCCTTTAGAATAATCAATGCAGTGTAGAGTAGGAGCAGTTATTAGTGCTATCTTCAGAACTGATATAACATTTAATTGCTTAGATCTTTAGAGGAAAAAGGCATTTTTCTTGAATAGCAAATAGATTAGGTTGGAAATGAGAGTAAAGTTCAGAATCTAAATGTAATAATATATATAAACACTGATGAAGGCATAAGCTCTAAAGATCTTAGTTAATTTAGATCATTTAATAATTTTAATAATTTTAGTGACCTCAGAGTAATACCTATTAGCATCAATGATGTATCCAATGAGAACCATGTCAGAGCAGCTGAACTTAGATTTTACAATCTAAATGCATGTGTTTAAGAGCTCAATGCTGATCAGAATCTGATCTAGGTTTTAAAGATACTTCAAAATAAACTAGTAAATTTCTAGCATGATCTTCTTATTATTATACTGAGATTATAAACCTTTCATATTAATATTATCCATGAAATTATCTGTCTGGTGAGGAATGTTTGAATGGAGAATATAAGCTATGACTCAGCAGAAGATAGTAATAGAATTTATAGCACTTTATAGTAATATTATCTGATGAAGAAGGCTAATTAGGGTTTGAAAGGTAATCATATTATAGCTATTCTCATGCAAAGTAATTTAGTTGTATTCAGAAAAGAAATTTATTATACTAGTGATAACTTACCTAGTAAAATCTTCTATAAAAGTATCAGCACTGGGAGGGATATAGGCATTCTGAACTGTAATGATATTTATATTCATGTAGGTATTGATAATTCAGTATTTCTCAGACTCCTTCTTCTTGATGAGAAATCATTTATTCTAATATAAATTATAATAATATTTGAAGATGCTAGAATTAACTTGCTTGCAAAGCATTTCTATAACTATTAGTAGTAATTTTTGAGGAATAAAAAACCTAGGAGCCTATCATACTTTATACTTAACAGTATGAATCTTAATTGGTGGAGAGACTTCCTCAGCTAGTTTTCTGTAATTACTGAAGCTCTATGCTAATACTTTCTCCTGTCTAAGTAAGATCTCAATTAGTAGCTTGTATTTCTAGGGTGTTAAAATTGATCCAATTTGAAGCTTTTCTATCCTGTTAGGTGTGAGATGAGAGCTGTGTGGGCAATCTAAGAAATAAGATGTGATCAGATAATTGTAAGATGAAGATAGATCTTTTGCAGGTTTAATATTATCTTAATATTATTTCTAATGGATCTTTCTTCATTGATTTATTCCATTAGATGTTCCTTCATCTATTATTAATATATTAAGAGGCTGAATCTTATCTGCTTTTTACTTGTACAGTGTAATGACAATTAGGTGATGAGATTGAGGAGAAGGCTCAGTTAAATCATAGAGAGAAAGATTATGCAGTTAAATGCTATGAACTTAATGAATTTTAGAGATAAAGTACTATAAGAAAGAAAATGTAGTATGCAAGAATGACTGAAAGTACTATTATAAAATGATAGAAATGTATAGTAGAGATTTCTGAGATAATTAAATGATAACCTCTGATTGACTAGAGGTATTTATCAGCTCTAGGCTGAGAGATTGTGATTGACTGGATTCCCTCTCACCACTCTTATGTGATAGAATTTCTACTCTATTATCTACTATATTGATGCTACTAATTCTAACTTCATCTCTTTACTCACTATTATCATTATAAAGATCAGTTGGACTTAGCATCTCTAGTTTAAAGACTGATGCTTGCCATGAAGATCATCCAGCTGCCTATTACTATAATCTTCTAAAGAATAGCTAAGAAAGAAGATCTAGTTAGTTTTATCATCTAGATTGAAAACTGTAATAGTGATGCTACCTACATTATCTATCTATTATACTAATCAAGTCACATTTTCATAGGAGTAGTCTAGAATGCACTCATGGGAATCATACTCTAGAATGAAGAAGGTTTAAAGTATAGATATAAATTCAATATGAACTAAAACATTCTTATAGATTTTAATAATATTATTATGCTAATTATCAGCATTAAGGATCAGCTTGAGAGCATCTTTCTAAATGATTAGATTGAGACTTAAGATAGTATTCTTCATCATGCAGTTGATCTCTACCCTGCTGTTGAATATAACTTCAGTCTGACTCTTTCTAATGCTGATAGAAAACTTGATATAGCTAATAAACATTAGATTTCACTGAGGATCATAGTCTGAGATATGGTAAGAGAGCTGAATAAAGAAGATTCTAGTAGATTCTTTCTCAATTATATATTATTGAACTTCAGCTGGAAGATTCTGAAAGAATGTTTGCTGTAGCTGAGTAAAGTAGATTATAATATTCTTAAGCTAAATTCTGATGATCTCTTGACACATAATTTTCTCAAAGACTATTTGAGTTGTAGTAGCACAGTTCTTCTTATCTCTTATTTTAGCAGATAGTTTCAGCTCTTTAGACTTTCTAGAATAGTAGAGAATGGTTTTCTTTTGAATCTCAGGTACTTTAGTTATCTCAGCATCAGATATAGCTTCATTGATTAGCTGAGTTGACATTTCTTTCTATAGTTAACTATTAAGAAGGGTCTGTAATTCATTGGGATTAAGTAAAGGCAAGATGATGTCCTCAGTAAATAAAATCAATTTTTAGGAGCCATCTGAATAGCAACTAGCCCTTTGAGAATGAGTGGAAGATAGAGCTTTCTCCTTTTCAATTTAGCTAGAGAGTGTAAATTGATTTTTATCAGCAGCTGACTCTTTATCCTTACTATTTCCTGTAGCAGTCTGAGTAATTATTATACTAGTAATCTCTTTTACTTTACTGTCTGAGTTACTTTTTTCTGCATTGCTTTTGAATCTGACATCACATATACTAATAAAATTGACTGTGAGTAATAAACTGCTGTCAGAGGAAACAAGGATGCTATCATTATTATAAAGTTTTACTACTGATGAAATGATGAGAGGTGTGAATCTTTACTCAAAAATATACTTAATAGTAATAATATGTGGTTCATACTGATTTATATTAATCTTTAGGTCATACTATATCACATATCTATTAAAGTATTTATCCATTCTATTTTAATGAATCTTTCCCTGGTTGATTAACTCATCAATTTAAAGATATTAAGAGAGCATGTGAGAGGAGTTGCTGCAACCCTAATAGGCATGAGAGGGGTGATTATATTATAATATACTTTCAGATTAAGATTGATATGGACTGCCAGGATCATGCTATATCTCATAATAGGAAATATTTGTGAGATCTCAAGTAGGATTAATAGATCTCTGGTGGGTGAGGATGTATGACATCACAGCTGATTATTACATATTTTCCTGCTGTTGAAAATCTGTAATAGCTAGTAACAGCATATTCATCTAGTTGATGAGAGATTCAAGCAAGCTATCATTTAAATTTTTTAGAACTGAATCAGAAGAAGCAGGCAGTGCAGAGAGAGCCACTTGAGGTCTTAACACAGTTAGGGTAGATGAATTGAAGACAGGTTAAGTAGGAAGCAGCTGAGTAGATGACATCATATGAGAACTCAGATCAGATATGATCATCTAGGCCATCTTTTTCTTAACTTTCTGAGATTCAGCTGTAGCTTCACAAACCTTTGAAATCTTCTACTCAGATGGGTTGTTTTGGTCAAACCTAGTCTTATAAAAAACTTTCTCATAAACTCCATCAGGCAGGCCTTATAAGAATAATTGGTAGGCAAGAGATTTCTGAATTTCATTCTGACTAATTAGTAGCTCAGTGATAGCACAGAATTGGCAGCAGAAAGTGAGAATATCTTAGCTAGAAGATTATTTAAAACTAGATAGAGTATTTAGATAGATTTAGTTGTATATCTACTGATAAGTATCATCCTATTAGAACTCTGATATTAATTTAGTCTTAACTTTTATCTAGATTTGTAGGTCCTTCATCAGCTGATCTACATGATCTTATAGTTTTATAGAGTAATAATTATACAACATTATTAAGGCTTCATCCTTAGGAACATGGTGCAGCTTCAGCACAGTATTAAACTGATTGATGAACTGAGTGACATCCTTCCCATCAAAAGAGAAGGCTCTGAAGGATTCAGGAACTAATATGAGCATGACAAGCTGCTAATAAACCATTTTACTTTTAAGAGGTAAGGCATTGCTAGATGTAGGTAGACCTGATGAGGAATTAATAGAGCTGAACATCTTCTTACTGTTGATTTTGATTTTTAGTGGTGAAGTTAATACTTTTCCTGACTGAGTTTGATAATATGTGATGGAGTCCAATCAAGTATACTTAGAAGATATATATTGATGAAGAAATGAATAGATAAGTAGCTCTCATTCATAAATGAGAAATAGATTAATAATGATGGTAATATCTGTGTCTTTTTATAAATAGAGATTTAGGGACTTAAGGAAGAGAAGGAACTGCAGGATCTACTATAGATTTTTCTTCTCACTAGAGTCTGTATTTATTAAAGAATGGCTTGATGGATTTAATAGTTCAGTGAGTCCATTTTTTAAAGTTTTCTTCTGGCAGTATTATTATTAGTGCAGCTGCAAGGCTGTGGGCCTGCTCTAATCAAATGAGCCTATTATAAACTGAAATAAGAGAATTGCATTGAGCAATGCACTCAACAAAAAAAAAGGAAAAAGAGGAAAAAAACTCAGTATAGTTATCTATATCAATGCTGCCATCTATTCATTCATTCATATTTCCAATTATATGCATTAATGAAGCAGGAACAGGGTGTGTGCATCAAATAGCACTAAATAGAGTAGTGGCAAACACAAGAAAAGAATTAATATTGATGTTGAAGTAGAGAAATGTATTGGCAATTTATAGTACAAAACAATATAGTAATAAAATGATAAGATAACACACAAAAGAAATAAAAAATCTATCTCAAAGAAGCATACACATGCATGAGAAATTCATAAATGAACAGATAAAGTCTTACAATGAAAGGAAAATATCTATCTTTATGGCTGTACTTGATGATGAAAAGCCTTGGTGAAAAATTGATCTGACTTGATGGTAGATCCCCACCACAGCAGTTAGAGTTAAATATATAGCTTATATTATCTATCTACATCAACTAGAAGGGGACAAACTAATTACTTTATTCAGTATAGTTCTAAATAGAAAGCCAGTGATACTAGAAGCCTACTATAAATATAAAGATGTTATCTTAGAAGCTACAGCAAGACTACTTCTAGAACATGCACAATATAATTATCTAATTAATTTAATATTTAGAAAAGAATCTTTTTACCAATCAATCTATAATCTCTTCATTAAAGAACTAGAGATGCTGTGTGAATATCTAAAATCTAATCTGAAAAAAGGATGGATATACCCATTAAAAAGCCCTATAAGCATACTGATATTTTTCATCTTAAAAAAAGATAGAATCATACACTTTTATATAGACTATTATGAGCTTAATATTATTAGCATAAAGAATTAATATTCTTTTCCCTTAATCAGTAAAATAATTAACAGACTAGCTAGTATAAAGATTTACTCATAATTAGATCTCTGCAATGTATATCACTAACTACACATATATAAAGATGATAAGTGGAAAATAGCTTTCTAAATGCACTATAATCATTTTAAATACTAAGTAATCCTCTTTAAACTTACAAATATATCAGTAACATTCTAATTCTATATCAATAAGACTCTGAATGATCTTCTAGATATCTACTATATTATCTACCTAGATAATATTATTATCTACTTGAACTTAGAGGAAGAGCATTATAAATATGTGCACATAGTACTGAAATACCTGCACACCTATAAATTGTATGTGAAGCTTAGTAAATATACATTTCATATGAATTACATCAATTTTCTTGGCTTTATAATCAGTATGAATAGTATTAAGATGAAATAGAGCTAAATCAATATTATTTTCTTCTAGCTGAAACCTAAGTATATCTATAACATTCAAATATTTCTAGGGTTTATAAATTTTTACTGTCATTTTATAAATAGATTCACAGTGAAAGCACAGCCTTTATCTACACTCACAAAAGATATAATATGAAAAGATTAGAACTAAAAGATGATCCTTCTCAATACTAATATATAGAAAGCTTTTTAAGAGCTAAAAAGTATATTTATAAAGGCTCTGATTCTTATACACTTCAATCTGAATTGAAAACTCTAGGTGGAGTTAAATGCATCAGGTTTCATGCTGAGTGTAATTCTCTCACAGTTAGATCTAAATGATAGATAATAACATCTAGTTGTATACTATTTATGAGGCTTATTATTAGTAGAGTATAACTATAATATATACAACTAGAAACTTCTTATTATTCTTATAGCATTCAAGTAATAATATCACTATCTGTATGATATATATTTTCTTGTGATGATTATATCTGATCATGCTAACCTACAACATTTCATGATGATAATAGAATTAATTGGATGTCAAATATAATGAATGGAAATACTCTTTATATTTAACTTTATCATTAAGTACTATTTAGAGATGAAGAATCTCACAGATATGCCTAGTTATTATCCTAACTATAAAGAGAATACTTCAAGGTAAATACTATTACTAATAATTTAAGAAAAGCTTCTTTGAGAAATGTTTTGAATACTAGATATAGATGTACAGATACAGCTGAAAGACCTCAGTCAGTAAATAACTAATATAATAGTACATTTAAAACTATCAAATAATAAGAAAAATGTAATTTGTATTGGTGCACTTGCTTCCTGCACATATTAAAATGTGTGCATAGATGAGAGATGCATTGCTAGTAATATAGAAAGACTAGCTCATCTAATGCTATGAATATTAATTAATATGATTATGAAATCTGATATAGCCTATAAATTCTCTCTTGCTGAATCTATTATAGAATTTCTGCACTGCATGCAAGCTCAGAATGCTAAGTATGCTAAGATGCATAGAAAAATGAAAATAGATAAAATAAATGAGATTAAGTATTTAAACTGAATAATCAATTAAGATGATCTACTTTATCATAAAGGTTGTATTTCTATTCCTGCAGATCAAGTAATAAGAGATGAGATTATAAAATTAAATTATAATGATCCTTAAGAGGGATATTTTAGTATTAAGTGTACTTTTGAGTGTGTTCAGATGAAATACTTTTAACATGATATAATAATAGATGTTTGAGAATATATGTGCACCTACAATATCTACTAATAGATTAAAATGCACTGTCACAAGAAATATAGTCAATTAGAATTACTTTTTATTCCTACCTCTTCTTTTGAAATGATGATAATAGATTTCATCATCAAACTCCTACTATTCAAGTGGAATGGCAAGGTCTATAATTTAATCATAATATTTATAGATAAATTAATCAAATATGCAGTTTATAAACTAGTTAATAAAGATATAAGCACATCAGAGCTTGTGAACCTGATATTTAATACCTTCATCAGATTTTTTAGTTATCTATATCATTAAATAACAGACTGTATTAAAATATTTAGCTCCAGTAAATACTGATTAATACTCTACTATCTTCTGAAAGTATGCTAACAGTTAATGACTGTATTCCACCCTCAAATGGATGATTAAATTAAGAGGTAGAATTAGATACTTGAGTATTACCTGTATATCTATTATAACTTCTATCAGAATGACTGAGCTAGGTGGTTGCTGCTAGTACAGTTCTTCTACAACACCTCTATATATAGTATTCTCAAGATGTCCCCTGTGGAAGTGCTGATGGGTTTTTAATCTGAACTATATCTTAATATTAAATTAGATATTAATATGGGAAGAGAGAAGTGTAGAAGGCAATGAAATATATATATTATATAGAAGAAATATAAAATGATTTGTGAGAATCTCTTTTGAAGGCTTAGAAAATACAGAAGAAATATTATGATTAATATTACAAGAAGAAGTATTTTACAGTTAGAAATTAGATTATACTATACTTGAAAAACATCAGCATATTATATTTAAGTTCAAAGCTAAATCATTATCAACTTGATCCTTTCAAAATCATCAACAAGTGAAGGAAACAGACATACAAACTGAAACTTATACTATAATATAAAGATATACACTCTGTTTTTCATGTCTTATTACTTGAATTATACCACATGCAGCATGATGAAATTCTAGAGGCTAAATTAATAATAATAGATGAAGTTAAGAAGTTTGAGATTGAAGAAATTCTAAGAAAGTATGACTATTTTAATGACTAATAATATCTTGTATGCTGGAAAAATATAATAGAGGTAGAGAATTTCTGAGAGAATATAAAAAACCTTGAGAATGTATAGAATCTAATTGATGAGTTCAATATGTAATTTGATTATAAAATGATGAAGCTGAAGTGCTATTAACTTAAGTAATAACTAGTTTATATATAGAAAGAGGAGAAGAAAAAGGATAAGTTTCTGAAAATTAAATTTCATTATTTCATACTAATATTAAAAGTCCTGAGGGGTACAGTAGATAAAAAACAAACTAAAAAATATTAGAGAAAAACTGAAGTATATACTATATCTAGCTCAGAAAGGCAGGCTATTTTCATTAAAGTCAGAATCAATCAAGCACATCAAGATAAGATAATTGTACTTACATAAAGAACTGAAGTAATATTAAATAATTCCTCTACCTTCTCTAATACTTTTTTATATTAAATGGCTACTTAGTCTCATTGCTGCTGAATTCTAAGAAGCAACTACATTATATTAGTGTACTTAAGCTTGTCTAATAGGTTTTTAAAGTGATTTAATTGCTTAACTACATCAATTAACTCCATAGTGTCTATATATATATTAATGGGAACCTACAGTGCAGTTAGCAATTAGTTTTTTCTTTTTAAATTAACTGTGGGAAAACTCACTGTCTTGCAGTGATGATAATACTGTGCACATTAAGAACAGTAAGTTACATATAAACTCTTAAAAGGATAATAAAATATCTTCATACCAGCCTTAGTAGTTAGATAGTGAATACATTTCCTACACTATTTTAATAAGTATAGACTCTTAATGAACCTCTTTCAGTATTTAATGTGACTTACCACCTAATGAACTCATCCACCCAATGAACTCTGTTTTTTCCCTTTAACTGCTACAACCACCCAGCTTCAACCACCTATCATGCCACTCAATGAGGTGATTATAGAGTCAGCAATTGAATGATTGAATAGCCAATTGACTCCTCAATATGCTGAGGTAGCAAAAGAATTTGGAATCAACTGTGTTACATTGATGTGGTGGTTTAAAGACTAACAGGTGTCCTGGATAGAGGCATCCTCAACTTACTGTCAAAATCTCATGAATACTGAAGAACTATGCCTCCTATTCCATATAAACAAGCTATCCAACCGCGGCTTCCCTGTGACACCCCAAATACTATGGAATTTTGTGTTTGAGATCACCAAATCGCCTGTGGGAATCAACTGGGTGTCTCACTTTTGTGAGTGCCACAAGGCAAAGATCAAGAGCATATATCTTTGTGCCCTGAATCAAAAGAGGAAGCAGGCAGATAACAGCTACTACTTTGAGAACTTCTTTACCCTAGTAATTGATGTTTTTTTGCTTCATTTTGTGTTTAATTCTATGAGATTTTGACTGACTTCCATCAAATTGAATAGCTGCAGGAAAAAATTGAGAAATACAATATCCTACCCCAAAACACCTACAATTTTGATGAAAAAGGCTTTCTTCTTGGGCTCCTATGTATGGTCAAGCAAATTGTCTCTATAGAATCTATCAAATAGAAGCATATGATTGGAACTGTGCAAGATGGTAGTAGAGAATTCATCTCACTGCTGGCAGGCATTTGTGCTGATGGAACTATGATCCCACCTGCACTCATCTACTGTGGGGAATCTAGAGATATGCAAGATACTTGACTAGAGGATTTTTACCCTGAAAAGAATCAGATGTACTTTGCTGCTTCAGAGAATGGATGGAGCAATGATGAATATGAGTTGGTCTGGCTGCAGAAGGTGTTTAACCCCTATATAAAAGCTAAGGTGAGCTGTGAGTAGCAGCTTCTTATATTAGATGGCCATTCATCTCATATAAATATGACCTTCATAGATTTTGCAGAGCAGAATTGAATTTTGCTTGTAGTCCTTCCTCCCCACTCTACACACTGTTTACAACTGCTAGATGTTGGGATATTCAGACTGCTCTCAAAGGCTTATTCAGAACAGTTAGATTCCTATATGCACTCTGACTATAACTTCCTATGTACTACAAAATGAGATTTTTGGTGATTATTCCACTCTGTGTGGAAGGCCTCTACAATGATGGAAAATATTAAATCTGCCTTCATGATGACTGGCATACACCCCCTAAACCCACCCTGCATTCTCAAAAAGATTCAAATATGCCTACTTACCCCCTCTAAACTGCTCCAGCTGTGTATGCCTATATCTATATGAGCTTTGTGAGGCCTGGTGAAGCAGGTAAATCAATGTCACTGCTGACTTTCTGCTGACATTAAGAAAATTCTTTGTGCCAAGGAGAATCTTGCTCTTGATAAGGAGGTTCTCTTAATAGAAAATAAGAGTCTCCAGAATGCTCTAAATAATGAGAGAAAGTGATGTAAACAGGGTAAGTGTTTAGGCTTACTCAATCCATTAAATCCCTCTCTAGCTCAATTCTTTTTGCCTATAAAGGTGCAGGCTGTGAGGGAGCAAGCTGATGCTACTGAAGCTGCAAAAATTAATGAGCAGGTCTGCAAGGAGGAAATGAAGCTTCAATAGGTGATTCTTTGTGAGTAAAAGCAGGCAGAGCTTGCAGAGTGAAAGGAACAGTATGAGAAGAAGTATATTGAAGCTGCAGAGTGCTGTAATGCTGAGAAAGCTACTGCAGCAGTTAAATGTGCTATAGAGAAGAAATAGAGGAATGAATGGAAGCTTCAACTACAAAAAGAAAAGAAAGAGTGTGCTGCTACATGCTGTCAAGCATAGTTAGCAAAGTAGGCACTGATGCAGGCCTCAATGAGGCCTACAGGGACAGTGATGGCAAGGTCAATATAATGTAGAAAGCCTATACAACCTGCCCAAAGTGGTAATACATGCCACATGCAGGCCCCCCTGGCAGAATTAATTGATATTTCATCTCCAACACCTCCTACACTGTGACCTGACCCAGAGGTTCCAAAACCATGAGTTTCATGTTCTAGGTGGATTATTAAGCCAAGCAATTGTTTTGTGAATTAATCATATATATTTATATGAGCTATTCTATATGTAATTTTAATGTTTAATATTTAATTTGAATATCTTATTGCGTTGTGGTGTTTTCATTGAAAATTAATGTCTATATAGAGCAAAAATTGGAGTTTATTGGGTAGAAGAGTTTGTTAGGTAGTGAGTCATATTATCCTTCTTCTCTTCAGCTTTTTTCTTATCATCATCATTATTATCATCATTCTAATTCTTATTCTTCTTATTCTTATTCTTATTCTTATTATCACCATTGTCCTCTGGGGCCTACATGATGAGCTGTGCAAAATCTCTGGCTAACCAGATAGTAGATATTAGAGTAGTAGGGGTGAGAGTAGAATAGACTGAGGTGGTAAGAAATGTAGAGATAGATAAATAGCTGAATATACAGAAAGGAATAATAGTAGTAGAAAATAGTATAGAGGTACATACAGAAAAGAAGTTACAGAAGAAGATAAAAGAGGAATCTTTATAATAGAAGAATGTAGCTAGAGAAAGGTGCAATGAAGTTTAAGGATTCTGAGGCAGAAAAGTATCATGCAGGAGAGTAGCTAACCCTGCAAGAAAATTAGAAGAGGAAAGAGAGTCTAATAGCATACATTCTCCACACATATATGATGATGCAGGAGTTTAGGGAGCTATTTCAAATTGATATTTTTTGTTTCAGACTATTAAAGTACATCTATTAGTAATTTCTATGACATGATACCTTAACAATATAGAAAAAGTAAAGAAAAACAGTATATTACACTCAGATAATATCATACAGCTGTAACATGTGAAAAGCAAAATAATCATTCAACTGTATGAATGTGCATTTAGACTAGATAATTCAAAAATAGAATGCAATTAGTGTGTAAAGTATTTATAAACTAGTAGAAGACATTATAGATGCTCAGATAAGAAAATACTATACTAAAGTAAATAATAAGTAGGATAGTAGATTAAATTGTAATGCTAATATTTAATGAAGGAAATAAAAGAATATAGTAAAGTAGAGAGTATATATATTTATAGCTGCAAATCAAATCATCTACCTATTATTATCTAGATGTCTAATCATGGAAAATAAATATTAACTGCATTACATACTAAATTACCTAGTAATAAAATTACTGATTTCTGTAATATGATTGGCCTGCAGAATATAAAACTATCTAACTATAATAACTTAAATCTTCTATTAAATGTAACAGTCTAAATCTTTTATAATATGTAATAGTCTGAATCTTCTATAATGCACATCACATATTAGTCTGATTCTTCAGCTATAATATAGAAAATCCATGAATCTGCTGAAGATCAGCTCCTAAAGGGAGAAGTAATTATAATGTGCAAAGAAGACTGCATGTCACATATAGATCAATTACACTTTTAGATTTTAAATTTTGAACCTTAGGTCTGATAGTGCACCTGACAGTGCACCTGACAATGCACACATGGTGTGCACTTAGTAGCTAGCTATTGATATATATGCTATGCAGGTTTCTTATGAAAAGAACCAGCAAATAGTCCTATTACTCTATGACCCCTACATTTGAAATATACATACATTTTTACCTGTCTATTCCTATCACACTGTTCAACAACTCATAGTCCACCTTTTTGAATCAAAAAGCCTTTATATTTAACACTGAACATTATAGGGGGGTTCTTTTTCAGATATTAAATCAATTAGATGATTATGTTACATATATTCTGGAAGTAATTCTACTATAATTTCTAAGAAAATATCTTTATATTTATAGTAAGCTTCTGATATCACTAGCTTCTCATTTAGAACTATACTAAACAGAGCAATTAGTTTGTCTCCTTCTAGTTGATATAAGTAAATAATATAAGCTATATATTTAATTCTGATCACTATATCTATTTATTTTATAATGATGATCTTAACATCATCAATATATAGTATATAGTATATTTAGTGTGATTTTAACCATCAGATGTCAGAATCTACAGCCTTAAGCTAGGAAAATCTCAGGATGACATTATAGTCTTTTATATCTATTATTTTAAAGTAAAAGCTCTGATTACAAGAGAGTCTCTTATCATTAATTGCATATATATATATCTCATATTAGTTATAAGCTATGATCTAGTATCCATTAATTGCACTGATCCAATATAAATCTTCACTATCTTTTTCAAGATGTACTTTTATTTATTTTTAGCTAATAAAATTTACTTCTATATTCAAGTTGATAAATACCCAGATAATAATTAATTCTTAAGAAATTTCTAATTATATCTTAATCATCATTACTTCTTTACTGTATCTTCATTCTATCTTATTTACTTCCAGCATTATAGTAGTATTTAATACTGGAGGATCTAGTTTTTTGACTCATACTTCTTTATGTGCTTTTCAGGATGAAGTTTCTAGTAGTTATTAGAAATATAATCTGATTTATTACAGTAAGAGTATTTAAAGTAAAGAGTAAACTTAGATTATAAGAATCAGCCTCTAAGTACATAGTTTAGAGATTTTTCCCTTTCAGACTTTATTTTCATCTAGGAATTAAAAGACTTCTTCTTGCACAGTGAATTTACAGTGATTTTCTATTTAAATAAGAATAGTTTTTAATTCTTATAATGCTACTTCATTTTACATAGAAATACTAGTATCTCTTTATAATTCTTAAGATCTTCCTTCATTAGATACATATAAATCTGAATTTCCTCTTAGTAGTGATTCATCAGGTTGGAACTGTACTATTCTTTCTGAATCTTATAGGGCAGGTATTTCTCTAGGTTAAGAAGATACTTGGTGAAATTTTGAATAGATTGATTGTTTCATTATCATGCATCTATATATCTCTTAGTTAATTACTATTAGAGTGTATTTAAATCTATGAGATGTAATTATAACTGCACACAGAGATTTTCCCAGATAAGTAATGAATTCTCCAGATTTACTTTATAATTCTTATAGAAGGCATCTTATTAGTAGAGAGATTCTATAGCAAGTTTCTACATAATATTCTAAATATAATGTTTTTTAACAGCATAGTAATCTTTATTACATTTAAAGTTCATTTTGATTCAGATGATGAAGTTCTTAAGCTCTAATATACTTTTTTCTTAATATTTGAAGGAGATATCAACTTTTAGATGGGTGGTTCAGTAGAGTAACTAAGTTATTTCTGTATAAAATCTTTTTAAGATTTGATTTTAAGTTATAGTTTTCTTCTATACAATTAATATAGCTACCTTTTAATTCATTAATTCATTTTATATTAGCTAGTTCTCTAGTACCTTCATAATGTGTTCTGCCTTTTGAATTTTTCATTATATCTATAGTTCTTTGATGCATTCTTCAATTATATATAGCTATATAGTAGGTAGGTATAGATCTTCATCATCTGACCCTTCATTACCTACAGTTAATTTATAGTCAGATTCCTGCAGAGGATCCTGCAGAGAATGATGTGAAGATTTAAATTATAATTTATTATTACTGGTTTTTTACTGTGTAGAGGAGTTAGCACACACTTGAGAGGTTCCTCTATAGTTATTCACAGTCTTTTTATAAGTCATTTTGCTATTATTTGTCTATTTCTGATAAATCATTTATTTAGAGATGAGCAAACAGAACTGTAATGTCCAGCATTAAATATAAAGATTTTTTGATTTGAAAAAGTGGACTCTAAGTTATTAAACAGTGTGACAGGAATAAACAGATAAAAATGTATGTATATTTCAAATATAAGGGTCATATAGTAATAGAACTGTTTGCTGGTTCTTTTCATAAGAAATCTGCACAGTATATATATTAATAGCTAGCTACTAAGTGTGCACTATATGTGCATTGCCAGGCACACTGTCAGGTGCACTACTGAGCCTGAAGTTCAAAATCTGAGGTTTAAGGGTGCAGTTGATCTACATGTGACATATAGTCTCCTTTATGTGTTACAGTCATACATACTATAGTTATACTCTGCTGATGATAAGTCTTATAAATAATATACAATTAGATGTCATTATTTATCATTCAGATTTAACTATAAGAGGATTATATTTAATGCAAAATCTGATGCATTTAGCTCCATCTAGAGTTTCCAATCTGAGTTAAAGTACATAAGGATTAGAGCCTTTATGAATGTACTTTTCAGCTCTTAGAAAGCTTTTTATATATTAGTATTAAGAAGGATCATCTTTTAGTTCTAACCTTTCTATATTATGTTTTTTGTGAGTGTAGATAAGGGCTATGCTTTTACTGTAAATCTATCTATAAAATAGTAGTAAAAATTCACAAACTCTAGGAATATTTAGATGTTATAGATGCACTTGAGTTCTGACTAGAAGAAAATAGTATTAATTTGACTCTATTTCATCTTGATACTATTTGTACTGATCACAAAGCTGAGGAAATTAATATAATTCATATAAAATATATATTTACTAAGTTTTATATATAATTTGTAGGTATGCAGGCATTTCAGCATTATATATACATACTTACAGTACTCTTTCTTCAAGTTTGAGTAAATAATAATGTCATTCAGATAGATAATATAATAGATATCTAGAAGATTACTCAGAGCCTTATTAATATAAGATTAGAATGTTACTGATGTGTTTGTGAGTTCAAAAAGAATTATCTAGTATTTAAAATAATTATAATATATTTAGAAAGCTGTTTTCCACTCATCACCTTTATGTATGTATAGTTAGTAATATACATTATAAAGATCTAATTATAAGTAGATTTTTATACTAGTCAGCCTGTCAATCATTTTACTGATTAAGAGAAGAGAATATTAGTTCTTTATGCTGATAATATTAAGTTTATAGTAGTCTATATAAAGATGTATGATTCTATCTTTTTTTAGAATAAAAAATATTAGTATATCTATAGGGTTTTTCAATAGGTATATCCATTCTTTTTCCAGACTAGATTTTAGGTATTTGTATAGTACCTCTAGTTCTTTGATGAAGAAATTATAGATTAATTGATAGAAAAGTTTTTTTCTAGATATTAAATTAATTAGATGATTATATTATATATGTTTCAGAAGTAATCTTACTGTAACTTCTGAGAAAATATCTTTATATTCATAGTAAACTTCTAGTATCACTAGCTTCTTATTTAGAATTATACTGAACAGAGCAATCAGTTCATTTTCTTTTAGTTAATACAAATAGATAATATAAGCTATGCATCTAATTCTAATCATTATATCTATCTATTTTATGATGATGATCTCAATATTATTAACATGTAGTATATAATATATTTAATGTAATTTTAACTATTAAATGTCAGAATTCACAGCTTTAAGCCAGGAAAATCTTAGAATAACATCATAGCCTTTTATATTCATTATTTGAAAGTAAAAGCTCTGATTGCAAGAGAGTCTCTCATCATTAATTATATATATATACATCTCATATTAATTGTAGGTTATAACTCAGTGTTTATTAATTATACTAATTTAATGTAAATCTTTACTGTCTTTTTCAAGATGTACTTTTACTTATTTCTAGCTGATAAAATTTATTTCTATATTTAAATTGATAAGTGCTTAGATAATAACTAACCCTTAAAAGGTTTCTAGCTATATTTTAATTATTATTACTTCTTTACTGTACCTCCATCCCATCTTATTCACTCTCAATATTATAATAGTATTCAATACTGAAGGATCTAGTTTTTTAACTTATACTTCTTTATATACTTTTTGAGATGAAGTTCCCAGTAGTTATTAGAAATATAACTTGATTTATTATAGTAAGAGTACTTAAGATGAGAGGTAAACTTAGATTGTAAGAATCAGCCTCTAAGTGTGTGATTCAGAGATTTTTCTCTTTTAAACTCTATTTTCATTTAGAAATCAAAAGACTTCTTCTTGTGCAGTAAATTTACAATGATTTTCTATTTAGATAAGAATAATTTTTAATCCTTATAATACTACTCTATTTTATATAGAAATATTAATATCTCTTTATAATTCTTAAAGTCTCTCTTCATTAAATGTATATGAATCTAGATTTCCTCTCAGTAGTAGTTTATCAGATTGAAATTATACTATTCCTTTTGAATTTTATAAGATAGATGTTTCTTCAGGTTGAGAAAATACTTAGTAAAATTTTGAATAGATTGATTATTCTATTATTATACATTTATATATCTTTTGATTGATTGCTGTTGGAGTGTATCTGAATTTATAAGATATAATTATAACTATATATAGAGGTCTTTTCAAATGAGTAGTGAATTCTCTAGGTTTACTTTATAATTCTTATAGAAGGTATTTTATTGATAGAGAGGTTTCATAGTGAGCTTTTATATAGTATTCTTAATGTAGTATTTTTTAATGATATAATAATCTTCATTACATTTAAATTTTATTTTAATTCAGATAATGAAGTCCTCAAGCTCTGACATGCTTTTTTCTTGATATTTAGAGAAGATATTAACCTTTAGATAGATGATTTAGTAGGGTAACTAGGTTATTTCTATGCAAGGCCTTTTCAAAATTTAATTTTAAGTTATGATTTTCTTCTGCATAATCAGTATAGCTACCTTTTAATTCATTAATTCATTTTGTACTAGCTAGTCCTCCAGCACTTTTATGGTATATTCTATCTTTTAGATTTTCCATTGCATCTATAATTCTTTAATATATTCTTCAATTATATATAGCTATATAGCAGGTAGATGTAAGTCTTCATCATCTGACTCTTCATTATCTATAGTTAATTTGTAGTTAGATTTTTACAGAGAATCCTGCAGAGGATTCTGCAGAGGTTTAAATTATAATTCATTATTACTAGTCTCTTACTATATAAAGAAGTTAGTGCATACTTAAGAGATTTTCCTATAATTATTTGTAGTCTTTCCACAAGCTATCTTACTGTTATTCATCTATTTCTAATGGATTGTTCACTCAGGAGTGAGCAAATAAAACTGTAATGTCTAGTATTAAATATAAAGGCTTTTTAATTTGAAAAGGTGGACTATGAGTCATTGAACAGTGTGATAGGAATAAACAGGTAAAAATATATATATATTTTAAATGTAGGGGTCATATAGTAATAGGATTATTTGCTGATTCTTTTCATAAGAAACCTATACAGTATATATATTAATAGCTAGCTACTAAGTGTGCATCACATGCATATTACTAGGCACACTATCAGACACACTGCTAGGCCTGAGGTCTGAGATCTAAGGTCTGAGAATACAGTTAATCTACATGTGATGCACAGTCTTCTTTATATATTATATTATATCTCTAATGACTACTGAGAACTTCATCTCAAAAAGTATATGAAGAAGTGTAAGTTAAAAAACTAGATTTCTTAGTGCTAAGTGCTGCTGTAGCACTAGAAGTAGATAAGATGAAATAAAGATATAATAAAAAAATAATAATAATTAAGATATAATTAGAAACCTTCTAGGAGTTAATTATTGTCTAGGCACTTATTAACTCAGGTATAAAAGTAAATTTTGTCAGCTAAAAATAAGTAAAAGTACACCTTAAAAAAGATAGTAAAGATTCATACTGAATTAATATAATTAATAGATACTGAGTTATAACCTATAACTAATATGAGGTATATATATGCATAATTGATGATAAGAGACTCTCTTGTAACTAGAGCTTTTACTTTAAAGTAATGAATATAAAAGATTATGATGTCATCTTAAAATTCTCCTAGCTCAAAACTGTGGATCTTAACATCTGATGATTAAAATTACACTATATAACATACAAAGGAGATCATATATCACATGTAAATCAACTGTGTTCTTAGATTTTGAATTTTAGATCTCAGGTCTGACAGTGCATCTAACAGTGCACCTGGCAATATACATATAGTGCACACTTAGTAGCTAGCTATTGATATATATACTGCACAAGTTTCTTATGAAAAGAACTAGTAAATAATCCTATTACTATATAACTCCTACATTTAAAATATATATACATTTTTACCTGTCTATTCCCATCACACTATTCAACAACCCATAATCTACCTTTTCAAATTAAAAAGCCTTTATATTTAATATCAGACATTATAGTTCTATTTGCTCACCTCTAAGTGAACAGTCCATTAGAAATAGATAAATAATAGTAAGATAGCTCATAGAAAGACTGCAAATAATTGTGAGAAAACCCCTCAAGTGCATGTTAATTCCTCTATATAGTAAGAGATTAGTGATAATAAATTATAACTCAAATCTCTATAGAATTCTCTGCAGGATCCTTCATAGGAATTCAACTATAAATTAACTATAGATAATGAAGAGTCAGATGATGAAGACCTACATCTACCTATTATATAATTATATATAATTGAAGAATGCATTAAAGAATTATAGATGTAATAAAAAATTCAAAAGGTAGAATATATTATGAAGATGCTGAAGAACTAGCTAATACAAAATAAATTAATAGATTAAGAGGTAGCTGTGCTGATTGCACAGGAGAAAACTATAACTCAAAATTAAATCTTGAAAAGACCTTATACAGAAACAATTCAGCTACTCTACTAAACTACCTATCTAAAGGTTGATATCTCCTCTAAATATCAAGAGAAAAGTATGTCAGAGCTTGAGGACTTCATTATCTAAACTAAAATGAAATTTAAATGTAATGAAGACTACTATACTATTAAAAAACACTATATTTAGAATGTTACATAAAAGCTCATCATAAAACCTCTTGTAATATCTGGCATCAAATATAAAGGCTTTTAGATTTGAAAAGGCAGACTATGAGTCATTGAACAGTGTGACAGAAATAGACAGGTAAAAATGTATGTATATTTTAAACATAGGGGTCATATAGTAATAGGACTATTTGCTAGTTCTTTTCATAAGAAACCTGCACAGCATATATATTAATAGCTAGCTACTAAGTGTGCACCATATGTGCATTGTCAGGTGCACTATCAGGTACACTATCAGGCCCAAGGTCCAAAATCTAAGGTCTAAGGGTGCAGTTGATCTACATGTAATGCACAGTCTCCTTTATGTGTTATAATTACTCCCCTCTTTAGGAGCTGACCTTCAGCAGATTTATGGATTTTCCATGTCATAGTTAAAGAATCAGGCTAATATGTGACATACATTATAGAAGGTTCAGATTATTGCACATTATAAAAGATTCAGACTATTACACATTATAGAAGGTTCAGGCCATTACACTTAATAGAAGGTTCAGATTATTACAGTCAGATAGTTTTATATTCTACAGGCTAATCATATTACAGAAATCAGTGATTTCATTGCCAGGTAATTTAGCATATAGTGTAGTTAATGTTTATTTTCTATAATCAGGCACCTGGGTGATGATGGGTGGGTGATTTGGTGCATAATTATAAATATATATACTTTCTACTTTATTACATTCTTTTATTTCCTCTATTAAATGTTAGCATTATAATTTAATTCACTATCCTACTCATCATTTACTTTAGTATAGTATCTTCTTGTCTAAATATCTATAATATCTTCTACTAGTTTATGAATGCTTTGTACATTAATTGCACTTCATTTTTGGATTACCCAGTCTGAATGCACATTCATGTAGTTAGATGATTATTTTGCTTTTTGCATGTTATAGCTACATAATATTGTCTAAGTATAATATACTACTTTTCTTTGCTTCTTTCATGTCATTAAGGTACCATGTCATAGAAATTGCTAATAGATGTACTTTGATAGTCTGAAACAAAAAATATTAATTCAAAATAGCCCCTCAAACTCCCACATCATTGCATGTGTGTGGAGGATGTGTGCTATTGAGCTCTCTCTTCTCTCTTAATTTTCTTGCAGGGCTGACTATCCTTCTGTACAGTGCTCTCTCATCCTAGAGTCCTCAAACTTCATTATGCTCCTCCTTAGTTATATCCTTCTACTGTAGAGATTCCTCTTTTATCTTTTCTTATAGCTTCTCTTCTGCACATACCTCTATACTGTCTTTTATCATTATTACTTCTTCTTGCATACTCAGCTGTCTGTCTGCTTCTGCACTTTCTATCATCTCAGTCTGTTCTACTCCCACCCTTATTGTTCTGATATCTATTACCTAGTTGGCTGGAGATTTTATGCAGCTCACCATGCAGACCCCAGAGAATAATAATAACAATGAGAATAAGAATGAGAATAAAAAGGACAAAAATGAGGATAATAATAATAATGATGATGAGGAGAAGAATAAGTACTGAAAGAGATTCATTAAGGGTCTACACTCATTAAAATGATGTAGGGAGTGTGTCTACCATCTAACTATTAAGACTAGTATGAAGGCATTTTATTACCCTCCTAAGAGTCTACATGTAACTTATTATTTTTAGTGTGCATAATATTATCATCACTGCAAGATGATGAGTTTTCCCACAGTTAATTTAAAAAGAAAAAACTAATTGCTAATTACACTATAAGTTCTCATTAATATATATATAGATACTACAGAGTTGATCAACACAGCTAAGCAATTAAATCACTTTAAGAACCTATCAGACAAGCTTAAGTATACTAATATAATGTAGTTGCTTCTTAGGATTCAGCAGCAATGAGACCAAGCAGCCATTTAATATAAGAAAGTATTGGAGGAGGTAGAGGGGTTATTTAATGTCATCTTAGTTCTTTATGTAAGTGTAATTATTCTATCTTAGTGTGCTTGATTGATTCTGACTTTGGTGAAAATAGCTTGCTCCTCTAGGTTAGATATGATGTATGCTCTGATTTTTCTCTGATATTTTTTAGTTTGTTTTTTATCTGCTGTATCCCTCAGGGCTTTTAATATTAATATGAAATAATGAGATTTAATTTTTAGAAACTTATCTTTTCTCTTCTCTCTTTTCTATATATAGACTAGTTATTACTTGAGTTAACAGCACTTTAGCTTCATTACCTTATAATTAAATTACATATTGAACTTATCAATTAGATTCTACACATTCTCAAGGTTTTCCATGTTCTCCCAGAAATTCTCTGCCTCTATTATATTTTTTCAGTGCACAAAGTACTGCTAGCCATTAAAATAGTCACACTTCTCTAGAATCTCTTTAATCTCAAACTCCTCAACTCCATCTATCATCATTGATTTGGCCTCTAGGATTTTGCCATGCCACATGTAGTATGATTTGAGTAATAAGACATGAAAAATAGGGTGTATATCTTTATATTATAATATAAGTTTCAGTTTGTACACCTATTTCCCCCACTTGTCAATAATTTTAAAAGAGCTGAGTTGATAATAATTTAGCTTCAGACTTGAACATAATATACTGATGTTTTTTAAGCATAGTATGATTTAGTTCTTAACTGCAAAATACTTCTTCTTGTGACATTAATCATAATATTTCTTCTGTGTTTCCTGAGCCTTTAGAAGAGATTCTCACAGGTCATTTCATACTTTTCTCATACAGTGTATATATTTCATTGCCTTCTGTGCTTCTCCCCCCCCCATGTCAGTGTCTGATTCAACATTAAGATGCAGTTCAGGTTGAAAACCCATTAGTGCTTCCACAGGGAACATCTTGAGAATATTATGCATAGAGATGTTGTAGGAGAACTGCACTAGCAATAACTATCTGACCTAGTTATTCTAATAGAAGTTACAGTAGACATACAGGTAGTGCTCAAGCATCTGATTCTACCTTTTAGTTTAGCCATTCATTTGAAGGTGGAATGTAGTCATTAACTATCAGTGCACTTTCAGGAGATAGTAGAGTATTAACTAGTATTTACTAGAGTTAAATATTTCAGTATGGTCTGTTACTCAATGATATAGGTAATCAAAAAATTTAGTGAAAGTGTTAAATATTAGGTTCACAAGCTCTAATGTACTTATACCTTTATTGACTGATTTATAAACTGCATACTTGATTAATTTATTCACAAACACTATAATTAAATCATAGACCTTGTTATTCCACTTAAATGATGGAAGTTTGATGATGAAATCCATTATCATCATTTTAAAAGAAGAGGTGAAAATAGGAAGTAGTTCTAATTAACTATATTTCTTGTGATAGTGCATCTTAACCTGTTGGTAGATATCACAGGTGTACATATATTCTTAAATATCTATTATTATATCACATTAAAAGTATTTCCTCTGAATGCACTTAAAAGTGCACTCAACATCAAAATGTTCCTCTTAAGGATTATCATGATTTAATTTCATAATCTTATCTCTTATCATTTGATCTATAGGGATAGAAATGTAACCCTTATGATGAAGTAGATTATCTCAGTTAATTGTTTAGTTTAAATACTTAGTCTTATTCATTTCATTTACTTCCATTCTTTTATATATCTTAGTATGCTTAGCATTCTGAGCTTGTATGTACTATAGGAATTCTGTAATGAGTTCAGCAAGAGAGAATTCATAGATTATATTAGATTTTATAATTATATTAATTAATATCTATAGCATCAGATGAGCTAGTCTTTTTATATCATCAGCAATGCATCTCTCATCTGCACACACATTTTAAGATGTATAGGAAGTAAGTGTATTAATACAAATTACATTTTTCTTATCATTTAATAGTTTTAAATGCACTACTATATTAGTTATTTACTAACTGAGGTCTTCCAGCTGTATCTATACATCTATATCCAGTGTTTAAAACATTTCTCAAAGAAGCTTTTCTTAAATTATTAATAATAGTATTTATCTTGGAGTATTCTCTTTATAGTCAGAATGATGACTAGGCACATCTGTGAGATTCTTTATCTCTAGACAGTGCTCAATGATAAAGTTAAATGTGGAGAGTATTTCCATCTATCATATCTAACATCCAACTAATTTCATTGTCATCATGAAATGTTGTAGGTTGGCATGGTCAGATAAAACTATCATGAGGAAATGCATACTATGCAGATAGTAGCACTATTACTTAAATGCCATAAGAATAGTAAGAAGTTTCTGGTCATACATATTATAGTTGTGCTCTGCTGGCAATAAGCCTTATAAATAATATACAACTAAATACTATTATCTATCATTTAGATCTAACTGTAAGAGGATTATATTCAGTGTGAAATCTGATGCATCTGACTCCATCTGAAGTTTTCAATCCAGATTGAAGTGCATAAGGATTAAAGTCTTTATGAATGCACTTTTCAGCTCTTAAAAAACTTTCTATATATTAGTATTGAGGAGGATCATCTTTCAGTTCTAGCCTTTCCATATTATACTCTTTATGAGTATAAATAAGGGCTGTGCTTTTACTGTAAATCTGTCTATGAAACAGCAGTAAAAATTCATAAATCCTAGAAATATCTAAATGTTATAGATGCACTTAGATTCTAGCTAGAAGAGAATAGTATTAATCTAGCTCTATTCTATCTCAACATCATTCATGCTGATTATAAAGCTGAGGAAATTAATGAAATTCATATAAAATGTATATTTACTGAGCTTCACATACAATTTATAGGTGTGCAGGCATTTTAGTATCATGCACACATACTTATGATGCTCTTCCTTCAAGTTTGAGTAGATAATAATATCATTTAGGTAGATAATACAGTAGATATCTAGAAGATTACTCAGAGTCTTATTAATATAGAATTGAAATATTACTAGTGTATTTATGAGTCCAAAGGGGATCATTTAGTATTCAAAATAGTTATAGTGCATTTAGAAAGCTGTTTTCCACTTATCACCTTTATATATGTATAGTTAGTGATATACATTATAGAGATTTAACTGCAAGTAGATCTTTATGCTGGCCAGCCTGTCAATTATTTCACTAATTAAGAAGAGAGGATATCAGTTCTTTATACTGATAGTATTAAGCTTGTAGTAGTTTACATAAAGGTATATAGTTTCATCTTTTTTTAGAACAAAAAATATTAGTATGCTTGCAGGGCTTTTCAACAGGCATATTCATCCTTTTTTCAGACTAGATTTCAGGTATTTGCACAGCATCTCTAGTTCTTTAATAGAGAGATTATAGATCAATTAGTAGGGAGGTTTTTTTTCAGATATCAAATTAATTGGATGATCATATTGTACATGTTCTGAAAGTAATTCTACTATAGCTTCTGAGAAAACATCTTTATATTCATAATAGACTTCTAGTATTACTAACTCTTCATTTAGAACTATACTGAATAGAGCAATCAGTTCATCTCCTTCCAGTTGATGTAGATGGATAATATAAGCTGCACATCTAACTCTAATTATTATATTTATCTATTTCATAGTGATGATCTTAACATTATTAATATGCAATATATAGTATGTTCAGTGTAATTTTGATCATTAGATGTCAGAATCCACAGCCTTAAACTAGGAAAATCCCAGGATGACATTATAGCCTTTTATATTTACTGCTTCAAAGTGAAAGCTCTGGTTGTGAGAGAGTCCCTCATCATTAATTGCACATGTGTACACCTCATGTCAGTTATAAGCTATAATTTAGTATCTATTAATTATGCTGATTTAGCATGGATCTTCACTATCTTTTCTAAGGTGTACTTTTATTCATTTTTAGCTGATAAAATTTACTTCTATACTTAAGTCAATAAGTACCCAGATAATAACTAACTCTTAAGGGGTTTCTAGCTATATCTTAATTATTATCACTTCTTTACTATATTTCTATTCTATCTTGTTCACTCCCAGCATTATAGTAGCACTCAGCACTGAGAGATCTAGTTTTTTGACTCACACTTCTTCATGTGCTTTTCAGGATGAAGTTCCCAGTAGTCATTAAGAATATAATCTGATTTATCACAGTAAGAGCACTTAAAGTAAGAGGTAAACTTGAGTTATAAGGATTAGCCTCTAAATGCACAGTTCAGAGATTTTTCCCTTTCAGACTTCATTTTTATCTGGGAATTAAAAGACTTCTTCTTGTACAGTGGATTTGCAGTGGTTTCTTACTTGAATAAGAACAGTTTTTGATTCTTATAATACTACTCTATCTTACATAGAAATGCTAATGTCTCTTCATAATTCTTAGAATCTCCCTTTACTAGATGCACATAAATCTGGATTTTCTCTTAGTAGTAGTTCATCAGGTTGGAACTGCACTATTTCTTCTGAATCTTATAGGGTAGATGTTTCTCCAGGTTGAGGAGATACTTAGTAAAATCTCAGATAAATTAATTATTTCATTATTGTGTATTTATGTATCTCTTGGTTAATTATCATTGAAGTGCATTTAGATTCATGAGGTGTAATTATAACTGCATATAGAGGTCTTCCCAGATGAGTAATAGATTCTCCAGATTTACTTTATAATTCTTGTAGAAAGTATCTTATTAATAGAGAGGTTCTATGGTGAGCTTCTGTATAGCATTCTGGATGCAGTGTTTTTCAATAGTATAGTAATCTTTATTATGTTTAAATTCCATTTTAGTTTAGATGATGAAATCTTCAAGCTCTGACATACTTTTTCTTTGATATTTGAAGGATATATCAATCTTTAAATGAATAGTTTAATAGAGTAGCTGAGTCATTTCTATGCAAGGCCTTTTCAAAATTTAATCTTAAGTTATGATCTTTTCCTGTGCAATCAGCACAACTACCTCTTAATTCATTAATTCATCTTGTACTAGCTGGTCCTCTAACACCTTCATTATGTACTCTACCTTTTGAATTTTTCATTGCATCTATAGCTTTTTAATGCATTCTTTAATTATATGTAACTGTACAGCAGGTAGATATGGGTCTTCATCATCTGACCCTTCATTACTTATAGTTGATTTACAGTCAGATTTCTGTGGAGGATCCTGCAGAGGTTTAAGTTATAGTTCATTATTACTAGTCCCTTACTGTGCAGAGAGGTCAGTGCACACTTAAGGGGTTTCCTTATAGTTGTTCACAGTCTTTCCACAAGTCATCTTATTATTGTTCATCTATTTCCAACAGACTGTTCACTCAGGGATGAGCAAACAGAACTGTAATGTCCAGTATCAAATATAAAGGCTTTTAAATTCAAAAAGGTAGACTATGAGTTGTTGAACAGTGTGACAGGAATAGACAGGTAAAAATGTATATATATTTTAAATGTAGGGGTCATATAGTAATAGGATTATTTGCTGGTTCTTTTCATAAGAAACCTGTGCAGCATATATATTAATAGCTAGCTACTAATGTGGTGGGGATCTGCTGTTGGGTCGGATCAATTTTTCACCAAGGCTTTTTACTGCCAAGCACAGCCATGAAGATAGATATTTTCCTCTCATTGTGAGACTTCATCTGTTCATTCATGGATTTCTCATGCATGTGTATGCTTCTTTGAGATAGATCTTTTGTTTCTTTTGTGTGTTACCTTATCATTTTATTACTGTGTTATTTTGTATTATAGATTGCCAATACATTCCTCTACTTCAACATTGATATCAATTCTTTTCTTATGTTTACTGCTGCCCTGTTTGATGCTGTCTGATGTGCACACCTTGTCCCTACTTCATTAGTACACACAATTGGAAATATGAATGGATGAATAGATGGTAGTGTTGATATAGATAACTATACTGAGTTTCTTTCTCTTTTTTTCTTTTCTTTTGTTGAGTGTGCTGCTCAATGCAATTCTCTTATTTCAGTTTGTAATAGGCCTATTTGGTTGGAGCAGGCCTGCAGTCTTATGACTATACTAATAGTAATACTGTCAGAAGAAAACTTTGAAGAATGGACCTGCTGAACTATTGAATCCATCAAGCTGTTTCTTAATAAATATAGACTCTGATGAAAAGAAAAATCTGCAGTAAATCTTGCAGTTTCTTCTCTTCCTTGAGTTTCTGAACCTCTACCTGCAAAAAGACATAGATATTGTCACCATTATTAACCTATTTCTCATTTATAAATGAGAGCTGCTTGTCTATTTGTTTCTTCATCAATATATACCTTCTAAGCATGCTCAGTCAGACTTCATCATACATTGTCAAACTCAGTCAGGAAAAGTATTAGCTCTGCCACCAAAAATTAAGATCAACAGTGAGAAGATGTCTGGCTCTACTAATTCCTCATCAGGCCTGCCTATGCCTAGTAGTGCCTTGCCTCCTGAAAGTGAAATGATTTATTAGTGTCTTGTTATGCTCATACTGGTTTCTGAATCCCTTAAAGCCCTCTTTTTTGATGGGAAGGATGTCACTCAGTTTGTCAACCAGTTTGATGCTGTGCTGAAGCTGCACTATGTTCCTAAAGATGAAGTCTTGACAGTATTATGCAACTATTACTCTATGAAACTATAAGGTTATGTGGATTGGCTGATGAAGGATCTACAAACCTGAATGAAAGTTAAGGTTAGATTAATGTCAGAGTTCTGATAGAATGATACTTATCAGTAGATATACAACTAAATCTATCTGAATGTTCTATCTAATTTTAAATGATCTTTCAGCTGAGACATTCTCACTTTCTACTGTCAATTCTGCATCATCACTGAGCCACTGATTAGCTGAAATGAAATTTAGAAATCTCTTGCCTGCTAGTTGTTCTTATGAGGCCTGCCTGATGGAGTTTGCAAGAAGGCTTTTTGTAAGGCTAGGTTTGACCAAAATAACCCATCTGAGTAGAAGATTTCAAAGGTTTGTGAAGCTGCAGCTGAATCTCAGGAAGTCAAGGAAAAGATAGTCTGAATAATTACACCTAATTTAGATTTCTATATAATGCTACCCACTCAGCTGTCTTCTACTCAATCTATCTTCAATCTACCTACTCTAACTGTGCTGAGACCTCAAGTGGTCCTCTCTGTGCTACCTGCTTCTTCTGATTCAGCTTCAAGAAATTTGAATGATAGCTTACTTAAATCTCTTATTAACTAGATGGATGTACTGTCACTAATCATTACAGATTTTCAACAGCAGAGAAATATACAACAACTAGCTGTAGTACTATGCATCCTCACCCACCAGGGATCTATTGATCCTACTTGAGATCTTATGAATGTTTCCTATTATAGGATGCAGTGTGGCCCTGATGATCCATATTGACCTTAATCTAAAAGTATGTTATAATATGATTATTCTTCTTGTGCCTGTTGGGATTGTGATGACTCCTCTCACATGCTCCTTTAGTGTCTCTGAATTGGCAAGCTGATTAATCAGGGAAAAATCCATTGAAATAAAATGGGTGAATACTTTGATGGACATGTGATGCAGTGCAGCCCAAAAATCAATATGAATTAATATGAATTATATATTATCATCATTGAGTATGCTCTTAAGTAGAGATCTATACCTCTCATTGTCTCATTAGTAGTAAAACTCTGCAATAATGATAGCATCCTTATTTCCTCTGATAGTAGCCTATTATCTGTAGTCAATTTTATTAGCATATATAATGTTGGGTTTGAAAGCAGTGCAGAAGAAAGTGACTCAGATAGTGAAGTGAAAGAGGTTGCTAGTATGATAATTACTCAGGCTACTATAGAGAATAGTAAGAATAAAGGGTCAGCTGCTGATAAGAATCAATCTACACTCTCTAACTGGATTGAAAAGGAGAAAGCCCTACCTTTCACCCATTCTTAAAGGGCTGATCACTATTTGGATGGCTCCTAAAAATTGATTTTATTTGCTAAGGATATCATCTTGTCTTTATCTAATCCCAATGAATCACAGACCCTTCTCAATGGCTAACTTCAGAAAGAAATGCTGATCCAGCTGATTAATGAAGCTGTATCTGATGCTAAGATGACTAAAGTGCCTGAGATTCAGAAGAAAATCATCCTCTACTATCTCAGAAAGTCTAAAGGGCTGAAACTATCTACTGAAATGAGAGACAAGGAGAACTGTGCTGCTACAACCCAGACAGTCTTTAAGAAAATTATGTGTTAAGAGATCACTGAAATTTAGCTCAAGAATATTATAACCAATTCTGCCCAGCTGCAACAGATATTCTTCCAGAATCTTCCAGCTGAAGTTTAATAGCATATGATTGAGAAAGAATCTGTCAGAGTCTTCTTTATTCAGCCCTCCCACCATGTCTCAGAATATGATCCTCAGTGGAATCTAATGTCCATTGGCCATATCAAGTTTTCTATTGGCATTAGAAAGAGTCAGACTGAAGCTATATTTAATGGCAGAGTAGAGATCAACTACATGGTGAAGAGTACTACCTTAAGTCTCAGTCTGATCATTCAGAAAGATACTCTCAAGCTGATTCTTAATACTAATGATCAGTACAATGATATTATTGAAATCTATAAGAATATTCTGATTCATATTGAATCTATATCTATACCTTAAACCTTCTTCATTTTAGAGTGTGATTCCCATGAGTGTGTTCTAGGCTATCCCTATGAAAATGTGACTTGATTAGTATGATAGACAGATAATATTAGTGGTGTTACTATCACAATTTTCAACTCAGATGATGAAACTAATCAGATCTTCTTTCTTAACTATTTTTCAGGGAACTATGGTGATAGGCAGCTAGATGATCTTTACAGCAAGTATTAATCTTTAAACTAGAAATACTAAGTTCAGCTGATCTTTATAATAATAGTGGTAAGTAAAGAAATGAAGTCAGAGTCAGTAGCATCAATATAATGAATAATAGGGTAGAAATTCTGCTACATAAGAGTAGTGAGAGAAAATCCAGCTAATTATGATTTTCTAGCCCAGGGCTAATAAATACCTCCAGTCAATCAGAGGCTGCCATTTAATTGCCTCAGAAATCTTCACTATATGTTCCTGTCATTTTATAATAGTGCTTTCAGCTATTCTTACATATTACATTTTCTTTCTTGCAGTGCTCTGTCTCTAAAATTCATTGAGTTCATAGCATTCAACTGCATGACCTTCCTCTCTATGATTCCACTGAGTCTTCTTCTTGATCTTATCACCTGATTGTCACCATACTGTACAAGTAAAAAGTGGATAAGATTTAGCCTCTCAATATGCTAGTGATAGATGGAGGGATGCCTGGTAGGATAGATTAATGGAGAGAGATTCATTAGAAATAATATTAAGATAATATTAAATCTATAAAGAATCTACCTTTATCTTATGATCATCTAATCATACCTTATTTCTCAGATTGTCTGTGCAGCTCTCACCTCATGCCTGACAGAATAGAAAAGCTTTGAATTGGATCAATTTTGATGCCTCAGAAGTATGAGCTGCTGATTGAGATCTTACTTAGACAGGAGAAGATATTAGTATGAAGCTTTAGTGATTGTAGAAAACTAGCTGAAGAGATCTCTCTACTAATTAAGATTTATGCTGTTGAGTATGAAGTGTGGCAGGCCTCTGGGTTTCTTATTCCTCAAAAATTACTGCTAATAGTCATAGAAATGCTTTATGAGCAAGTTGATTCTGGTGTCTTTAAATATTATCATAATTCATATTAGAATAAATGGTTTCTCATCAAGAAGAAGGAGTCTGGGAAATACTAAATTATCAATGCCTGCATGAATATGAATACTATTATAATTTGAGATGCCTATATCTCTCTCAGTGCTAATACTTTTGCAGAAGATTTTACTGGGCAAGTTATCATCAGCATGATGAATTTCTTTTCTGGATACAATCAGATCACTTTGCATGAGGATAGCTGCAATATGACTGCCTTTCAAACTCTAATTGACCTTCTTCACCAGATAATATTACCATAGAATGTCATAAATTTTATTACTGCCTTCTACTGAGTCATGACTTGCATTCTCTGTTCAAACATTTCCCACCAGGCAGATAATTTCATGGACAATGTTGATGTAAAAGGTCTGTAATCTTAATATAATGATGAGGAGATTATACTAGAAATTTGCTGATTTATTTTGAAGTATCTTCAAAACCTGAATTAGATCCTGATCAGCATTAAGCTCTCAAATACATACATCTAGGTTGTAAAATCTGAGTTTAGCTGCTCTGGCATGGTTCTCATTGAATATATTATTAATGCTGATGGGTGCCACTCTAAGGCCATTAAAATTATTAAGATTATTGAATGGTCTAAACTAACTGAGATCTCTGAAGCTCATATCTTCATCAGTATTTATATGTATTATTACATCTGGATTCTGAACTTTACTCTCATTTCCAACCCAATTTATTTACTATTCAAGAAAAATGCCTTTTTCATCTGGGGACCTAAGCAATTAAATGTCATATCAGTTCTGAAGATAGTACTAATAACTGCTCCTGCTCTGCACTGCATTGATTATTCTGAAGGTGCTGGAGATATTATGATCACAATTGATGCCAGTAAATATAACTAAGGAGGAATGCTAAGCTAATGAGATGCTAGGAATAAGAAGCTTCATTCCTGCTGATATGAGAGTGGGATTTGGAGCCTGATAGAAGTAAAGTATGATGTAGGAAAATGAGAATGCCAAGCTGTCCTCAAAATATTAAAGAAATACTGATATTACCTGTATGGTGTTTACTTCATTCTTGAAACTAATGTGAAAATCTTAGTTACTCAGCTCAACTGAATGACTACTGATCTTCCTGATGCTTTGATAATCAACTAGCTCACCTGGATTTAAATGTTTGATTTTGATGTTCATCATGTTTCTGGGCAGATTCATAGTGCTGCTGATGGCCTTTCTCAATGGCTGCCTACTAATGATGAGGTGCCTGAGGATCAGAATATTAATAAATTCATTAAAATAGAGCTTAATTGTGTCAGTATGACTTCTACCACTATTTCTAATTTTAATGTTCCTAATGATGCTGACAGCAAAGAATTCTACATTCTTTCACCATTCTATTCTGACTGCAGTAAATTAATTGCTAAATATCTCATGATCTTGAAGTGGCTTAATAATATTCCTCACAAGATTTTCCCAAAATAGTACAAGCATGCACTAAACTATGTGGTGCATAGGCAACATCTGTTTCATCAGTTGGGCAAAGGGATTCCACTGAGGTGTGTGGTGAACAATCTAGATGAGCAGAAGGAAATTGTTGCTCAGATGCATGATGAGTTAGGTCATAAAGGCTGTAAGGCAACCAACTATAAGATCTCTTAGTGATATTAGTGGGAAGGCCTATTCACTGATGTCAAGGCATATTGCAAGAGATACTATGAGTACCAGTTCTGAGAAAGTAACTACCTTAAAGAGCTACTATATCTGACTCACTGCAACTATCTATGGGATAAGTAGTGTATTGATGTTGTTAAGTTTCTGAAGAACTAGAGGAAATTATGTGCAGTTATTACTTGAAATGACCTCACTGACTGGGTTGAAGGCTAGCCCCTTACTCATGCTAAAGCTGAATATATAGCCCAGTTCATTTATAAAGATATTATATGCTGACATGATTATTTCTGGGAAATAATATATAATAGTGAGCCAGAAAATCAGAAGTGAATCAAGATTCTTACTATTAAGTATTATGTCAGGCAAATAATGATTTCACCATACAATATGAAAGCAAATAGCATGGTTGAATGTAGCCACTGCTCTATTTCAGATGTGCTGATGAAGCTTACTGTGGATGGGAGGAATTAAGTTAATTATTTCCATTTAGTGCTATGAATAAATTGTATCTCCATTTAATAGTTAACAGGTGAGATGCCATTCTATCTGCAATATGACTATAATGCTATCCTCTCTGTTGAGCTTGAGATACTAATATAGTAAATACTTCTGTAGTACACTATTTACTCTTATGTCAACTTGATATACATGCAGATTTAACAGTTAGAGAGATGAAATGAGGATCTGAAGGAGATGGCCTTTCACCTGCAGTGTATATGAGAGAAAAATTGGAATCTATTTGATGAAATCAAGTGGTTAGTATGTGATTCAGTTCAGATGGGAGATCTTATCCTTCTGCATGACATCAAAATAGAAATATCCTATTCTATTAAATTTAACTTCTGATGATTAGGTCTGTATCATGTGTGGAAGATAAACCATGAGAAAGGCATTTACTACCTTGAAGAGCTAAATAGCACACTGTTCTGCAACATCACTATAGGTAACTAAATAAAGAAATTTTACCTTTACAATGACTAAATACCAGCAGTGTTGGATGATACAGATCTGGTGGAGGATAGTAATGAGAAGAAAGAAGATGTGGGTAGAGAAGAGAATACTTTATAATCTCTGATTTCTTATAATAAAAGTTTTGTGGTTATTATCTGATTGCTGTGTTCATTTCCTTATTCTATTCATTTTTTCTTTATTTTCTTTATTTGGCTGTATCTACTTGTCAGTTTATTTCCTTTATTAGCTGTCTCTTTGTGGTTTAAATGCTGGCATGAGTGGTATGTTAGAATCTAAATGTATTTTCACATTTCTTTACAGTTTTCTTTGTTTCTTTCATTTTATGGCCATTAAAATGATGGTATGTCTTTCTTGTTCTCTCATTTTGCTGGCTATAACTACCTTTTGCATCTTATGTTTAAAAAACTATAAGAGTATGCTCTGCTCTGTGTTCCTCTCAGCTTTTCCCTTACCATTATCACAGATATCTCAGCCTTGCCTTCAAACCAACTTGCATGACATGTGATAATGTTGTATCTATGATTTCCCTCACTTCCTTCCTGCAAAATGTTGAATTGCCAAAATCTGTGTGCCCTGACCCTAAAGCCCACTAACTCCCTTACCTTGATTGAGTATGAGAAGAAAAAGTTGTCAATCATCAGAGAGATTTAAGAATATATTGATACTCTTAATAGATGTGCAGCTCTATGCTACCAGATCCAGTGTGAAATTGCCAATCTAATCATAAGCAGATATGAAGATAGAGAGGAGGAGGTTACTACATATTTTGAATGAATGAAGAAGGATGAGGCCTGGCAGGTAGTGATATCTAAAGCTAACTTCTACTATCAGACAGTGGAGATCTGTTGTGTGATAGAGACAGTCAGGGTTTGCTGAAATTACACTTCAGAAGGATATAAAACTTGTATGGAATGCTAGAGAAAGGTTGTTACTGATGAATTCTGATTAATACTGAAGAAGGATAAATAGTGTAGATGTGTAGTGACTCTCACAAGGAATTATAACTATTCATCTGTGGTGGAGAGAATCAACTAGGTGATGTGGATTCAGTTATCTTAAAATTCTGGGAAGGGTAAAAAGCTTCACAAGGAACTGATGCTTTCAGACCTTGAGAATGCCTTAAGACTAGATTTTGTTAGCTCTGAGTTGAATATAGAAGCCATTCATACTACTAGGCTTTATGTAGGTCCTAATGGAATTCTTGCTGTAGATATCTCACTATCTCTTTCTGCACCTACTGACTCTCACCCACTAATTTTCTTATCTTTACTCTTTTGAAATCTTCAGCATCAGCCTCCTCCAGCTTTACCACATAATTCCTATATGACTGACTAAATACCTCTACCTTCTCCTCATCCTCCTCAGAATAATTGCTATCATTCTGAATTAGTTCCCATGTTTCCTTCTACTTTCTCACCTAACATTTCTCAAAACCCTGACTCTATTTCACCTGCTTCTCACTCATAATATGTCTCTAGCTAATTAGTTTCATTAATAGCTACCTCTCTGTTCAATGTCAGCCTCTCCCATTTCATCAGCCTGTCATCAGAAGAAATGGTGGAGCTTGAGAATCAAAATGCTAATAAGGAGGATCCTGACATTACTGAAGCTGTTGAAAAGCATTGGGAGACTAGCTATTATAAATGTGCATATCATTAGAATGTTAAGTCTACCTTGAAAGCTCAGCTCAATGATGTGAAGGAATTGAATGATAGCTAGCTTATCAAGCTTCTAAATTAGCTTGTAAAGTTATTATCTCTTTTTTCTTTGTGCTACTATCATGCCATCAATCTTGGGGGGAAAATTGGTTTGCTAACTTGGAGTTTAAATCAAGTGGCTTTAACATTCAGGCTTGAGGCTGTCATTAATAGCTGCAGAAATCTTAGTTAGATCTGCACTACTAATAGTACTTTTCATTATTTTTGCAAAGAGTGCTGCTCTGCCCACCCAGAGGATCTTCTTCAGATATATTATATGAAGCATGCTACCCTCCCTTTCATTACTCTACTAAACTGGGTGAGCATGTTGAAGAACCTCAGCCTGGAAAGCATAAATGTGAATTTTGTGCTGAATAGCTGGAGTGCAGATAGCTCTTTATTTCTTCTAATTTTCTTTTAGCTCTAAATGGAGATGGCTGTGGGAAATGTGCTCACTGCATATAATACACTTAAAAAGATGATAGTACATGAATGGGATATATACTCATTTCATCAGTAAAAGAATCAGAAGTTACTGGGGTAGCTCTACATGATACTTCATGAAATCATTCAGCAGATAATTTACTAGGATTTAGTTTACTATGCCTGGTATATTGCTCTTTACCCAGATCACCAGATAAGACTCATCTCCTACCCTTATTATGTTAAGTTTATTAGAAAGAGGAATAGCATGTTTTTCTAGCATATCAATATCAACATTCAATGTCTTACTGAGGAGAACTATGATGTGAATATAATTTAAAAGTCTGTCAGCATGACAAATGAGGATCATGCAAACTGCACAACTATAATCTCTAGCATGCATCACTGTGTCTCTGAGTGGAATTACTGACTTCATGGAAGGAAGTTTCTGAATGATAGAATTATTCAGGATGTCTTCCTATAGATACTCACTGATCAAAATTTACAGGATTTTAAGACTAGCTGAAAGACTGTTTCTTGCAAGTAGGAAGATGTGTGAATCATCATGCCATACATTTCTCATGGAAGCACTGACCCAGTTACAATTAAGTGGAGAATAATGCTTTCATAGTTCATTGGGATTCAGGAAGATGGTGAGTCTTTAGAAGTTCCAGAGAGTAGCATATAGGAGTAGCTCTCACAGGTGAATTAAAATCTCATTTATAAATCTATGACACTCTCTGGTCTATCTATTCTGTACAGCAGCATTTCTTATCACTTTCCTACTACTATAGCTGTGATAGGTCTTGATGTGCTTTCTGAAGCTTTGATTGAATATTAGCAATGAGATGATTCTTTGATCTAGAGAGAGTAGTAGATTCTTTTTGGCCTGATGCCTGATTAGCCAGTCAAGAATTACATTCTAGCCTGGCACAAAAGAGCTATGGGGGCTGCAGTTTATGCCTTTATGACTGTAATGGATACTGAGAAGCAGCTATTTGATCAGTAAAGTTTCTTTTACTATCACTATAATAACATTTCTTTTGATTCTATTACTGATGACTGTGTAGCTGCAGAAGGAAATGTCATCAGAATCTCAGTTCACAGTTATAAGAAGATAGATACCAGCTAGCTGATCCAGCCAATCACAATTTTCTGCCTCAGAACTGAGAAATGTTTTGGCCAATCAGAGCCTGCCATTCTACTGCAGTTACTACCCTTACTGCTATTAGTATATGTTTGTTTTTCTCACTGTGTCATCCAGTCTGTTTCCTTATGATTTTAGTTTCTGCCCTCTCTGCCCATCTCCATGCTGTGTTTCCTCCATATTTTCCTTATTTTTCTTTTATTTTTCTATACTTAATCTGCTGCTGCTCTGCATTTATTTTTCTTGCTGTATCCACTTTTCTTTCTATACTCACTCATCTATATATATCTTGCTCTATACCTTCTGCTGCTGATTTTACCTGTCATATTTTCTTTCTCTTTACTCTCTATTTTCCTTGTGTTCCTTTCTTCTTCATTGCCTGTACTACTTACCTCAATCTTTATTACCATCTATCACTAGCTATCCTGCCCCTCTCTTCATTCACCATACAAGCATGATATTCCTCCTCTTGTGATGAACTGTGAATCTTATTACATATAAGATCATTAGTATAAAGTCATGCACTTGTGGGCTATCCTACCTATCTAGGGCATACCCTTTCTTTATTACTAACCTGTCCATTCATTTCTCTGGGCCTCACTTCTACCTAGTGATTTACACATTCTAGAGTTGTGCTCTGCCCTCCCCTCATTCAGAAACCTCTTGCTGATTTTATTTCAGCTCCTATCTCTATTTCTAGCTATAGAGGCTACTACCCTACAATTTCATGGTTCAAGCTGTTAATGAACCATCCTGCCTGAGTCTTTACTCAAAAATGCCAGCCACATTTACTGTAGCTCAGAAAGGGCTTTATTGTTGCTGACTTATCTATCCATCTCTAGTCTTATCTTCCTGCCTTACAGTCTCAGTGTGGCCACTTTCTTGCAAACAGACAACCTGATACACAGTGTGTGGCCACTCATTGGCTGACTTTGGGATGACATAGTCAGATTGATTTCAGGATAATATATTTAGAGCTGCTGCTCTTGCTGCAATGCTGAGCTATTCTTCTATTTACTGGGTTGATAAATTAAGGGGAGGAGAGATATATGGTGGGGATCTGCTGTTAAGTTGGATCAATTTTTCACTAAGACTTTTTGCTGCCAAGCACAGCCATGAAGATAGATATTTTCCTCTTATTATAAGACTTCATCTATTCATTTATGGATTTCTCATGCATGTATATACTTCTTTGAGATAGATCTTTTATTTCTTTTGTGTGTTACCTTATCATTCTATTATTATGTTATTTTGTACTATAGATTGCTAATACATTCCTCTACTTCAACATTGATATCAATTCTTTTCTTGTGTTTGCTGCTGCCCTGTTTGGTGCCACCTGACATGCACACTCTGTCCCTACTTCACTAAATGCACACTACATGCATATTGCCAGGCACACTATTAGATGCACTGCCAGGCCCAAGGTCTAAGATCTGAGATCTGAGGGTACAGTTGATCTATATGTGATGTGTGATCTCCTTTATGTGTTATACCTCTCTACTAATAAAATGTTTTCTATAAGAATTATAAAGTAAACTTAGAGAATCTATCATTCATCTAGAAAAGCCTTTATATGTAGTTATAATTACATCTCATGCTAATAAATCTAAATGCACTCTAATAGTAATTAACTAAAAGATATATAGATGTATAATAATGAAATAATAAATCTATTCAAAATTTTACTAAGTATTTCTTCAATCTGAAGAAATATTTAACCTATAAGATTCAGAAGGAACAGTGCAATTCCAATCTAATAAACTACTACTAAAAGAAAATCCAAATTTATGTACATCTGATGAAGAAAGATTCTAAGAATTATAAAGAGATATTAGCATTTTTATGTAAGATAGAGTAATATTATAAGGATTAAAAACTATTCTTATTTAAGTAGGAAATCACTGTAAATTCATCACACAAGAAGAAGTCTTTCAATTCTCAGATAAAAATAGAGTTTAAAAGGAAAAAATCTCTAAACTACATACTTAAAGGCTAATCTTCACAACTTAAGTTCACCCCTTATCTTAAGTGCTCTCACTATAATAAATCAGGCTATATTCTTAATAACTCCTGGGAACTTCATCCTGAAAAGTACATGAAGAAGCATAAGTTAAAAAACTAGATTTCTCAGTGCTAAGCACTGCTATAGCACTAGGAGTAGATAAGATGAGATGAAGATGCAGTAAAGAAGTAATAATAATTAAAATATAGCTAGAAATTCCTCAAGAGTTAGTTATTATCTGGGTACTTATTAACTTAGATGTAGAAGTAAATTTTATCAGCTAGAAATAAGTAAAAATGTATTTTAGAAAAGATAGTGAAGATTCATATTGAATTAGTATAATTAATGAATATTAAATTATAGCTTATAATTAACATAAAATATACATACATGTAATTAATGATGAGGTACTCTCTTACAACTAGAGCTTTCACTTTGAAATAGTAGATATAAAAGGCTATAATATCATTCTAGGATTCTTCTGGCTTAAGGCTGTGGATCCTAATATCTAATGATTAAAATCACATTGAATATACTATATATTATATGTTAATAATGTTGAGATCATCATCATGAAATAGATGAATACAGTAGTTAGAGTTAAATGTATAGCTTATATTATTTACTCATATCAACTAGAAGAAGATAAATTAATTACTCTATTCAGTGTAGTTCTAGATAGAAAGTCAGTAATATCAGAAGCCTACTATAAATATAAAGATATTTTCTCAGAAGCTGCAGTAGAATTACTCTCAGAACATATATAATATAATCATCTAATTGATTTAATATCTAGAAAAAAATCTTTCTACTAACTGATCTATAATTTCTTCATCAAAGAACTAGAGGTGCTGTATAAATACCTGAAATCTAATCTGAAAAAAGAATAGATATGCCTGTTGAAAAGCTCTGTAAGCATATTGATATTTTTTATCCTGAAAAAAGATAGAATTATATACCTTTATGTAGACTATTATAAGCTTAATACTATTAGTATAAAGAATTAATATTCTCTCCTCTTGATTAGTAAAATGATTAATAGGCTGGCTGATGTAAAGATTTACTCACAATTAGATTTCTATAATATATATTATTAATTATATATATATAAAGATGATGAGTGGAAAACAGCTTTTCAAACATATTATAATCATTTTAAATACTAAGTGATCCTCTTTAAACTTATAAATATATTAATAACATTCTAATTCTATATTAATAAGACTCTGAGTAATCTTCTAGATATCTACTGTATTATCTATCTAAATGATATTATTATCTACTTGAACTTAGAGGAAGAGCATCACAAGCATGTGCACATAGTGCTAGAATGCCTATACACTTACAAATTATATATAAAACTTAGTAAATATACATTTCATGTGAATCACATCAATTTTCTTAACTTTATGATTAGTATGAACAGCATTAAGATAGAATAAAGCTAAATTAATATTATCCTCTTCTGACTAGAACTTAAGTGCATCCATAACATTTAAATATTTCTAGGATTTGTGAATGTTTACTGCCATTTTATAGATAGATTCACAGTAAAAGCACAACCCTTATTTATACTTATAAAAGATATAATATAGAAAGATTAGAACTGAAAGATAATCCTCCTCAATGCTGATACACAGAAAGCTTTTTAAGAGTTAAAAAGTATATTTATAAAGATTTTGATTCTTATACACTTTAACTCAGATTGAAAACTCTAGATGGAGTCAGACACATCAGATTTTGCACTAAGTACAATCCTCTTGTAGTTAGATCTAAATAATGAATAATAATACTCAGTTACATACTATTTACAAGGCTTATTACTAGTAAAGTGTAACTATAGTACACACAATCAGGAACTCCTCACTATTCTTATAGTATTTAAGTAATAGTATTATTACTTGTATGGTGCACATTTTCTTATGATGATTTTATCTAATCATATCAATCTATAATATTTTATAATAATAATAGAATTAGTTAGATATCAGATATGATGAATGGAAATACTCTCTATATTTAACTTTATTATTAAGTATCATCTAGGGATAAAGAATCCTGTAGATACACCTAGTTGTCACTCTAATTATAAAGAGAATGCTTCAAGATGAATATTATTATTAAGAATTTAAGAAAAGCTTCTTTAAGAAATATTTTAAATACTAGATATAAATATACAGACACAGCTGAAAGACCTCAGTTAGTAAATAACTAATATAATAGTACATTTAAAACTATTAAATGATAAGGAAAATGTAATTTACATTGATATACTTACTTCCTGTGCATATTAAAATGCATGCACAGATGAGAGACACATTACTAATGATATAGAAAAGCTAGCTCATCTAATGTCATAAATATTAATTAATATAATTATAGAATCTGATACAGCCTATAAATCCTCTCTTACTGAATCTATTATAGAATTCCTGCACTACATGCAAGCTTAGAATGCTAAGCACACTAAGATATATAAAAAAATAAAAATAAATAAAATAAATAAAATTAAGTACTTAAACTGAATAATCAATTAAGATAGTCTGCTTCATTATAAGAATTACATTTCTATTCTCATAAATTAAGTGATAAGAGATGAGATTATAAAATTAAATCATAATGATCCTTAAGGGGGACATTTTAGTGTTAAATGTACTTTTAAGTGTGTCTAGAGGAAATACTTTTAGTGTGGTATAACAACATACATTTAAGAATATATGCATATTTATAATATCTACTAATAGGTTAAGATGCACTATTATAAGAAATATGATCAATTAGAACTACTTTTTATTATCATCTCTCTTTTTAAAATAATGATAATGGATTTCATCATTAAACTTCTATCATTCAAGTAGAATGGCAAGATCTATGATTTAATCATAATATTTATAGATAAATTAATTAAGTACACAGTTTATAAACCAGTTAATGAAGATATAAGTATATTAGAGTTTATAAACCTAATATTCAATATCTTCACTAGATTTTTTAGTTATCTATGTCATTAAGTAATAGATCATACTGAGATATTCAGCTTTAGTAAATACTAATTAATACTCTACTACCTCCTAAAAGTGTGCTAATGGTTAATAACTGCATTCCACTCTTAAATAGATGATTAAACTAAGAGGTAGAATCAGACACTCAAGTACTACCTGTATATTTATTGTAACTTCTATTAGGATAACTAGGCTAGGTGATTGCTGCTAGCACAGTTCTCCTATAATATCTCTATATATAGTATCCTTAAGATGTTTTCTGTGGAAGTGCTGATGAATTTTCAACCTGAACTGCATTTAAATGTTGAATTAGATACTAATATAAAAGAGAGAGAAGTGTAGAAGGCAATGAAATATATATACTATATAAAAGAAATATAGAATGATCTATAAGAATCTTTTTTAAAGATCTAGAAAATATAGAGGAAATATTATGATTAGTACTATAAGAAGAAGTATTTTATAGTTAGAGATTAGATCATACTGCACTTAAAAAACATCAGCATATTACACCCAAGTTTAAAGTTAAATCATTATTAACTTGACTCTTTCAAAATCATCAATAAGTAGGGGAAACAAGCATACAAACTAAAACTTATATTATAATATAAAGATATACATCCTATTTTTCATGTCTCATTACTCAAACTATATCATGTGCAGTACAGTGAAATCCTAAAGGCTAAATTAATGATGATAGATGAAGTTAAGAAGTTCAAAATTAAAGAAATTTTAGAAAAGTATAACTATTTTAATAGCTAGTAGTATCTTGTGTGCTGGAAAAATATAATAAAGGTAGAGAATTCCTGGGAGAACACAGAAGATCTTGAGAATATATAGGACCTAGTTGATGAGTTTAATACACAGTTTAGTTATAAGATGATAAAGTTGAAGTACTGTTAACTCAAATAATAACTAGCCTACATATAGAAAGAGGAGAAGAGGAAGGATAAATTTCTAAAAATTAAATCTCATTATTTCATATTAATATTAAAAGCCCTGAGGGGCATAGCAAATAAAAAACAAACTGAAAAATACTAGAGAAAATCTGGAGTGCACACCACATTTAGCCCAGAGAGGCAGGCTATTTCCACTAAAGTCAGAATCAATCAAGCACACTAAGATGAGATAATTACTTTTACATAAAGAATTAGAGTAATATTAAATAATCCCTCTACCTCCTCTAACACTTTCTTATATTAAATAGTTACTTAGTTTTATTACCACTAAATTCTGGGAAGCAGCTGTATTGCATTAGTATACTTGAACTTATCTAATAGATTCTTAAAGTAATTTAATTGCTTAGTCATATCAATTAACTCCACAGTGTCTATATATATATTAATGAGAACCTATAGTGTAGTTAGCAATCAGTTTTTTTTAAATTAACTACAGGAAAACTCATCATCTCACAGTGATAATAGTATTACACACACTAAGAACAGTGAGTTACATATAGATTCTTAAGAGAGTAATAAAATGCCTTTATACTAGTTTTAATGATTAGATGATAGACATACTCTCTACATTATTTTAATAAATATAGACTCTTAGTAGATCTCTCTTTATAATGGGCATGCTCTAATAAGCAGATCATATGAGCTATATACTAGAATTAAGATTGTAATCATTAGAGAAGGAAAGGAAAAAGGAAAAGAAATCACAAGGTTGTGCAATATAAATAGAAGAGAATTACACAAGGTCAGAACAAATAAACATTCATATAAAGGCCTGGTTAGAGGCTTTCAATCAGGCAGTTAGAGATTGGGCAAAGTTTAGATGAGCTACAGATATAGGATATAAGAGCATAGCCCTTTACATTATTTCCTCCTATTCAGATTTGGAGGCCAGATAGAAGGGGTCAGAAAATCAGATATAGAGCAGTGCAGGCAGAGTCTCATCAGGCAGGTGTAGCTCTTCATAATGGGCAAGCACAGTAGTGTCTTACAGGATAGAGGTCAGTTTCCATAAAGGAGCTTTATATCTAAATTACTTTATTAGATACTGAAATCCTTATCTATAGTAGCAGTAATTAAGAATGGCTTCAATCTCATATTCTACCTCATTATCTTCCCTAATAATACCAGGTAGATGCCAGTCAGTGATCTCTTGCAAGAAGAATAGATTAGTAGAGGCTTTGCAGAGCAGGTTCATATGAAACACATTATAAATCTCAGGTAGCATGTCAAGGCAGTAATTATAACTTTCCAGGACTTCAATGACAGTGTACTTGACATATCAGTAGTCAAGTGTGCAAGATAGGCAATCAGTCATAATGTTTTGAAGATCTAATTAAATCTTATTACTTACTTTATAGCATTCAGTGGGATTTCAGCAGGCATTCACACAGTCCTATTAGTTCTACTAGGTACTGGCCATGGAGGATTCAGCCCACTTACAGGCTTGCTGAAGTTTCAAGATAATAGTATCCATAATTTGGATTAAACTGCAGAGTAAAATGGAAGGTTCAGGCAATTCAGTAAGATTAAGGACTTTAAGGTTGTAATCATGCAAGAGAAAAAATAGGCTGACACCAATACTAATAGCATCACAACTATTAATTGTAAATTTAGTGTGCAGGAGGAGTTCATTCCAGTTATCCTGAATATATGAATAGAACTTTTAAAGATAATTCTTAGTTATCTAAATTATATATTTAGTGCTGCTATTATAACATGTAAAGGAGACTACACATCACATGTAGATTAACTGCACCCTCAGACCTCAGATCTCAGACCTTGGGCCTGGCAGTGTGCCTGGCAATGCACATGTGATGCACACTTAGTAGCTAGCTATTAATATATATGCTGTGCAGGTTTCTTATGAAAAGAACCAGCAAACAGTTCTATTACTATATAACCCCTACATTTAAAATATACATATATTTTTACCTGTCTATTCCCATCACACTGTTTAATAACTCATAATCTACCTTTTTGAATCAAAAAACCTTTCTATTCAACACTGAACATTACAGTTCTATTTGCTCACCTCTGAGTAAATAGTCCATTGGAAATAGATAAACAACAACAAGATAACTCATAGAAAGACTGCAAATAACTGCAAGAGAATTCCTCAAGTGCATGCTAATCCCTCTATATAGTAAGGAACCAGTGATGATGAACTACAACTCAAACCTCTATAAAATCCTCCACAGAAATTCAACCACAAATTAACTACAGGTAATAAAGAGTCAGATGATAAAGACCCATACCTGCCTGCTGCACAGCTACACATAATCAAAGAACACATCAAAGAACTATAGATGCAATGAAAAATCCAAAAGGCAGAATGCATGATGAAGACATTGGAGAACTAGCTAGTATAAAATGAATTAATAGATTAAGAGGTAGCTACACTGATTATGCAGGAGAAGATTACAGCTCAAAATCAAACCTTAAAATAGCCTCATGTAGAAATAATTTAGCTACCCTACTGAACTACCTATTTAAAGATTGATACATCCTTCAAATACCAAGGAAAAAACATGTTAGAACTTGAAGATTTCATCATCTAAATTAAAATGGAATTTAAATGTAATGAAAACTATTATATCATTAAAAAACATCACATTCAGAATGCTACACAGAAGCTCATTATAGAACCTCTCTACTAATAGAATGCTTTTCACAAGAATTATAAAGTAAATCTAGAGAATCTATTACTCATCTGGGAAGACCTCTGTGCACAGTTATAATTATATCTTATGAATCTAGATGTACTCTAACAGTAATTAACTAAGAGATACACAGACATACAACAACAGAACAATCAATTTATCTGAGATTTTACTAAGTATCTTCTCAATCTGAAGAAATATCTGCCCTATAAGATTTAGAAGAAATAGTATAATTTCAACCTAATAAATCACTATCAAGAGGAAATTCAGATTCATGTACACCTAGTAAAGAAAGATCTTAAGAATTACAAAAAGATACTAACATTTCTATGTAAGGTAGAGTAGCATTGCAAGAACTAAAAACTATTCTCATTCAAGTAGAAAATTACTGTAAATTCATTGCACAAGAAGAAGTCTTTTAATTCCCAGATAAAAATAGAGTCTGAAAGGGAAAAATCTCTGAATCACACACTTAGAGGTCAATTCTTACAACTTAAGTTCATCTCTTACTTTAAGTGCTCTCACTGCAACAAATCAGGTTATATTCCTGACAACTACTGGAAACTTCATCCCAAAAAGCACATGAAGAAGTATAAGTTAAAAAACTAGATCTCCCAGTACTGAGCACTGTCATAGCACTGGAAGTGGATGAGACAGGATAGAGGCACAGTAAAGAAGTAATAGCAATCAAAATATAGCTAGAAACCCTCCAAGAGTTAGTTATTACCTGGGCACTTATCAACTTGAGCATAGAAGTAAATTTTATCAGCCAGAAATAAGTAAAAATACATCTTGAAAAAGACAGTAAAGATTCACACTGAATTAGCATAATTAATAGACATTAAGTTATGACCTATAATCAACATGAGGTATATGCATGTATAATTAATAACAAGGAACTCTCTTACAATCAGAGCTTTTACTTTGAAGTAGTAAATATGAAAGGCTACAATGTCATCCTAGGATTCCTCTAGCTCAAGGCTGTGAATCCCAACATCTGATGGTTAAAATTACACTGAACATACTATACATTACATGTTAATAACATTAAGATCATCATCATGAAATAGATGAATACAGTAGTTAGAGTTGAATGTATAGCTTATATTATCCACCTACATCAACTGAAAGGGGATGAATCAATTGCTCTATTCAATGTAGTTCTAAACAGGGAGCTAGTGATACCAAAAGCCTACTGTGAATATAAAGATATTTTCTCAGAAGCTGCAGCAGAATTACTTCTAGAACATACATAATATAATCATTCAATTAATTTAATATCTGGAAAAGAATCTTCCTACTAATCAATTTATAATCTCTCCATCAAAGAACTAGAGGTGCTACATAAATACCTAAAATCTAGTCTGAAAAAAGGATGGATATGCCTGTTAAAAAGCCCTGCAGGCACACTGATATTTTTCATCTCAAAAAAAGATGGAACCATGCACCTTTATGTAGACTATCACAGGCTCAATACTATCAGCATAAAGAACTAATATTCTCTCCCCTTGATCAGCAAAATGATTAATAGGCTGGCTAGTGTAAAGGTCTACTTGCAGTTGGATCTCCATGATGTATATTACTAACTATATATATATAAAGGTAATAAGTGGAAAACAGCTTTCTAAATGTGCTATAGCTATTTTAAATACCAAGTAATCCCCTTTGAACTCATAAATATACTGATAATATTCTAATCCTATATTAATAAGACTCTAAGCAATTTTCTAGATATCTACTGCATTGTCTACCTGGATGACATTATCATCTACTTGAACTCAGAGGAAGAGCATCACAAGCATGTGCATATAATGCTAAAATGCCTACACACCTACAAATTATATGTAAAGCTTAGTAAATATACATTTCATATAGATTATATTAATTTCCTTAGCTTTATAATCAGCACAAACAGCATCAAAATGGAATAGAGCTGAATTAATACTATTCTCTTCTGGCTAGAACTCAAGTGCATTCATGATATTCAGATATTTCTAGAATTTGTAAATTTTTACTATCATTTTATAGATAGATTCATAGTAAAAGTATAGCTCTTATCTATACTTACAAAGAGTGCAACATGAAAAGGCCAGAACCAAAAGATGATCCTCCTTAATGCTAATGTGCAGAAAGCTTTTCAAAAGCTGAAGAGTGCATTCATAAAGACTCCAATCCTCACACACTTTAATCTGAATTGGAAATGTAATGCATAAAGGAGACTGTACATTACATGTAGATCAACTGTGCTCTTAGACCTCAGATCTCAGACCTCAGGCCTGGCAGTGCACCTGACAGTGCACCTGGCAATGCACACATGGTGCACACTTAGTAGCTAGCTATTAATATATATGCTATGTAAGTTTCTTATGAAAAGAACTAGCAAACAGTCTTATTACTATATGACCCCTATATTTGAAATATACATACATTTTTACCTGTCTATTCCCATCACACTGTTCAATGACTCATAGTCTGCCTTTTCAAATCAAAAAGCCTTTATATTTGACACCAAACATTACAGGAAACTCTGGGTGGAGCCAGACATATTAGGTTTCACACTGAGTGCAATCCTCTCACAGTTAGATCTGAATGATGGATAATAGCACCCAGTTACATACTATTTATAAGGCTTATTACTAGTGGAGTGTAACTATAGTATGTATAATCAGGAACTCCTTACTATCCTTATAGCATTCAAGTAATAGCATCACTACCTGCATGGTACATGTTTTCCTGTGATAGTTTTATCTGACCATGCTAACCTACAACATTTCATAATGACAATAGAATTAGTCAGATGTTAGATATGATAAATGGAAACACTCTCTATATTTAACTTTATCATTAAGTACTATTCAGGGATGAAGAATCCTGCAGATATGCCTAGTCATCATCCTGACTATAAAGAGAATGCTTTAAGATGAATATTATTATTAATAATTTAAGAAAAGCTTCTTTAAGAAATGTTTTGAATATCAGATATAGATGTACAGATACAGCTGGAAGACCTCAGTTAGCAAATAACTAATATAATGGTGCATTTAAAACTATCAAATGACAAGGAAAATGTAATTTGCATTGGTATACTTGCTTTCTATGCATATTAAAATGTGTGTGCAGATGAGAGATATATTATTAATAATATAGAAAGGCTAGCTCATCTAGTGCTACAAATATTAATTAATATGATTATGAAATCTAATATAACTTATGAATTCTCTCTCACTGAACCTATTATGGAATTCCTGTGCTACATGCAAGCTCAGAATGCTAAGCACACTGAGGTGTGCAGAAAAATGAAAGCAGGCAAAATAAATAAGACTAAGCACTTAAATTAAATAATCAATTAAAATGATCTGCTTCATCATAAGGGTTGTATTTCTGTCCTTACAGATCAAGCAATAAGGGATAAGATTATGAAATTAAATCATGATGATCCTTAAGAGGGACATTTTAGTGTTAAGTGCATTCTTGAGTGCATCCAGAGGAAATACTTTTGATGTGGTATGATAATAGATGTTCAGAAATACATGTGCACCTACAATATCTATTAACAGATTAAAATGCACTGTCACAAGAAATATAGCTAATTAAAACTACTTTCTATTCTCACCTCTCCTTTTGAAATAATGATAATGGATTTCATTATCAAACTCTTATCATCTAAGTGGAACAGCAAGATCTATGATTTAATCATAGTGTTTGTAGACAAATTAATCAAGTATGTAGTTTACAAACCAGTTAATAAAGGTATAAGCACATCAGAGCTTGTGAATCTGATATTTGATACCTTCATCAGATTTTTCAGTTATCTGTGCTATTAAGTAATAGACCACACTAGAATATTCAACTCTAATAAATACTAGTTAATACTCTACTATCTCCTAAAAGTGTGCTAACAGTTAACAACTGCATTCCACCCTCAAATAGACAGCCAAACTGAAAGGCAGAATCAGATGCTTAAGTACTACCTGCATATCTACTGTAACTTCTATTAGGATGACTGAGCTAAATGATTGCTACTAGCATAGTTCTCCTATAACACCTTTACACATAGTATCCTCAAGATGTTCTCTATAGAAGTACTAATGAGTTTTCAATCTGAACTGCATCTTAACATTGAATTAGACATTAACATGAGAGGGGAAGAAGTATAGAAGATAACAGAACATGTACATCATATAAGAGAAATATAAAATAATCTGCAAGAATCTCTTCTGAAGGCCCAGAAAACACAGAAGAAATACTATAATTAGTATCATAAGAAGAAGTATTTCATAGTTGGAGACTAGATCATACTGCACTCAAAAAACATCAGCACATTACATTTAAGTTTGAAGTTAAATTATTATCAACTTGGCCCTTTCAAAATTATTAATAAGTGAGGAAAATAGGTGTATAAACTGAAACTTACACTATAATATAAAGATATACACTCTATTTTTCATATCTCATTGCTTGAACTGTATCATGTGCAGCACAGTGAAATCCTGGAGGCTAAATTAATGATGATAGATGGAGTCAAGAAGTTTGAAATTGAAGAGATCCTAGAGAAGTATAACTATTTTAATGGCTAGTAGTATCTTGTGTGCTGGAAAAATACAATAGAGGCAGAGAATTCCTGGGAAAATGCAGAAAACCTTAAAAATGTGCAGAATCTAATTGATAAGTTCAATGTATAGTTTGATCATAAGATGATGAAGCTGAAGTGCTATTAATCTAAATAATAACTAACCTATATATAGGAAGAGGAGAAGAGGAAGAATAAGTTTCTGAAAATCAAATCTCATTATTTCATACTAATATTAAAAGCCTCAAGGGGCACAGTAGATAAAAAATAAATCAAAAAATACTAGAGAAAAACTAGAGCACACACTACATCTAACCCAGAGGGGCAGGCTATTTTCACCAAAGTCAGAATCAATCAAGCACACTAAAACAAAATAATTATACTTACATAAAGAACTAAAGTGATATCAAATAACCCCTCTACCTCCTCTAATACTTTCTTATATTGAATGGCTGCTTGGCCTTATCATCATTAAATCCTAGGAAGTAGCTATATTGTATTAGTATACTTAGACTTATCTGACAGGTTCTTAAAGTAATTTAATTACTCACTCACATCAATTAACTCCACAGTGTTTGCATACATATTAATAGGAACCTACAGCACAGTTAGCAATCAGTTTTTTCTTTTCAAATTAACTATAGGAAAACTCACTATCTTACAGTGATGATAGTACTATGCACATCAAGAACAGCAAGTTACATATAGATTCTTAGAAGAATAATAAAATGCCTTCATGCTAGTCTTAATGATTAGATAGTGAACACACTCTTCACATCATTTCAGTAAGTATAGACTCTTAGTAGATTTCTTCTAGTACTTATCCTCTTTCTTATTATCATCATCATTATTATTATTCTTATTCTTATTCTTCTCATTCTCATCCTCATTCTTATTATTACTATCATCCTCTGAGGTCTGTATAGCAAGCTACATAAAATCTCCAGCCAACTGGGTAGTAGGCATCAGGGCAGTGAGGGTAGGAGCAGAATGAACTAAGATAATAAGAGATATAAAAGTAAATAGATAGCTAAGTGTGTAGAGAGGGGCAGCAGCAGCAAAAAACAGCATAGAGGCACATGCAGAAGAGGGGCTATAGAAGAAGACAAAAAGAAAATCTCTACAGTGAGAGGGTATAGCTAGGGAGAGGTATAATAGAGTTTGAGAATTCTAGGGTGAGAGAGTATCACACAGGGAGATAGCCAGCCCCACAAGAAAGTTAGGAGAGGAGAGAGAGCCTGATAGCACATACCTTCCACACACATATAATGATGTGAGAGTTTGGGGGGCTATTTTAAATTGATATTTTTTGTTTTAAACTACCAAAGTACACTTATTAGCAATTTCTATGACATGGTACCTCAATAACATGGAAGAAGCAAAGAAAAGCAATATATTATACTCAGGTAATATCAGATAGCTGTAATATGTAAAAAGCAAAATAATCATCTAACTGTGTGAATGTGCATCTAGACTGGGTAATCTAAAAATAAAGTACAACTAATGCACAAAGCATTTATAAACTAGTAGAAGACATTATAGATACTCAGACAAGAGAATACTATATTAAAGTAGATAATAAGTAGGATGGTAGATTAAATCATAATACTAATATTTAATAGAGAAAATAAAAGAATACAGCAAAGTAGAGAGTATATATATTCATAGCTGTACACCAAATCATCTACTCACCATCACTTAGGTGCTCAATCATGGAAAACAAACATTAACTGCACTATACACTGAATCACCTAGCAATAAAATCACTGATTTCTATAACATAATTAACCTGCAGAATATGGAACTGTCTGATCATAACAGCCTAAATCTTCTATTAAATATAATAGTCTAAATCTTCTATAATATATAACAGTCTGAACCTTCTACAATGTGTAACAGTTTAAACCTTCTATAATGCACATCATGCATTAGCCTGATTTCTTAGCTATAACATGGAAAATTCATGAATCTACTGGAGGCCAGCTCCTAAAGGGGGGGGCAGTTGTAATGTGCAAAGAAGACTGCATGTTATATGTAGATCAACTGCACCCTCAGACCTCAGATCTTGAACCTCAGGCCTGGCAGTATGCCTGGCAATGCACATGTGGTGCACACTTAGTAGCTAGCTATTGATATATATGCTGTGCAGGTTTCTTATGAAAAGAACCAGCAAATAATCCTATTACTATATGACCCCTACATTTGAAATATACATACATTTTTACCTGTCTATTCCCATCACACTATTTAATGACTCATAATCTACCTTTTCAAATCAAAAAACCTTTCTATTCAACACTGGACATTACAGCCATCAGTTTCAGAGTAGTAGGCAATTAAGAGGTATTAAGAGATCTTGAGGAGCTAGCAGATTCAGGTCCAGACAGCTCCAACAAACTGGATTCTACAGTTCAAGATGATTGTACAGAATAGATCATATAAGTAATAAAATAAGCTTCAGAGGAAGGCTTTTACCACTGCAAGCACATTCATCTTCATGCAGGATTCAAAAATAACATCCTTGCTAAGATGATTAATAATAATAAGGACATTCTTACAGCTATCACTCATGAGAAGGTCTACTGTAAAATTAATAGCAACATCACATCAGACATGTTTAGGAATTGAGAGAGACTTGAGTAGATCTTAGCAGTAGTCTCACCAGGTAATAATGAATCAGCAGATGTTGTAGTTTCAGATGAACTATTAAATGCTCTAAGATATGTCAGGCTAGTAGAAGTCTTAGAATAGGATTTGATAGAGTACTTCATAATCTGAGTAGTCAGTCATCAGGGAGTTATAAGTTTCTTGTATAATTTAGGTGTATAATAGTTCTGAATTAGGAACTCACCACCTCCCCTAGAAGTATAATTAGAAGTCAGGGTCTACAGAGCATTTAGCAATGTCAACACAGACTTGAAGTTCAGACAGAAAATAGTAAGCTTTATCTTGAATGATCTAGGTCATCATCTGAAGGCATTCATCAGAGGTGGTAGTAATATTCCAGAGTTCTTGAAGTGGGAATGAGGGGATTATAATTAGCAGGGCAACAGGGAAGGCATGTATTACTCCATGCAGTGTTGCTTTGAATTCTTTGAGGATCTATGAGTCTAACAGTCTCTATTTGTAGTTTACCCAGTGGGTATTGAAGTCTTCAGAAGGTATATCCTATTCACATCAGAAGAGGGCATTAGCCATGGAGTTCTCTGTGCCAGAGCAGTAATGAATTATAAAATGAAAGTAGCTGAGGAATTCAGCTCAGTATATTTAGTACTTAGAGAGTTTATAGGTCATTATGAAATATTAGAGGTTCTTATAATCTGTGATGATTTTAAAGTCTTTCATGCTACAAAGTTTAGAGTCCCATTCTTCTAGACATCAGATAATGATGAGGAGTTCCTTGTTATAGATCTCATAGTTGGCTTTAATAGGACTGAGCTTCTTAAACATAAAGGTATAGAGTTATAGGATATCTTTATCATCCCATTACATGAGAGTACTACCTGTAATGTATTTAGAGGAGTCTATTTTAATTACTATTAGACAGTTAGAATTAAATGTGATGAGCATTAAAGTAGAGACAAACATCTACTTAAAGCATGTAAATGCCTTATCTGCTTCTTTAGACCATTGAAACTACTGGTCTTTATGTGTAAGGTTGGTCAGTAGTTGGATGATATCAGAAAAATTTTGAATGAAATATTAGTAGAAATTTGTGAATCCTAGGAAGCCTTACATACCTTTTACAGTTATAAGAGCCTCTCATTCAAGGATGATAGTGATCTTTTTGGGGTCTATACAGACTCCCTTCCCTGCCTCTATGATGAAGCTGAGGTAGGTTGTCTCTTGAACTTTAAAGGTAGATTTATTAATGTTAATTGGGAGACTGTGTTTATAGAGGTAGATGAGGACTTTTCAGATGTGCTCTTAATGCTACTTGTAGGATCCATCAGTGAAGATAAGAATGTTATTGAGGTAGGCAGAGGCAAATTGATCTAAATAGTCTTATAAGGCCTAGTTGATGTATTTCTGGAAGGTGCTCAGGGCATTCATAAGGTTAAAGGAGGTAACTGTCTATTTGAATAAATTATATCTTGTATAAAAGGTAGTTAGCCATTCATCTCCTTCTATAATTCAGATCTTATAGAACATAGAAATGATATTAAGCTTTATAAACTACTTAGCTCATCTGATCTATTCAAAAGTCTCATTGATTAATAGCAGTAAGTAGCAATCTTTTCAGGTGAAATGGTTGAGGCCCTAATAGTCAATATAGAACTAGAAGTCTTCTCCTGGTTTCTTTACAAAGAGTATAGATGCACCTGCAGGCAAGTTGCTAACTCAGATGAAACTCTTATTCAGAAGGTTATTAAGTGTCTTGCAGAGCACAAGTAGTTCATCACATAATATATTGTATAGGAATCCTCAGGGCAGCTGAGGATCTTTGTCATCTATCTTCTCAAGTTCAATATAATAGTTATATACACTGTGGAATAGTAGGAGCTTCTCAGTAGCCTTATAATTAAAAATGTCAAGGAATTCATGATAGTGTAGAGGGAGAACTGTTGCAGGGTTGATCTTTAGCTTCTTAGAGAGTCATAAGAGAGCTTTCTCTATGTTGGCCATGCTAGCAATAAAGATTTCAATGGGAGGTTAGGACTTAAATTTCCAATTATGGCTTCAGAGGAGGTTATAGGTATTAGTAGAGATCTGGCAAAGGTTGGCAGTCTTATAAATGTCTTTTTTAGAGATATAGATGCCTCTAAAGAATATGACACATTAGTTGCAAGCATCAACAAGGGCTTGATGTTTAGATAGCTATGATAGGTCTAACATGAAGTTATATAGAAGATTCTCAATTTCATATACATAAGTGTTTTCTCAGAGAAATCTGCTAATATCAATATTGAGCTTCATCATATTTTGTATGAAGCTGCCTGTGTCACCATTGACACCCTCAATCTTTCAGGGGTTGATTGGAATACACAGAAGATTATGATGATTAATCATGTGAGGGTGAATCATTGAATAGTAATAATAACTACTGTTCACCATAGCATTCATATTAAAAGAATGATTAACTATAATAGGTATAAAGATCATTAGAATAATCATTTTCTTCTTAAAGGTCTTTCTATCTAACTCTAAGAGCTTCCACTCACAATTTCATACAAAAGCTAGTCTTTTCCCAAGTCTGACTTGGCATCTTTAAAGTCTTCCTCCTCTTCAGACTTAATTTGTACATTTACAGACCATATAGGTAGTTTCAGGGGAATATGAGTTCTGCAGCAGTCAGCAGCTCTATGCCCAGGCTTATCACAGTTAATATAGATATCTCAGGTGTGGTGATTAATAACAGTAGCAGCAATCATATTCAGAATATAAAATGTGTTTGTGCAAGTAGGTTCTATAGGCATTCAATTCATAGCATTCAGGTCTTTCAGCAAAGGGGTCTTAGGAAAGACCTTCCTAGAGGTAGTAGGAGCACCACTGCAGATTCAGCCCTGAATGGCCTTAATCTTAAATAGGTTGTTCTCTATACTGCAGAGCTTCATATAATATTTAAGATACATAGAGGGTTCAATGGAGGCAACAGTCTACTATAGGAGTTCAAATTTAATAGCCTTCTTAAGTAGAGTCTTCTTGACAGTATCATCCTATAGCTGGCCATCAGCTTTCAGGATCCTCTAATTGAATCTCAGGAGAAAGATGGCAAGCAGGTCAGTTTTCTGGCAAATACTGGACAGCCAGGTCAGGGCCCTCTAGGCCACTAAAGGGTCAGAGAAAAGGATGTCAAGCTGGTTGAAGATGACATCAGAGGTCATAGGAATGAGCTTGATATTAATCTTCATTTAAGAGTGGAATCAAGTGATAGTGATGTCAGAGAGTTAGGTGTAGATGTACCAGGCCTGGTCAGCAAGAAATTTAATCACAAGGCTGTTCAAAGTGATCTTGGCCTCTGCACTGAGGCACCAGGTGAGATACTTAGAGACTTATTTGCCTGTGAATTTCTCAAGGGTAGTAAGCCTTTCTTTCAGACATCTCAGGAAGTCCTCAAAAGGAGCAGTCAGGTGAGTAGGAGTCAGAATAGGAGCTAAAGTCAGTATAGATATATAATTTTATTCAGCAGTGAGGTTAATCTTATTCATAAGCTACTGAATGAAGTTTCAGAATTCAGCATCAGAACCCTGAGAAGGGATGCTGTCTTCACATAGAGGGTCTATATTTATAATAGATTTAAAAGATTGTTTAGATTTGGAGAGTTCAGAAGATTCAGAAAGTTCAGAGGATTTAAAAAGTTCAGAGGAAAATTTTATGAAATATTAATATAGACCATCAGGGCTTTGAGGCCTTTCACTGACACATTATCTAGTGGAGCTGAACTGATAGTAATTTCAGAAGAGTTTACTATACATATAGATTGTATTTGGAAGAATCTACTATACATATAAATCACATTCAGAGGGTAAATATGATGAGGATCTCTAAGAAGAGATCAAGCAAGTAATTATAAAATGTAACAGGTATGCTCTGATAAGTAGATTGTGCAAGCTATACACTAGAATCAAGATTGTAATTACTAGAGAAGAAAAGAAAAAAGGAAAAGAAATCATAAGGTTATATGATATAAATAGAAGAGAATTACACAAAATCAGAGCAAATAAACATTTATATAAAGGCCTGGTCAGAGGCTTCCAATCAGGCAGTCAGAGATCAGGCAAAGTTCAGATGAGCTATGAATATAGGGTATAAGGGCATAGCCCTTCACACTCTTAGCACTTATCTTTCTTCTTCTTAGCTTTCTTCTCATCATTATTATTATCATTATTTTTATTTTTATTCTTCTTATTCTCATTCTTATTCTTATCATCACCATCATTCTCTAGAGTCTGTATGATAAGCTATATAAAATCTCCAGTCAACTAGGTAGCAGGTGTCAGAGCAGCAGGGATGAGAGTAAGATAGATTAGAATGATAGAGGATATAAGAATAAATAGATGACTGAATGTGTAAAGAGGAGTAGTAGCAGCAAAAGATAGTATAGAGGTACATATAGAAAAGAAGTTATAAGAGAAGATAAAAGAGGGATCTTCATGATAGAAAGATATAACTAAAGAGAAGTGCAACAAAGTTTAAGAACTCTAAAATAGAGAAGCACTGTACAGGAAAGTAATGAATCCTATAAGAAGATTAGAAGAGGAGAGAGAGTCTAACAGCATACACCCTCTACACACATATAATAATATAGGAGTTTGAGAGGCCATTTTGAATTGATATTTTTTATTTCAGACTATCAAAGTACATCTATTAGTAATTTCTATGACATGATACCTCAATAATATGGAAGAAGCAAAAAAAAGTAGCATATTACACTCAGATAATATTATATAGTTGTGATATATAAAAAGTAAAATAATCATCTAACTGTATAGACATACATCTAGGCTGAGTAATTTAAAAATGAAGTATAACTAGTGCATAAAGTATTTATAAACTAGTAGAAGATATTATAGACACTCAGATAAAAAGATATTATATTAAAGTAAATAATGAATAGAATGATAGATCAAATCATAATGCTAACATTTAATGAAGGAAATAAAATAATATAGTAAAGTAAAGAGTATATATATTTATAGCTATATATTAAATTACCTACTCACTATTACTCAGACACTTAATTATAGAAAACAAATATTAATTATACTACATACTAAATTACCTGGCAATAAAATTACTGATTCCTGCAACATGATTAACCTACAGAATATGAAACTATCTAATCATAATAGCTCAAATCTTTTATTAAGTATAATGACCTAAATCTTCTATAATGCATAATAGTCTAAACCTTCTATAATGTGCATTATGTATTAGCCCAATTCTTTAGCTATGACACAGAAAATCCATGAATCTACTGGAGGCTAGCTCCTAAAGGAAGAGGCAGTTATAATATATAAAGGAGACTACATGTTATATATAGATCAACTGTGCTCTCAGACCTCAGATTTTGAACCTTGAGCCTAGCAGTATGCCTGACAGTGTGTCTGGCAATGCACACATGATGCACACTTAGTAGCTAGCTATTGATATATATACTGTGCAGGTTTCTTATGAAAAGAACTAGCAAATAATCTTATTACTATATGACTCCTACATTTAAAATATATATATATTTTTACCTGTCTATTTCTATCACACTGTTTAATGACTCATAGTCTGTCTTTTTGAATTAAAAAGCCTTTATATTCAATGCTAGACATTACACATTGAACATACTATATACTGTATATTGATGATGTTGAGATCATCACTATAAAATAAATAGATATAATAATTAGGATTAAATATATAGCTTATATTATTTATCTATATTAACTAGAGGGAGATAAACTGATTGCTCTGTTCAGTATAATTCTAAATGAGAAGCCAGTAATATCAGAAGCCTACTATAAATATAAAGATATTTTCTTAGAAGCTATAGTAGAACTACTTCTAGAACATACATAATATAATCATTTAATTAATTTAATATCTAGAAAAGAACTCTCCTACTGACTGATCTATAATCTCTCTATTAAAGAACTAAAGATACTATGTAAATATCTGAAATCTAATCTGAAAAAAGGATGAATATGCTCATTGAAAAGCCCTGCAGACATACTAATATTTTTTATCCTAAAAAAATGAAATTATATGCCTTTATATAGACTATTATGAGCTTAATATTATTAGCATAAAGAATTAATATTCTCTCCTCTTAATTAATAAAATGATTGACAGACTGGCCAGTGTAAAAATTTACTTGCAGTTAAATCTCTATATTATATATCACTAACTATATATATGTAAAGATGATGAGTGAAAAACAGCTTTCTGAATGTACTATAGTTATTTTAAATACTAAGTAGTTCCTTTTAAACTCATAAATGTACTGATAACATTCTAATTCTATATTAATAAGACTCTAAATGATCTTCTAGATATCTACTATATTATCTATCTGAATAATATTATCATCTACTTGAACTTAGAGGAAGAGCACTGCAAGTATGTGTGCATAATATTGAAATGCCTGTATACCTATAAATTATATATAAAACTTAGTAAATATACATTTCATGTGAATTACATTAATTTCCTTAGCTTTATAATTAGTATCAATAATATTAAAATAGAATAGAGCTAAATTGATATTATTCTCTTCTGGCTGAAACCTAAGTATATTTATGACATCTAAATATTTCTAGGGTTTGTGAATTTTGATTACTATTTTATAGATAGATTCATAGTGAAAGCACAGCCTTTATCTATACTTATAAAAGATACAATATGAAAAGGCTAGAATCAAAAGATGATCCTCCTCAATGCTAATGTGCAGAAAGTTTTTTAAGAGCTAAAAAATATATTTATAAAGGCCCTGATTCTTACACACTTCAACCCAGATTGAAAACTCTGGGTGAAGCCAGATGCATCAGATTTTGCACTGAATGTGATTCTCTTATAATTAGATTTAAATAATAGATAATGACATTTAGTTGCATACTATTTATAAGGCTTATTACTAATAAAATATAATTATAATATATATAATTAGAAGCTCTTTACTATCCTTATAGCATTCAAGTAATAACACTACTACCTATATAGTATTTATTTCCCTATAATGATTTTATCTGACCATACTAACCTATAACACTTCATGATGATAATAGAGTTAGTTGGATATTAAATATAATGAATGGAAATACTCTCTACATTTAACTTTATTATTAAGTATTATTTAGAAATAAAGAATCCTATAGATGCATCTAGTTGTCACCCTAACTATAAAGAAAATGCCTTAAAATGAATACTATTATTAATAATTCAAGAAAAGCTTCTTTAAGGAATATTTTGAACACTAAATATAGATATATAGATACAGCTGGAAGATCTCAGTCAGTAAATAACTAATATAATAATATATTTAAAATTATTAAATAATAAAGAAAATGTAATTTGTATTAGTGTACTTGTTTTCTATATATATTAAAATACATGTGCAGATGAGAGATGTATTATTAGTAATATAAAAAGATTAACTCATTTAGTGCTATACATATTAATTAATATAATTATAGAATCTAATATAATTTATGAATCTTTTCTTGCTGAATTTATTATGGAATTTCTATGCTACATGCAAGCTCAGGATGCTGAGCATACTGAGATATATAGAAGAATAAAAGTAGGTAAAATGAATGAGATTGAGTGTTTAAACTGGATGACTAACTAAAATAATTTACTTTATTATAAGAGTTATATTTCTATTCCTATAGATTAAGTGATAAGGGATGAGATCATAAAATTGAATTATAATGATTCTTAAGAGAGACATTTTGATGTTAAGTGTACTCTTAAGTACATTCAGAGAAAATACTTTTAGTATAGTATAATAATGAATGTTTAGGAATATGTGTGCACCTATAATATTTACCAATAAATTAAGATGTACTATTACAAGAAATATAATTAATTAGAACTACTTTCTATTCTCATTTCTTCTTTTAAAATGATGATAATAGATTTTATTATCAAACTTCTATCATTTAAGTAGAACAGCAAGATCTATAATTTAATCATAATATTTATAGATAAATTAATCAAGTATGTAGTTTATAAATTAGTTAATAAAGGTATAAGTGCATCAGAGTTTGTAAATCTAATATTTAACATCTTCACTGGATTTTTCAGTTACCCACATCATTAAGTAATGAACTGTACTAGGATATTCAGCTCCAGTAAATACTAATTAATACTCTACTGTCTTCTAAAAGTGTGCTGATGATTAACAACTGTATTTTACTCTTAAATAGATGATTAAATTGAGAGATAGAATTAGATACTCAAGTACTACCTGCACATCTACTGTAATTTCTACCAGAATGACTAGGCTAGATGATTATTGCTAGCACAGTTCTCCTATAATATCTCTACATATAGTATCCTCAAGATGTTCCCTGTGGAAGTACTGATAGATTTTCAATCTGAACTATATCTTAATATTAAACTAAATATTAATATGAAGGAGGAAGAAGTGCAGGAGGCAACAGAATATATATATTATATAAGAGAAGTATAGAATAATCTATGAGAATCTCTTCTAAAAGCTTAGAAAACACAGAAGAAATACTATAACTAATGTTATAAGAAGAAGTATTTTATAGTTGAGAACTAGATCATATTATACTTAAAAAACATCAATATATTATACTTAAGTCTGAAGCTCAATCATTGCTAACTTAACTCTTTCAAAATTATTAATAAGTGGGGAAAATAGATATACAAACTGAAACTTATATTATAATATAAAAATATATACCTTATTTTTCATATCTCATTACTTGAATCATACCACACATGGCATGGTGAAATCCCAGAGGCTAAATTAATAATAATAGATAGAGTTAAAGAGTTTAAGATTAAAGAGATCCTAGAGAAATATGACTATTTTAATGATTAGTAGTATTTTGTGCACTGGAAAAATATAACTAAGGCAGAGAATTCCTGAGAGAACACAGAAAACCTTAAGAATGTGTAGGATTTAGTTAATGAGTTTAATATACAATTTGATTATAAGATGATGAAGCTGAAGTACTATTAACTTAAATAATAACTAGTCTATATATAGAAAGGAGAGAAGAGGAAGGATAGGTTCCTAAAAATTAAATCTTATTATTTTATATTAATATTAAAAGTTCTGAGAGGCATAGGAGACAAAAAATAAATCAAAAAATATCAGAGAAAATCTGGAGTATACACCATGTCTAGCCCAGAAGAGCAGGCTATTTCCACTAAAGTCAGAATCAATTAAGCACATCAAAATAGAATAATTATACTTATATAAAGAACTGAGGTGACATCAAATAATTTCTCTATTTTTTTCAATACTTTCTTATATTAAATAACTACTTAATTTTATTACTATTAAATCCTAGGAAGCAACTGCATTGCATCAGTATACTTAGATTTATCTGATAGATTTTTAAAGTAATTTAATTACTCAGCCACATCAATTAACTTCATAGTATCTATATATGCATTAATGGGAACCTACAGTGCAGTTAGTAATTAATCTTTTTCAAATTAACTATAAGAAAACTCACTATCTTACAGTGATGATGATATTATATACACTAAGAACAGTAAGTTACATATAGATTCTCAGAAGAATAATAAAATATCTTTATATTAGTTTTAATGATTAGATAGTAAATATACTTCCTACATCATTTTAGTAAGTATAAACCCTTAATAGACCTCTTTCAGAAATCAGTATTTATCTTTCTTCTTTTTAGCCTTCTTTTTATTATCATCATCATCATTATTCTCATCCTTATTCTTCTTATTCTCATCCTTATTTTTATTATCATTATTATCCTCCAGGGTCTGCATGGTGAGCTGCACAAAATCTCTAGCTAATTAAGTAGCAGGCATTAAGATAGTAGGAGTAAGAGTAGGATAGACTGAGATAATAGAGGATATAGAGGCAGATAAATAGCTGAGCATGTAGGGAGGAGTAGTAGTAGTAAAAAATAATATAGGGGTACATACAGAAGAGGAATTATAGGAGAAGATAAAAGAGAAATCTTTATAGTGAGAGAGTATAACTAGGAAGGAATATAATGGAGTTTAAGGACTTTAGGGTAGAAAAGCATCATGCAGGAGAGTAGCTGACTCTATAAGAAAGTTAGGAGAGAAGAGAGAGTCTGACAGCACATACTTTCTATACACATATAATAATATGGGAGTTTGGAGGGCCATTTCAAATTGATATTTTTTTTTTTTTAGATTATTAAAGTATACCTATTAGTAATTTCTATGACATGATACCTTAACAACATGAAAGAAATAAAGAAAAGTAGTATATTATACTCAGATAATATCATGCAGCTGTAACATGTGAAAAGTAAAATAATCATCTAACTATATAAATGTATATTCAGACTGGGTAATCTAAAATAAAGTGCAACTAATGTATAAAGTATTTATAAACTAGTAGAAGACATTATAGATGCTCAGATAAGAAGATATTATACTAAAGTAAATAATAAGCAGGATGATAGATTAAATTATAATACTAATATTTAATGAAGGAAATGAAAGAATGTAGTAAAATAAAAAGTATATATATTTATAGTTACACACTAAATTACCTATCTATTATTACTCAGGCACTTAATCACAGAAAATAAACATTAACTGCACTACACATCAAATCATCTAGTAATGAAATTGCTGATTCCTACAATATAATTAGCCTGCAGAATATGAAACTATCTGATTACATTAATCTGAACCTTTTATTAAATATAATAATCTGAATCTTTTATAAAGTGTAACAGCCTGAACCTTCTATAATGTATATTACATATTAGTCTGATTCTTCAGCTATGACATGGAAAATTCATGAATTCACTGGAGGCTAACTCCTAAAGGAGGGAGTAGTTATAATGCATAAAGGAGATCACACATTACATATAGATTAACTACACCCTTAGACCTCAGATCTTAGACCTTGGGCCTGACAGTATGCCTGACAGTGTGCCTTGCAATGCACACATAGTGTGCACTTAGTAGCTAGCTATTAATATATATACTGTGCAGATTTCTTATGAAAAGAACCAGTAAACAGTCTTATTACTATATGATCCCTACATTTAAAATATACATACATTTTTACCCCTTTATTCTCATCACACTGTTTAACAACTCATAGTCCATCTTTTAAATTAAAAAGCCTTTATATTCAGCGCCAGATATTACACTAAAAACTATTCTCATTCAAGTAAGAAATCACTATAAATTCACTGTGTAAGAAGAAGTCCTTCAATTTCTAAATAAAAATAGAGTCTAAAAGGACAAAATCTCTAAATCATACATTTAGAGGCTAATTCTTATAACTTAAGTTTACCTCTTACTTTAAGTACTCTTACTGCAATAAATTAGGTTATATTTCTGATGACTACTGAGAACTTCATCTCAAAAAGCATATAAAGAAGTGTGAGTTAAAAAACTAGATTCCTCAGTGCTGAGTACTACTATAGTGCTGGGAGTAAATAAGATGAGATGAAGATATAGTAAAGAAATAATAATAATTAAAATATAGTTAGAAATCCCTTAAGAGTTACTTATTATCTATTAACTTAAGTGTAGAAGTAAATTTTATCAGTCAGAAATAAATAAAAGTATACTTTAAAAAAGATAGTAAAGATTCATACTGAATCAGTATAATTAATAAATACTAGGTTATAGCCTATAATTAACATGAGATATATACATACATAATTAATGATAAGAAACTCTCTTATGATCAGAGCTTTCACTTTAAAGTAGTAAATATAAAAGGCTATAATATCATTCTAAGATTCTCCTGGCTTAAGGCTGTAGATCCTAATATCTAATGGTTAAAATCACACTAAATATATTATATATTATATATTAATAATATTAAGATTATTATTATGAAATAGATAGATGTAGTAGTCAGAATTAGATGTATAACTTATATTATTTACTTATATTAATTAGAAGAGGATAAATTGATTGCTCTGTTCAGTATAATTCTAGATAGAAAGCTAGTAATACTAGAAGCCTACTATGAATATAAAGATGTTTTCTCAGAAGCTATAGTAGGACTACTTCTAAAATATATATAATATAATTATTTAATTAATTTAATATCTGGAAAAGAACTCTCCTACTAATTAATCTATAATTTCTTTATTAAAGAATTAAAGGTACTATATAAATACCTGAAATCTAGTCTGAAAAAAGGATGGATATATTTATTAAAAAGCTCTGCAGGCACACTAATATTTTTCATTCTAAAAAAAATAGAATTATATATCTTTATATAGACTACTACAGGCTTAATACTATTAGCATAAAGAATTAATATCCTCTCCTCTTAATTAATAAAATAATTAACAGGCTAGTCAGTATAAAGATCTACTTGCAGTTAGACCTTCATAATATATATCACTAACTATACATATATAAAGATGATGAGTGGAAAATAGCTTTTTAAATATACTATAATTATTTTAAATATTAAGTGATCCTCTTTAGACTTATAAACACACTAATGATATTTCAATTTTATATTAATAAAACTCTGAGTGATCTTCTAGATATCTATTATATTATCTACCTGGATGATATTATTATTTATTTAAATTTAGAGAAAGAGCACTGCAAGCATGTGTGCATGATGTTAAAATACCTATACACCTATAAATTATATGTAAACCTTAGTAAATATACATTCTATATGAATTATATTAATTTTCTTGACTTTATAATTAGTATGAATGATATTAAGATAGAATAAAATTAAATTAATATTATTTTTTTCTGATTAAAACCTAAGTGTGTCTGTAACATTCAGATATTTCTAGAGTTTATGAATTTTTACTGCTATTTTATAGATAGATTCACAGTAAAAGCACAGCTCTTATTTACACTCACAAAAGATATAATATAAAAAGGCTAGAACTGAAAGATGATCCTCTTCAATACTAATATATAGAAAGTTTTTTAAGAGCTAAAAAGTGTATTTATAAAGGCCTTAATTCTTATACATTTTAATCTAAATTAGAAACTTCAGATGGAGCTAAATACATCAGGTGTTATACTAGATACAATTCTCTTATAATTAGATTTAAATGATGGATAATAGTACCTAGTTGTATATTATTCATAAGGCTTATTACTAACAGAACATAATTATAATATATATAATTAGAAACTTCTTATTATTCTCATAGCATTTAAGTAATAATACTACTACCTACATGATATATATTTTCCTGTGATGATTTTATCTGATCATGTTAATCTATAGTATTTTATAATAATAATAGAGTTAGTAGAATATTAGATATAATGAATGGAAATACTCTCTACATTTAACTTTATCATTAAGTATTATTTAGAAATGAAGAATCTCATAGATGTATCTAGTTATTATTCTAATTATAAAGAAAATACTCTAAGATGAATATTATTACTAATAATTCAAGAAAAGCTACTTTAAGGAATATTTTAAATACTAGATATAGATGTATAGATGCAGCTGGAAGATCTTAGTCAGTAAATAACTAATATAATAATATATTTAAAACTATTAAATAATAAGAAAAATGTAATTTATATGAATATACTTACTTTTTATGCATATCAAAATGTGTGTGCAAATGAGAGATATATTACTAATAATATAAAAAGGCTAGCTCATCTAGTGCTATAAATATTAATTAATATAATTATAGAATTTAATATAGTCTATAAATCCTCTCTCACTAAACTCATCACAGAATTTCTGTATTATATGCAAGCTTAGAATGCTAAGTATACTGAGATACATAGAAAAATAAAAGTAGGTAAAATAAATAAAATTAAGTGTTTGAACTGAATAACTAATTAAGATAGTCTACTTTATTATAAGAATTATATTTCTATCCTTATAGATCAAATGATAAGGGATAAGATCATAAAATTAAATTATAATAATTCTCAAGGGAAATATTTTAGTGTTGAGTATACTTTTGAGTGCATCTAGAGGAAATACTTTTAATATAATATGATAATAGATATTTAGAAATATATGTGCATCTATAATATATATTAACAGGTTAAAATACATTATTATAAGGAATATAATTAATTAGAACTACTTTCTATTCTCACCTCTTTTTTTAAAATAATGATAATGAATTTCATTATTAAACTCATATCATTTAAGTAGAATAGTAAGATCTATAATTCAATCATAATATTTATAGATAAATTAATTAAGTATATAATTTATAAATTAATTAATAAAGATATAAGTATATTAGAGCTTATGAATTTAATATTCAATATCTTCACTAGATTTTTTAGTTACCCATACTATTAGGTAATAGATCACACTGAAATATTCAGCTTCAATAAATACTAATTAATACTTTACTATCTCCTGAAAGTATGTTAATAGTTAATAACTATATTTCACTCTCAAATGAATAGCTAAATTAAGAGGCAGAATTAAATACTTGAGTATTACCTATATATTTATTATAACTTCTATTAGAATGACTAGGCTAGATGATTGCTGCTAGTATAGTTCTTCTACAACACCTCTATATATAGTATCCTTAAGATATTTCCTGTAGAAGTACTAATAGATTTTTAATCTAAACTATATTTTAATATTAAATCAGATACTAATATGAAGAGAAGAGAAGTACAGAAGATAATAGAATATATATATTATATAAAAAAATATAGAATGATTTATGAGAATTTCTTCTGAAGATCTAAGAAATATAAAAAAAATACTATAATTAATATTATAAGAAGAAATATTTTACAGTTAGAGACTAGGTCATACTACACTCAAAAAACATCAGTATATTATACTTAAGTTCAAAGCTTAATCATTATTAACTCAGCTCTTTTAAAATTATTAACAAGTAGGAGAAATAAATATACAAATTAAAACTTACATTATAATATAAAGATATACATCTTATTTTTCATATCTTATTACTTGAACTATACTATATGTGATATAGTGAAATCTCAGAGGCCAAATCAATAATAATAGATAAAGTTAAAAAATTCAAAATTAAAGAGATTCTAGAGAAGTACAACTATTTCAACAGCTAGTAATATCTTGTGTGCTGGAAACTACAATAAAGGCTGAGAATTTCTAGAAGAATACAGAAAACCTTGAGAATACATAGAATCTAATTGATAAGTTTAATGTGCAGTTTAGTTATAAGGTGATAAAGCTGAAGTGTTATCAACTCAAGTGATAACTAACCTGTATATAGAAAGGAGAGAAGAGATAAAAAATAAATCAAAAAATATCAGAGAAAACTTAGAGTGTACATCATATCTAGCCTAGGGAGGCAGGCTATTTCCACTAAAGTCAGAATCAACTAAGTACATCAAAATGGGATAATTATACTTACATAAAGAATTAAGATAATATTAAATAATCTCTTTACCTCCTTCAATACTTTTTTATGTAACACACAAAGAAGACTGTATATTACACATAGATCAACTATGCTCTCAGACCTCAGATTTTGGACCTCAGGTCTAGTAGTGTGCCTGACAGTGCACCTGGCAATGTGCATGTGATGCATACTTAGTAGCTAGCTATTAATATATATACTGTGTAGATTTCTTATGAAAAGAACCAGTAAATAATCCTATTACTATATGACTCCTACATTTAAAATATATATACATTTTTACCTGTCTATTTCTATCATACTATTCAATAACTCATAGTCTACTTTTTTAAATCAAAAAGTCTTTATATTCAACATCAGACATTACAGTTCTGTTTGCTCACTTCTGAGTAAATAGTCCATCAGAAATAGATAAACAACAGTAAGATAACTTATAAAAAGATTATAAATAACTATAGAAAAACCTCTTAAGTACATATTAACTTCTCTGCACAGCAAGAAACCAGCAATGATAAACTACAACTTAAACCTTTACAAAATCCTTCACAGGATTCTCTGCAGAAATTCAACTATAAATCAACTGTGAGTAATGAAGGGTCAGATGATAAAGACCTACACCTACCTATTATATAGTTACATATAATTAAAGAATGCATTAAAGAACTATAGATGTAATAGAAAATCCAAAAGGCAGAATGTGTTATGAAGGTACTGGAGAACTAGCTAGTACAAAATGAATTAATAGATTAAGAGGTAGTTATACTAATTGTGCAGGAGAAAACCACAGCTTAAGATTAAATCTTGAAAAAATCTCATATAGAAATAACCCAGTTACCCTACTAAACTATCTGTCTAAAGGTTGATATTTCCTTCAAATATTAAGAAAAAAGTATGTCAGAGCTTGAGGACTTCATCATTCAAACTAAAATAAAATTCAAACACAATAAAGATTACTATATCATTAAAAAATACTACATTTAGGATGCTATGTAGAAGTTCACCATGAAACCTCTCTACTAATAAGATATCTTTCATAAGAATTATAAAATAAACTTAGAGAATCTATTACTCATCTGAGAAGATCTCTATATATAATTATAATTACATCTTATGGATCTAGATGCACTTCAACAGCAATCAATCAAGAGATATAGATATATAATAATAAAATAATTAATCTATCTAAGATTTCACTAAGTATCTTCTCAACCTGAAGAAATATTTACTCTATAAGATCCAGAAGAAACAGTACAGTTTCAACCTGATGAATTACTATTAAGAGGAAATTCAGATTTATATGCACCTAATAAAGAGAGACCTCAAAAATTATAAAGAGATATTAATATTTCTATGTAAGGTAGAGTAGCATTATAAGGACTAAAAACTATTCTTATTTAAGTAAAAAACTACTGTAAATTCACTGTATAAGAAGAAGTCTTTTGATTCTCAAATAAAAATAGAGTTTAAAAGGAAAAAATCTCTGAACTGCACACTTAAAGGTTAATTCTTATGATCTAAGTTCATCCTTCACCCTAAGTACTCTCACTATAATAAATTAGGCTATATTCTCAATAACTACTGGGAACTTCATCCCAAAAAGTGCATGAAGAAGTATGAGTTAAAAAACTAGATCCTTCAGTGCTGAGCACTACTATAATACTGGAAGTAAATAAGATAAAATGGAGGTACAGTAAAAAAGTAATAATAATTAAGATATAGCTAGAAATCCTCTAAGAGTTAGTCATTGCCTGGGCACTTATTAACTTAAATGTAGAAGTAAATTTTATCAGCTAAAAATAAGTAAAAGTACATCTTGAAAAAGGCAGTAAAGATTCATACTGAATCAGTGCAATTAATAGACATTAGATTATAGCCTACAATTAACATGAGATATATACATGCATAATTAATAATAAGAGACTCTCTCATAATTAGAGCTTTCACTTTGAAGTAGTAAATATAAAAGACTATGATATCATCCTGAGATTCTTCTAGCTCAAGACTATAAATCCCAACATCTAATAGTTAAAATTACACTGAATATACCACACATTATATATTAATAATATTAAGATTATCATCATGAAACAGATGAATGTAGCAGTCAGAATTAAATATATAGCTTATATTATTTACCTATATTAATTAAAAGGGAATAAACTAATTACTCTATTCAGTATAATTCTAGATAGAGAGCTAGTAATATTAGAAGTCTATTATAAATATAAAGATATTTTCTTAGAAGCTATAGCAGGATTACTCTCAGAACATGCATAATATGATCATTTAATTAATTTGATATCTAGAAAAAAACTTCCCTACTAATCAATCTATAATTTCTCTATTAAAGAACTAGAGGTGCTGTGCAAATACCTAAAATCTAGTCTGAAAAAAGAATGAATATACCTATTAAAAAGCTCTGTAGATGTACTAATATTTTTTGTTCTGAAAAAAGATGGAATCATGCACCTTTATATAGATTATTATAAGCTTAATATTATTAGTATAAAGAACTAATATTCTTTTCTTTTGATCAGCAAAATGATTGACAGGCTGACCAGAATAAAGATTTACTTGTAATTAAATCTCCACAATGTATATTACTAACTATATATATATAAAAATGATAAGTAGAAAATAGCTTTCTAAACATACTATAATCATTTTAAATACTAAGTGGTCTTCTTTAGACTTACAAATATACTAGTAATATTCTAATCTTATATTAATAAGACTCTAAGTAATCTTCTAGATATCTACTGTGTTGTCTATCTAAATGACATTATTATTTACTCAAACTTAGAGAAAGAGCACTACAAGTATGTGCATATAATGCTGGAACACCTGTGCATCTACAAATTGTATGTAAAACTTAGTAAATATATATTTTATATGAATTACATTAATTTTCTTAACTTTATCATCAGTATGAATGACATTAAGATGAAATAGAGCTAAATTAATACTATTCTCTTCTAGCTGGAATCTAAGTGTGTCTGTAACATTCAGATATTTCTAGGGTTTATGAATTTTTACTATCATTTTATAGATAAATTTACAGTAAAAGTACAGCCCTTATCTACACTCACAAAAGATATAATATAAAAAGGTTAGAATCAAAAGATGATCCTTCTCAATGCTAATATATAGAAAGCTTTTCAAGAGCTGAAAAGTGCATTTATAAAGACTCTAATCCTTATGCACTTTAATCTGAATTAAAAACTCTAGGTGGAGCTAAATACATTAGATTTCACACTAAATGTAATCTTCTCATAGTTAGATCTAAATGATGAATAATAGCATTTAATTATATATTATTTATGAGGCTTATTACTGGCAGAGCATAATTATAATATATATAATTAGAAACTTCTTACTATTCTTATAGCATTCAAGTAATGATGCTACTACCTGCATGATGTATATTTTCCCATGATAGTTTTATCTAACTATACTAATCTATAATATTTTATAATGATAATAGAATTAGTCAGATGTCAGATATAATGAATGGAAACACTCTCTACATTTAACTTTATCATTAAGTATTATTTAGAGATAAAGAATCTCATAAATGTATCTAGTTATCACTCTAACTATAAAGAGAATGCTCTATGATAAATACTATTATTAATAATTCAAGAAAAGCTTCTTTAAGAAATATTTTGAACATCAGATATAGATGTGCAGACACAGCTGAAAGATCTCAGTTAGTAAATAACTAATATAGTAGTATATTTAAAACTACTAAATAACAAGGAAAATGTAATTTACATTGATATACTTACTTCTTACACATATTAAAATGTATGTGCAGATGAGAGATATATTACTAATAATATAAAAAGACTAGCTCATTTAGTATCATAAATATTAATTAATATAGTTATGAAATTTAATATAGCTTATAAATCTTCTCTTACTAAATTCATTACAGAATTCCTGTGTTGCATGCAAGCTCAGAATACTGAGCATACTAAAATATATAGAAAAATGAAAATAAATGAAATAAATAAAACTGAGCATTCAAATTGAATAATTAACTAAGATAATTTACTTCATTATAAGGGTTACATTTTCATCTCTGTAGATCAAGTAATAAGAGATGAGATCATAAAATTAAATCATGATGATCCTTAAGAGAAACATTTTAATATTAAGTATATTTTTGAGTGTGTCTAAAGGAAATACTTTTAATATAATATAATAATAGATGTTTAGAAATATGTGCACATCTATAATATCTACTAATAAATTAAGACATACTATCATAAGAAATATGATCAATTAGAATTACTTTCTATTTCTATCTTTTCTTTTGAAATAATAATAATGAATTTCATCATCAAACTCCTACCATCCAAGTAGAATAGCAAGATTTATGATTTAATCATAATATTTATGAACAAATTAATCAAGTATGTAGTTTATAAATCAGTTAATAAAGGTATAAGTGCATCAGAGCTCATAAATCTGATATTTGATACTTTCACCAGATTTTTTAGTTATCTATATTATTAAGTAATAGATCATACTGGGATATTCAGCTCTAGTAAATACTGATTAACACTCTACTATTTTCTGAAAGTACATTAATAGTTAATAACTATATTTTACCCTTAAATAGATAGCTAAACTAAGAGGTAGAATTAAATGCTTGAGTACTATCTGCATATCTACTATAACTTCTATTAGGATAATTAGGCTAGGTGGTTGCTGCTAGCATAGTTCTTCTATAATACCTTTACATATAATATTCTTAAGATATTTCCTGTGGAAGTGCTGATGGGTTTTCAACCTGAACTATATCTAAATGTCAAACTAGACACTAATATGAGAGAGGGAGAAGCATAGAAGATAATGAAATATATGCACTATATAAGAAAAGTATAAAATAATTTATAAGAATCTCTTTTGAAGGCCTAGGAAACACAGAAGAAATATTATGACTAGTATTATAAGGAGAAATATTTCACAGTTAGAAACTAGATTATATTACACTCAAAAAACATTAGTACATTACATTCAAGTTTAAAGTTAAATCATTGTCAACTCAGCTCTTTCAAAATTATTAACAAGTAAGGAAAACAGACATACAAATTGAAACTTATATTATAATATAAAGATATATACCTCATTTTTCATATCTTATTGCTCAAATCATACCATATGCAGCACAGTGAAATCCTGAAGGTCAAATCAATAATAATAGATGAAGATAAGAAGTTTAAGATTAAAGAGATTTTAGAGAAATATAACTATTTTAATAGCTAGTAATATCTTATGCACTGGAAAAATACAATAAAGGTAGAGAATTCCTGAGAAAATATAGAAAATTTTGAGAATATGCAGAACCTGATTGATAAGTTCAATACACAATTTAATTATAAGGTAATAAAGCTGAAGTACTATCAACTCAAGTAATAACTAGCCTGCATATAGAAAGAGAAGAAGAGAAAGAATAAGTTTCTAAAAATTAAATCTCATTATTTCATATTAATATTAAAAGCTCTAAGAGGTGCAGTAGATAAAAAATAAACTGAAAAATATTAGAGAAAATTTAGAGTATATATTACATCTAGCCTAGAGAGGCAGGCTATTTCCATTAAAGTCAGAATCAATCAAGCACATCAAGATAGAATAATTACTCTTAAATAAAGAATTGAAGTAACATTAAATAATCTCTCTATCTTCTTTAATACTTTCTTATATTAAACAGCTACTTAACTTTATTACTGCTGAATCCCAGGAAGCAACTACATTGCATTAGTGTACTCAGACTTATCTAATAGATTTTCAAAGTAATTTAATTACTTAATTATGTCAATTAACTTCATGGCATTTACATACACATTAATGAGAACTTACAGTGCAGTTAGTAATTAGTTTTTTTCAAATTAACTATAGAAAAACTCACTATCTCACAGTAATAATAATATTATACATATTAAGAATAGTGAGTTACATATAGATTCTTAGGAGAGTAATAAAATACCTTCATATCAATTTTAGTAATTAGATAGTAGATATACTCCTCACATTATTTCAGCAAGTACAGGCTCTTAATGAATCTCTCCTAGTATTTATCCTTCTTCTTCTCAGTTTTCTTCTTATTATTATTATTATCATCATTCTTATTTTTATCCTCCTCATTCTCATCCTCATTCTTATTGTCATTATTATCCTCTGGGGCCTGCATGATGAGCTACATAAAATCTCTAGCTAACTAAGTAATAGATATCAGAATAGCAGGGGCAGAAGCAGGATGAACTAGAATAATAAGAAGTATAGAGATAGATAGATAGTTAAGTATGTAGGGAGAGATAGTAGTAGTAGAAGATAATGTAGAGGCACATACAGAAGAGAGGCTATAGAAGAAAATAAAAGAAAAATCTCTACAGTAAGAGAATATAACTAAAGAGGAGTATAATAGAGTTTGAGGATTCTAGGATAAGAAAGCACTGCACAGAGGGGTAGTCAGCCCCACAAGAGGATTAGAAGAGAAGAGAGAGCCTAATAACACACACCCTCTATGCACACACAATGATGTAGGAGTTTGAGAGACTATTTTAAATTAATATTTTTTATTTCAGACTATTAAAATACATCTATTAGTAATTTCTATGACATGGTACCTTAATAATATAGAAGAAGTAAAAAAAAGTAGCATATTATACTCAGGTAATATTATATAGTTATAATATGTGAAAAGTAAAATAATCATCCAACTATATAGATACAAATTCAGACTGGGTAATCTAAAAATAGAGTACAACTAGTGCATAAAATATTTATAAACTAGTGAAAGACATTATAGACACTCAGATAAGAAAATACTATATCAGAATAAATAATGAGTAAAATGATAGATTAAATTGTAATATTAATATTTAATAAAGAAAATAAAAGAATATAGTAAAGTAGAGAGTATATATATTTATAGCTGCATATTAAATCACCCACCCACCATTACCTAGACACTTAATTATAGAAAACAAACATTAACTACATTACATACTAAATCACCTAGTAATAAAATCACTAATTTCTATAATATAATTAGTCTATAGAATATGGAACTATCTGACCACAATAATCTGAATCTTCTATTAAGTGTAACAGCCTGAATTTTCTATAATATATAATAGTTTAAACCTTCTACAATGTGCATCACACATTAGCCTAATTCTTCAGTTATGACACAGAAAATCCATAAATCTGCTGAAGGCTAGCTCCTAAAGGAGGGGATAGTTATAACACATAAAGAAGACTGTGTGTCACATATAGATCTAAAAAGTCTTTATATTCAACATCAGACATTACATCTTATATTAAATAGCTACTTAATCTTATTACTATTAAATTCTAGAGAGTAACTATATTATATTAGCATACTCAGACTTATCTAATAGATTCTTAAAGTAATTTAATTACTTAGCTGTATTAATTAACTCCATGGTGTCTGCATACATATTAATGAGAATTTATAGTATAATTAGTAATTAATTTCTTTTTCAAAATAACTATGGGAAAACTCACTATCTTATAGTGATGATAGTATTATATACATTAAGAATAATAAGTTACATGTAGATTCTTAGAAGGATAATAAAATATCTTTATATTAACCTTAATGATTAGATAGTAGATATACTTCTCACATCATTTTAGTAAGTATAGACTTTCAGTAGATCTTTCTTAGTATTTATTCTCCTCTTTCTCAGTTTTCTTCTTATTATTATTATTATTATTATCATCTTTATTCTCATCCTTCTTATTCTCATTCTCATTCTTATTATTACTATTATTCTCTGGAGTCTATATAATGAGCTGTGCAAAATCTCCAGCCAACTATATGATAGGTGTCAGGGCAGTGAGAGTAGAAGTAAGATAAACTGGGATAATAGAAAGTATAGAGATAAATGAATAGCTAAGTATATAGAAAAGAGTAGTAATAGTAGAAGATAATATAAAGGTATATGCAGAAGAGAAGCTATAGAAGAAGATAAAAAGGGAATCTTCATGCACATATGATAATATAGGAGTTTGAGGTGCTATTTCAAATTGATATTTTTATATTTTAAACTATCAAAATATATCTATTAGTAATTTCTATGATATAGTTATAACACATAAAGGAAACCACATGTCACATGTAGATCAACTGTGCCCTCAGACTTTAAATCTTGGACCTCAGGCCCAGCAGTGTGCCTGACAGTGTGCCTGGCAATGTGCACATAGTGCACACTTAGTAGCTAGCTATTAATATATATACTATGTAGGTTTCTTATGAAAAGAACCAGCAAACAGTTCTATTACTATATAACCCCTATATTTAAAATATACATACATTTTTACCTGTTTATTCCTGTCACACTGTTCAATAACTCATAGTCCACCTTTTCAAATTAAAAAGTCTTTATATTTAATACTGAACATTACAGTTCTATTTGCTCATCTCTGAGTAAATAGTCTATTGAAAATAGATGAACAACAGCAAGATGACTTATGAAAAGACTGCAAATAATTATGAGAAAACTCCTTAAGTGCATATTAACCTCTCTGTGCAGTAAGGAACTAGTAATAATGAATTATAACTTAAACCTCCATAGGATCCTCTATAGGAATCCAACCACAAATCAACTGTAGATAATAAAGGGTCAGATGATGAAGACCTATACCTGCCTGCTATGCAGCTATATATAATTGAAGAATACATCAAAGAACTATAGATGTAATGAAAAATTTAAAAGGTAGAATACATCATGAAGGTGCTGGAGAACTAGCTAGTATAAGATGAATTAATAAATTAAGAGGTAGCTGTGCTAATTGTACAGGAGAAAATTATAGCTCAAAATTAAATCTTGAAAAGATTTTATACAGAAATAATTCAGCTACCCTACTGAACTATCTATCTAAAGGTTGATACCTCCTCTAAATATCAAGAGAAAAGTATGTTAGAGCTTGAGGACTTCATCATTCAAACTGAAATGAAATTTAAATATAATAAAGACTACTATATCATTAAAAAACATCACATTCAGGATGCTATGCAGAAGTTTGCTATGAAATCTCTCCACTAATAGGATATCTTCCATAAGAATTACAAAGTAAATATAGAGAATTCATTACTCACCTGAGAAGACCTCTATATGCAGTTTCAACTACACCTTATGAATTTAGATGTACTTCAATGGCAATCAACCAAGAAATATATAGACATATGATAATGGAACAATTAATTCATCCAAGATTTCATCAAGTATCTTCTCAACCTGGAGAAATACCTACCTTATAAGATCCAGGAGGAATAGTGCAGTTCCAACCTGATGAACTACTACTAAGAGGAAATCCAGATTTATGCACATCTAGTGAAGGAAGATTCTAAGAATTATAAAGAGATACTAGCATTTCTATGCAAGGTAGAATAGCATTATAAGGACTAAAAACTATTCTCATTCAAGTAGGAAATCATTATAAATTTACTATGCAAAAAGAAGTCTTTTGATTTCTAGACAAAAATGGAGTTTAAAAGGGAAAAATTTCCAAACTATATACTTAAAGGCTGATTCTTATGATTTAAGTTTATCTTTCACCTTAAGTGCTCTTACTGCAATAAATCAGGCTATATCCCTAATAACTACTGAGAATTTCATCCCAAAAAGTGCATGAAGAAGTGCAAGTCAAAAAATTAGATCTTTCAGTACTGAGTGCTATTATAGTACTGGGAGTGAATAAAACAGGATAGAGACACAGTAAAGAAGTGATGATGATTGAGATATAGCTAGAAACCCTCTAAGGGTTAATTATTATCTGGGCACTTATTAACTCAGGTGCAGAAGCAAATTTTATCAGCTAGAAATAAGTAAAAGTATATCTTAAAAAAGGCAGTAAAGATTCACATTAGATTAATATTGTAATGTCTGGCATTGAATAGAAAGGTTTTTTGATTTGAAAAGGCAGACTATAAGTTATTGAACAGTATGATGGGAATAGACAGGTAAAAATGTATGTATATTTCAAATGTAGGGGTCATATAGTAATAGGACTGTTTGCTGGTTTTTTTCATAAGAAACCTGTGCAGCATATATATCAATAGCTAGCTACTAAGTGTGCACCATGTGCACATTGCCAGGTGCACTGCTGGGCCCAAGGTCCAAGATCCAAGATTCAAGGGCGCAGTTGATCTATGTGTGATGTGTGGTCTCCTTTGTGCATTATAAATATAATTAATAGATATCAGGTTATGGTCTACAACTAACATGAGGTGTATGCATGTGCAATTGACAACAAGGGACTCTCTTGTGACCAGAGCTTTTACTTTGAAGTAGTGGATATAAAAGGCTAAAATATCATCCTAAGATTCCCCTGGCTCAAGGCTGTGAATCTCAATATCTGATGGTTAAAATCACATTGAACATACTATACATTATGTATTAATAATATTGAGATTATCACTATGAAACAGGTAGATGCAGCAGTTAGAATTGAATGCATAGCTTATATTATTTACTCACATCAATTAGAAGAGAATAAACTGATTGCTCTATTCAGTATAATTCTAGATGAAGAGCTAATGATATCAGAAGCCTACTATAAATATAAAAATGTTTTCTTAGAAGTTGTGATAGAACTACTCCTAAAACATGCATAATATAATCATTTAATTAATTTGATATCTAAAAAAGAACTTCCCTACTAATCAATCTATAATTTCTCAGTTAAAGAACTAGAGGTACTGTGTAAATACCTGAAATCTAGTCTGAAAAAAGAATGAATACACCTATTAAAAAGCCCTGCAGGCACACTAATATTTTTCATCTCAAAAAAAGATAGAACTATATATCTTTATATAGACTACTATAAGCTTAATATTATTAGTATAAAGAATTAATATCCTCTCCTCTTAATTAGTGAAATAATTAACAGGCTGGCTAGCATAAAGGTCTACTTACAGTTAGATCTCTGCAATGTGTATTACTAACTGTATATATATAAAGATGACAAGTGGAAAACAGCTTTTCAAACATACTATAATCATTTTGAACATCAAGTAATCCTCTTTGAACTCATAAATATATTAATAATATTCCAATTCTATATTAATAAGGCTCTGAGTGATCTTCTAGATATCTACTGTATTATCTACCTAAATGACATTATTATCTACTTAAACTTAGAGGAAGAGTACTGCAAGCATGTGTATATAGTGCTAAAATGCCTGTACACCTACAAATTATATGTAAACTTAGTAAATGTGCATTCCACATGAATCACATTAATTTTCTTGACTTTATGATCAGTATAAATGACATTGAGATGGAATAAAGTCAGATTGATACTATTCTCTTCTGATTAGAACTCAAGTGTGTTCATAACATTCAGATATTCCTAGGGTTTATGAATTTTTACTGCTATTTTATAGATAGATTTATAGTGAAAGTACAGTCCTTATCTATACTCATAAAAGATGCAATATAGAAAGGCTAGAATCAAAAGACAATCTTCCTCAATGTTAATGCACAGAAAGCTTTTCAAGAGCTAAAAAGCACATTCATAAAGATTTCAATCCTTATGTACTTTAATTTAGATTGGAAACTCCAGGTGGAGTTAGACACATTAAATTTCATACTAGATGTAATCTTCTTACAGTTAGATCTAAATGATGGATAATGACACTTAGTTACATACTATTTACAAGGCTTATCACTGGTGGAGTACAACTATAGTATGTATGATTAAGAACTCCTCACTATCCTCATAGCATTCAAATAATAGTGCTACTACCTGCATGATATGTATTTCCCTATGACAGTTTTATCTAATCATACTAATCTATAATATTTCATAATGATAATAGAATTAGTCAGACATTAAATATAATGAATGAAAATGCTCTTTACATTCAACTTTATCATTAAGTATCATCTAGAGATAAAGAATCTCACAGATGCACCTAGTCATCACCCTAACTATAAAGAGAATGCTTCAAGGCAAATACTATTACTAATAATTTAAGAAAAGCTTTTTTAAGGAATGTTTTGAATACTAGATATAGATGTACAGACACAGCCAGAAGACCTCAGTCAGCAAATAATTAATATGATAGCACATTTAAAACTATTAAATGATAAGGAAAATGTAATTTGTATTAGTATACTTACTTCCTACACATATTAAAATGCATGTGCAGATGAAAGATATATTACTAGTAATATAAGAAGGCTAGCTCATCTAGTGCTATAGATATTAGTTAATATGATTATAAAATTTAATATAGTCTATGAATCCTCTTTTGCTAAACTCATTATGAAATTTCTGTATTACATATAAGCTCAGAATACTAAGCACATTGAGGTGCATAGAAGGATAGAAGTAGGCAAAATAGATAAGACTGAGCATTTAAACTAAATGATCAATCAAGATAGTTTACTTTATTATAAGGGTTATATTTCTATTCCTGTAGATTAAGTAACAAGAAATAAGATCATGAAATTGAATCATAATGATTCTTAAGGGGAACATTTTGATGTTAAGTGCACTCTTAAGTGTGTCTAGAGGAAATACTTTTAATATGATATAATAATAGACATTTAAAAATACATGCACATCTATAATATCTATCAATAAGTTAAGATGTATTATTATAAGAAATATGATCAATTAGAACTACTTTCTATTCTCACCTCTTCTTTTAAAATAATAATAATAGATTTCATTATCAAACTCCCATCATCCAAGTGGAACAGCAAGATCTATGATTCAATCATAGTGTTTATAAATAAATTAATCAAGTATGTAGTTTACAAACCAGTTAATAAAGGTATAAGTGCATTAGAGCTTATAAATCTGATATTTGACATCTTCACCAGATTTTTTAGTTACCTGCATCATTAGATAACAGACTATGCTGAGATATTTAGCTCCAGTAAATATTAATTAATACTCTACTACCTCCTAAAAGTGCACTGATGGTTAATAACTGTGTTTCACCCTTAAACAGACAGTCAAACTGAGAGGTAGAATTAGATGCTTGAGTATTACCTGCATGTCTACTACAACTTCTACTAGGATGATTGAGTTAGATGGTTGCTGCTAGTATAATTTTTCTACAACATCTCTACATATAGTATCCTCAAGATGTTCCCTGTGGAAGTATTAATGGGTTTTTAACCTAAATTGCATCTTAATATTGAATTAGACACTAATATAAAGGAGAGAGAAGTGTAGAAGGTAATAAAATATATACACTATATAGAAGAAGTATGAAATGACCTATGAGAATCTCTTCTGAAGGCTCAGGAAATACAGAAGAAATACTATGATTAGTATTATAAGAAGAAGTATTTTGTAGTTAGAGACTGAGTCATACTGCATTTAAAAAACATCAGTATATTATACTCAAGTTCAAAGCTAAATTATTATTAACTTGGCCCTTTCAAAATCATCAACAAGTGGGGAAAACAGACATATAAACTAAAACTTACACTATAATATAAAGATATATACCCTATTTTTCATGTCTTATTACTTGAACTGTACCATGTGCAGCATGGTGAAATCCTAGAGGCTGAATCAATAATGATAGATGAAGTTGAGAAGTTTAAGATTAAAAAGATCTTAGAGAAGTGTGATTATTTTAATAGCTAGTAATATCTTGTGCACTGGAAAAATATGATAGAGGCAGAGAATTCCTGAGAAAACACAGAAAATTTTGAGAATATATAGAATCTGGTTGATAAGTTCAATGCACAGTTCAGTCACAAGGCAATGAAGTTGAAGTGCTATTAACTTAAGTAATAACTAGCCTATATATAGAAAGAGGAGAAGAAGAAGGATAAGTTCTCAAAAATTAAATCTTATTATTTCATATTAATATTAAAAGTCCTGAGGGGTATAGTAGATAAAAAACAAACTAAAAAACATCAGAAAAAACCCAGAGTATATATTATATTTAGTTCAGGGAGGCAGGCTATTTCCACTAAAGTCAGAATCAATCAAGTGCACCAAGACAGGATAATTATACTTACATAAAGAACTGGGATAATATCAAATAACCCCTCTACCTCCTCCAATACTTTCTTATATTAAATGGCTGCTTGATTTTATTACCACTGAATCCTAAAGAGCAGCTATATTATACTAGTATACTCAGACTTATCTGATAGGTTTTTAAAGTGATTTAATTACTCAGCTACATCAATCAACTCTATAGTATCTATATATACATTAATGGGAACCTACAGTACAGTTAGCAATTAATTTTTTTTTAAATTAACTGTGGGAAAACTCACTATCTTACAATGATAATAATACTATGTATATTAAGAATAATAAGTTACATACAGACTCTTAAAAGGATAATAAAATACCTTCATACTAGCCTTAATAGTTAAATAATAAATATACTCTCTACATCATTTTAGTAAGTATAGGCTCTTAGTAGATCTCTTTTAGTGCTTATTTTCCTTCTTCTCAGCCTCTTTCTTATTATTATTATTATCATCATTTTCATTCTCATCCTCCTTATTCTTATTCTCATTCTCATTATTGTCATTATCCTCTAGGGCCTGCATGGCAAGCTGTGTAAAATCTCTAGCTAACTAGATGATAGGCATCAAGGCAGTGAGAGTAGAAGTAGAATAAACTGAGATAGTAAGAAATATAAAAGTAGATGAATAACTAAGTATGTGGGAAGGAATAATAGTAGTAGAAGATAGCACAGAGATGCACACAGAAGAAGGGCTGCAGAAGAAGATAAAAGAGGAATCTCTATAATAAGAGAGTATAATCAGGGGGGGCACAATGAAGTTTGAGAACCCTGAAGTAAGAAAGTACTGCACAGGAAGGTAGTCAGCCCTACAAGAGGATTAGGAGAAGAGAGAGAGTCTAATAGCATATATCCTCTATACACATGTGATGATGTAGGAGTTTGGAGGGCTATTTTAAATTGATATTTTTTATTTTAAACTATCAAAATACATTTATTAGTAATTTCTATGATATGATACCTCAACAATATGGAAGAAGCAAAGAAAAGTAGTATATTACACTCAGATAATATCATGTAGTTGTAACATGTGAAAAGTAAAATAATCATCTAACTACATGAATGCACATTCAGACTGAGTAATTTAAAAATAGAGTATAACTAGTGTATAAAGTATTTATAAATCAGTGGAAGATATTATAGATGCTCAGACAAGAAGATATTATATTAGAATAAATAATAAATAGGATGGTAAATCAAATTATAATGCTAATATTTAATGGAGAAAATAAAAGAATGTAATAAAGTAGAGGATATATATATTTATAACTATATGCTAAATCACCCACTCACTATCATCTAGGCATCTAATCATGAAAAACAAACATTAACTGTGCTATGTGTGTAATGTCTGGTGTTGAATATAAAGGCTTTTTAATTCAAAAAGATGGACTATGAGTTGTTGAATAGTGTGACAGAAATAGACAGGTAAAAATGTATGTATATTTTAAATATAAGGGTCATATAGTAATAGGACTGTTTGCTGGTTCTTTTCATAAGAAACCTGCACAGTATATATATCAATAGCTAGCTATTAAGTGCACACCACATGTGTATTGTCAGGCACACTGTCAGGCACACTGTCAGGCCTGAGGTCTGAGATCCAAGATCTAAGGGTGCAGTTAATCTATGTGTGATGCATGGTCTCCTTTATATATTATAATTACCCCCCTCTTTAGGAGCTGGCCTTCAGCAGATTCATAGATTTTCTATATTATAGCTAAAGAATTAGACTAATGTGCAATGCACATTATAGAAGGTTCAAATTGTTGCACATTATAAAAGGTTTAGACCATTATGCTTAATAGAAGGTTCAGGCTGTTGTAATCAAATAGTTCCATATTTTACAAGTTAATTATATTATAGGAATTAGTGATTTCATTGCTAGGTGATTTAGCATGTAATGCAGTTAATATTTGTTTTCTATAATTAAGTACCTGGGTGATGATGGGTGGGTAATTTAGCATATAGCTGTAAATATATATATTCTCTACTTTACTATATTTTTTTATTTCCTCTATTAAATATTAGCATTATAATTTAATCTACTATCCTGCTTGTTATCTACTTTAGTATAGTATCCTCTTGTCTGAGCATCTATAATATCTTTTACTAGTTTATGAATGCTTTATGCATTAGTTGTGCTTTATTTTTAGATTACCTAGTCTAGATGCATGTCTGTGCAGTTAGATGATTATTTTGCTTTTTACATGTTATAGCTACATAATATTACCTGAGTGTAATATGCTATTTTTCTTTACTTCTTTCATATTATTAAGATATCATGTCATAGAAATTACTAATAGATGTACCTTGATAATCTGAAACAAAAAATATTAATTTAAAATAACCTCTCAAACTCCTGTGTTATTACATGTATATGAAAAATATATGCTATTAGGCTCTCTTTCCTCTTCTAACTCTCTTATGAGGCTAGCTATTCTCCTGTGTGGTACTTTCTTACTCTAGAATCCTCAAACTCTATTATACTCTCCCTTAGCTATACTCTCTCACTATAGAGATTCCTCTTTTATCTTCTCTCATGACTCCTCTTCTATATACATTCTTATATTATCTTTTACTACTATTATTTCTCTCTATATGCTTAGTCATTCATTCATCTCTGTGCTTCTTATTACTCTAGTTCATTCTGCTTCTGCCCTTGCTGCTCTAATATCTACTACTTAGTTGGCTGAAGATTTTATATAGCTTGCCATATAGACCCTAGAGAATGATAGTAATAATAAGGATAAGGATGAAAATGAGGAGAATGAGGATGAGAATGATGATAATAATAATAATAAGAAGAAAGCTAAAAAGAAGAAGGATAAATACTAGAAGAGATTCATTAAGGGTTTATACTTACTAAAATAGTGTAAGAAGTATGTCTATTATCTAACTACTAAGACTAGTATAAAGGTATTTTATTACTCTTCTAAGGGTCTGCATGCAACTTACTGTTCTTAGTGTATGCAGTATCATCATTACTGTAAGATAGTGAGTTTTCTCACAATTAATTTGAAAAAAATTAATTGCTAACTGTGCCATAGGTTCCCATTAATGCATATATAGATGCTATGGAGTTAATTGACATGGCTGAGCAATTAAATCACTTTAAAAACCTGTCAGATAAGTTTAAGTATGCTAGTACAATGTAGTTGCTCCCTGAAATTCAGCAGTAATAAAGTTAAGTAGCTATTTAATATAAGAAAGTATTGGAGAAGATAGAGAGATTATTTAATGTTATCTTAGTTCTTTATGTAAGTATAATTATTCTATCTTAATGTGCTTGATTGATTCTGACTTTAATGGAAATAGCCTGCCTCTCTAGACTAGATATAGTGTATACTCTAGGTTTTCTCTAGTATTTTTTAGTTTGTTTTTTATCTATTATACCCTTCAGAGCTTTTAATATTAGTATGAAATAATAAAATTTAATTTTTAGAAATTTATCCTTCCTCTTCTTCTCTTTCTATGTATAGGCTAGTTATTATTTAGATTAATAGCACTTCAGCTTCATCATCTTATAATTAAATTGCACATTAAACTTATTAACTAGATTCTATACATTCTCAAGGTTTTCTGCATTTTCTTAGAAATTCTCTACCTTTATCATATTTTTCCAGCACACAAGATATTACTAGCTATTAAAATAATTACACTTCTCTAAGATCTCTTTAATCTTAAACTTTTTAACTTCATCTATTATCATTAATTCAGCCTCTAGGATTTCATTGTGCTGCATGTGATACAGTTTGAGCAATAAGACATGAAAAATAGAATATATATCTTTATATTATAATATAAGTTTCAGTTTGTATGCTTGTTTTCCCCACTTATTAATAATTTTGAAAGGGCTAAGTTGATAATAATTTAGCTTCAGACTTGAATGCAATATGCTGATGTTTTTCAAGTGTAGTATGACTTAATTTCTAACTGTAAAATACTTCTTCTTGTAGTACTAGTCATAGTATTTCTTCTATATTTTCTGGGTCTTTAGAAGAGATTCTCACAGGTCATTTTATACTTCTCTTATATGATATATATATTTTATTACCTCCTACACTTCTTCCTCTCTCATATTAGTATCTGATTTAACATCTAGACACAGTTCAGGTTAAAAACCCATTAGCACTTCCACAGGGGACATCTTGAGGATACTATGCATAGAGATGTTGTAGGAGAACTGTGCTAGTAGTAACTATCTAGCCTAGTCATCCTAGTAGAAGTTATAGTAAACATGTAGGTAGTACTCAAGTATCTAATTCTACCTCTTAATTTAATCATTCATTTAAGGGTGAAATGCAGTCATTAACTGTCAGCATACTTTCAGGAGGTAGTAGAGTATTAACTAGTATTTACTGGAGCTGAATATCTTAATGTGGTCTATTACTTAATGGTGTAGATAATCAAAAAATCTGATGAAGATGTTAAATATCAGATTCATAAGCTCTAATGTACTTATATTTTTATTAACTGATTTATAAATTATATATTTGATTAATTTATTTACAAATATTATAATTGAATTATAGACCTTATCATTCCACTTAAATGATGAGAGTTTAATGATGAAATCTATTATTATTATTTTAAAAGAAGAGGTGAGAATAGGAAGTGATTTCAATTAACTGTATTCTTTATAATAGTATGTCTTAACTTATTAATAGATATTATAAGTATACATGTATTTCTAAATGTTCATTATCATACCACATTAAAAGTATTTCCTTCAGACACACTCAAGAGTGTACTTAACATCAAAATATCCCCCTTAAGAATTATTATAATTTAATTTCATGATTTCATCTCTTATCACTTGATCTATAAGGATAGAAATATAACCCTTATAATAAAGTAGATTATCTTAATTGATTATTCAGTTTGAGCACTCAGTCTTATTCATTTTGCCTACTTTTATCCTTCTATGTATCTTAGCATGCTTAGTGTTCTGAGCTTGCATATAGTACAGAAATTCTATAATGAGTTCAGCAAGAGAGGATTTATAAGCTATATTAGATTTCATAACTATATTAATTAATATTCACAGCACTAGATGAGCTAGCCTTCCTATATCACCAGCAATGTATCTCTTATCTGTGCATGTATTTTAATATGTGTAGAAAGTAAGTGCACCAATGCAAATTATATTTTTCTTATTATTTGACAATTTTAAATGCATCACTATATTAATTATTTACTAACTGAGGTCTTTTAGTTATATCTACATATCTATATCCAGTGTTCAAAACATTTCTTAAAGAAACTTTTCTTAAATTATTAGTAATAATATTCATCTTAAAGCATTCTCTTTATAGTCAGAGTAATAACTAGGCATATCTGCAGGATTCTTCATTCCTAAACAGTACTTAATAGTAAAGTTAAATGTAGAGAGTGTTTCCATTCATTATATCTAATATCTGACTAATTCTATTATTATTATGAAATGTTGTAGGTTGGTATGATCAGATAAAATCATCATGAAGAAATATATATCATGTAGGTAATAATATTATTATTTGAATATTATGAGAATAGTGAGGAATTTCTAGTTATGCATATCATAATTATACTCTACTAGTAATAAGCCTTATAAATAGTATGTAATTAGGTACTATTATTCATTATTTAGATCTAATTGTAAGAGAATCACACCTAGTATGAAATCTAATATATTTAGCTTCATTCAGAGTTTCCAATTCAAATTGAAGTATATAAGAATTAAGGCCTTTATGAATATACTTTCCAGCTCTTAAAAAGCTTTCTATATATTAGCATCAAAAAGGATCATCTTTCAGTTCTAGCCTTTCCATGTTATGCCTTTTGTGAGTATAGATAAGGGCTGTACTTTTACTGCAAATCTATCTATAAAATAGTAGTAAAAATTCATAAATCCTAGAAATATCTAGATGTTATGAATGCACTTAAGTTCTAATTAAAAGAGAATAGTATTGATCTGGCTCTGTTTCATCTTGATGTCATTTATACTGATTACAAACCTAAGGAAATTAATGTGATCCATATGAAATATATATTTATTAAGTTTTATATACAATTTGTAGGTGTGTAGGCATTTCAGCACTATATATACATACTTATGATGCTCTTCCTCTGAGTTCAAGTAGATGACAATGTCATTCAGATAGATAATACAGTAGATATCTAGAAGATCACTCAGAGTCTTATTAATATAGAATTGAAATATTACTGGTATATTTATGAGTCTAAAGAAAATCACTTGATATTCAAAATGATTATAGTATGTTTAGAAAGCTGTTTTCTACTCATCACCTTTACATATATGTAGTTGGTGATATGTATTATAGAGATTTAACTACAAGTAGACCTTTATACTGGCCAGCCTATTAATTATTTTACTAATTAAGAGGAGAGGATATCAGTTCTTTATGCTAATAGTATTAAGTCTATAGTAATCTACATAAAGGTATATAATTTCATTTTTTTTTGGAATGAAAAATATTAATATGCCTGCAGAGCTTTTTAATGAGTATATCTATTCTTTTTTCAGACTAGATTCTAGATATTCACATAGTATCTCTAGTTCTTTGACAGAGAGATTATAGATTAGTTGGTAAGAGAGTTCTTTTTCAGATATCAAATTAATTGAATGATCATATTGCACATGTTTCAAAAGTAATCCTACTATAACTTCTAAAAAAACATCTTTATATTTATAATAGGCTTCTAGTATCACTAGCTTTTCATCTAGAACTGCACTGAACAGAGCAATCAGTTTATTTCCTTCTAATTGATATAAATAGATAATATAAGCTATGTATCTAATTCTAATTACTATATTCACTTATTTCATGGTGATGATCTTAATGTTGTTGACATGCAGTGTATAGTATATTCAATGTAATTTTAATCATTAGATGTCAGAATTCACACCCTTGAGCCAGGAAAATCTTAGGATGATATTGTAGCCTTTTATATCTACTACTTTAAAGTAAAAGCTCTGATTGTGAGAGAGTCCCTTATCATTAATTATACATGCATATATCTCATATTAATTATAGACTATAATCTGATGTCTATTAATTATACTAATTCAGCATGAATCTTTACTATCTTTTCTAAGATATACTTTCATTCATTTCTGACTGACAAAATTTGCTTCTACACCCAAGTTAATAAGTACCCAGATAATAACTAACCCTTGAGAGGTTTCTAGCTATATTTTGATTGCTATTACTTCTTTACTGCACTTCTATTTCATCTCATTTACTTCTAGTACTATAGTAGTGCTCAGCACTGAGAGATTTAGTTTTTTAACTTACACTTCTTCATGTGCTTTTCAGGATGAAGTTCTCAGCAGTTATTAGGAATGTAATCTGATTTATTGTAGTAAGAGCAATTAAGATAAGAAATAAACTTAAGTTGTAAGAATTAACCTCTAAATATATAATTTAGGAATTTTTCTCTTTCAGACTTCATTTTTATCTGGAAATTAAAAGACTTCTTCTTGTGTAGTGAATTTGTAGTGGTTTTCTGCTTGAATAAGAATAGTTTTTAGTCCTTATAATACTACTCTATTTTATATAGAAATATCAGTATTTCTTCATAATTCTTGGGGTCTCTCTTCATTAGATGCATATAAATCTGAATTTCCTCTTAACAGTAATTCATTAGGTTGGAACTGCACTGTTCCTTCTGAATCTTATAGAGTAGGTATTTCTCCAGATTGAGGAGATACTTAATAAAATCTCAGATGGATTAATTATTCTATTATCATATATCTATATATCTCTTGATTGATTGCCATTGAAGCACATCTGGATTCATGAGGTGTAATTGTAACTGCACATAGAGGTCTTCCCAGATGAGTAATAGATTCTCTAGATTTACTTTATAATTCTTGTGAAAAACATTCTATTAATGGAGAGGTTTCATAGTGAGCTTCTATATAATATTTTGAATGTAATATTTTTCAACAGCATAATAATCTTCATCACATTCAAATTTCATTTTGATTTGAATGATGAAGTCCTCAAGCTCTAACATACTTTTCTTTTGATATTTAAAGGAGGTATTAATCTTTAAATGGGTGATTTAATAGGGTAACTAGGTTATTTCTGTATGAGGCCTTTTCAAGGTTTGATTTTGAGTTGTGATTTTCTCCTATACAATTAATATAGTTACCTCTTAATTCATTGATTCATCTTATACTAGCTAGTCCTTCAGTGCCTTTATGACACATTCTGCCTTTTGGATTTTCTATTACATCTATAGTTCTTTAATGTGTTCTTTAATTACATGTAGCTGTACAGCAGGTAGGCACAGATCTTCATCATCTGATCCTTTATTACTTATAGTTGATTTGTAGTCAGATTCCTGCAGAGGATCCTGCAGAGGATTTTATAGAGGTTTAAGTTGTAATTCATTATTACTAGTCTTTTACTGCACAGAGAAATTAGTGTGCACTTAAGGGGTTTTTCTGTAGTTATTCACAGTCTTTCCATGAGCTATCTTACTGTTGTTCATCTATTTCCAATAGACTATTCACTTAGAGATGAGCAAATAGAACTATAATGTTCAGCATTGAATATAAAGGCTTTTTAATTTGAAAAGATGGACTATGAGTTGTTGAACAGTGTGATGAGAATAGACAGGTAAAAATGTATGTATATTTTAAATATAAGGGTTATATAGTAATAGGACTGTTTGCTGATTCTTTTCATAAGAAACCTACACAGTATATATATTAATAGCTAGCTATTAAGTGCACACTACATGCATATTACCAGGCACACTATCAGGCATACTGCCAGGCCCAAAGTCTGAGATCTGAGGTCTAAGGGCACAGTTGATCTACATGTGATGTGTAGTCTCCTTTGCATATTACAATGTGCTGAATTATCTAGCAATAAAATCACTGATTCTTAAAACATAATTAGTCTATAAAATATAAAACTATCTGACTGTAATAACTTAAACCTTCTATCAAGTATAACAGCCTGAATCTTTTATAATATATAATAACTCAAATCTTCTATAATATGCATTATGCATTAGCCTGATTCTTCAGCTACAACATGGAAAATCCACAAATCCACTGGAGGCCAGCTCCTAAAGGGGGGGGCAGTTGTAATGTGCAAAGAAGACCATATATTACACATAGATTAATTGTGCCCTCAGACCTCAGATCTTGGACCTCAGGTCTGACAGTGTGCCTGATAGTGTGCCTGGCAATGTGCATGTAGTGCACACTTAGTAGCTAGCTATTGATATATATACTGCACAGGTTTCTTATGAAAAGAACCAGTAAATAGTCCTATTACTATATGACCCCTACATTTAAAATATATATACATTTTTATCTGTCTATTCCCATCACACTGTTCAACAACTCATAGTCCACCTTTTTGAATCAAAAAGCCTTTATATTCAATGCCGGACATTACAATGGTACCTCAATAACATGAAAGAAGTAAAAAAAAGTAGTATATTACACTCAGATAATATCATATAGTTGTGATATGTAAAAAGTAAAATAATCATCTAACTATATAAATATATATTCAGACTGGGTAATTCAAAATAGAGTATAACTATGGAGGGTGCTTCTAAAAGTATTACACTACTAAGAAAACCACTAGATAATACCATAGGTTTTTAGCTGTATTTATACACCTCATTATTTATTTATCCATTCATTAGTTAAATACATAATGGTAATCCTCTCAAATCACTGTACTCAGCTCTTCTAAAAGAGGAAGAAGGACTCTAATATTATAATTAGAAGATAATCTAAATGTGTATACTATTTAAAAAAGCACACTGAGTTATGGGAAAGATCTATATATCCACAAAGAATAGTTATATAAGTAGTATAACTTTTATGTCTGTAATACTATTCAGATCTGTTCCTAGTGGTATATTTAGCAGCTTAGTGGTGCAATACTTTTGGAAGTGCCCTTCATAGTGTGTAAAGTATTTATAAACCAGTGGAAGACATCATAAATGCTCAGATAAGAGAATACTATACTAAAGTAAATAATAAGTAGAATGATAGATTAAATTATAGTGCTAATATTTAATAGAAGAAATAAAAGAATATAGTAAAAATAGAGGATATATATATTTATAAGTGTATTAGATTATTATGTATTAAATTACTCATTCATCATTACTTAGATGCTTGATTATGAAAAATAAATATTAATTATACTATACATTGAATCATTTAGTAATGAAATTGCTGATTCCTATAATATAATTAACCTATAGAATATGAAACTATCTAACTATAACAGTCTGAATCTTCTATTAAGTGAAGTAGCTCAAACTATTTATAAAGTATAATAACTTAAATCTTCTATAAGTATAATAATCAAAACATTCTATAATGTACATCATATATTAGCTTGATTCTTCAGCTAGGACATAGAAAATCCATGAATCCACTAGAGGCCAGCTCCTAAAGGGGGGGGTAGTTATAATGTGCAAAGGAGACCACACATTACATGTAGATTAACTGCACCCTTGAACCTCAGATTTTGAACCTCAGGCCTGGCAGTGTGCCTAGCAATATGCACATGGTGCATACTTAATAGCTAGTTATTAATATATATATTATGTAAATTTCTTATGAAAAGAACCAGCAAACAGTTCTATTATTATATGATCTCTATATTTGAAATATACATACATTCTTACCTGTCTATTTCTGTCATACTGTTTAATGACTCATAGTCTGTCTTTCAAATCAAAAAGCCTTTATATTTAACACTGAATATTACAGTAAAGACTATAATATAAGTTTTTATGAGTAATGATAAGTCATGCCAGCTTCAATATATTTTTCATAGAAAAGTCCTATTTTCAGGCTATTAATTTTAATGCCAGATTTTAAATCTTTTGACATCATAATAATAGTACCTATGTGAATATGATCAAGATTCTAATATTACTTAATAAGAGTTTTACTTATAAGGTTAGAGTCTGTATTTACAGGTTTGATTCCATCAAATATTTTCAGGGGTGTGATGATAGTGGTAGCTACAAGTAGAAGTCTAATTTTTCAGGCTAAATCTAATATTTTATAATTATATAATTTCACTATGAAGTTCATTACTCTACTAATACTATTAAGATCTCATTTATATTTATATTTAACTATTTTATATAAGCTCCTGCTAGAGGTCTGAATCACATGAAAAATAATGCCATTCAGAGACTTACAAATAAAGTATGTAAAGCTGATGTTGGATAGGGTAAATCTATATCTTTAATCCTTTAGAGCTATAAAGAATAGTAAATTAACTATTAATTTAGAAATATAGTGAATATTCTGTATGATGATGTTATTACTCTCAATCTTAAAAACTAAGCTTTTTATCTCTTTAATGTGCTCTTTCCCATTTATAGCAGAGTCAACTGTTAGTTTGTCTGTATAGGGCTGAGTTTTTATGAGGGAAAAATATTTATCAGTCATATTTAAATTAGCTTCTATATCTAATAACCACAGCTTAAAAGCTATATCATTTTACAGGGTTACTGAGAGTGTATCTCCCTGTAGTTCATAAATTATGATAGTGTTCACAGATAGTTAATCTACCATTAAATTCTTATTATTTATAAACTTATTAGTTTTTATATCATTAAAGTCATCTTTATTCTTTCTGTGCCTATCTTTATCTTTACCTTCATTCTATTTTTTAATCTCATTAAGCCAATTAGGCTTACATTCAGGGTGCAGGTGCTAGCACTGTTTATTAGTATAATTAATGTTCTTATAATGAGAGTAAATCTACTTGTTATCTGAATTATTAGTTAGAAGATTTATAGAGTTCATACTAGAATTCTATGTTCTTAGAGCTATAAACTTCTTTTCAGCCTGATTAAATAACTATTTTATAAGGTTATCTATATTAATATTAACAATCTTGTCCTGGCCACTAGTGTAGAAATCATCCAAACACAACTTAATAAATACTTTTTAGAAATTCTTGAGGCCTAGAAGGAAGAGGTCATGGTAGATGTCTTCTAAGTTATAGAATAATACTTTATAATGAGCTATAAGATAGTGAAATCAATGTTAATAAGGTATATAATCAGTGTTCTTAATGAATAGACCTACAAGCTTCTTAATAATATTCATATATTTCTCCACTAGAAAGACTATATATTCAGTATTAATCATATCTTAGACTATAATGATATTATTAGATTCTAAGTCTCTAATAACTTCATATATATTCCCATACAGACTAGATAGAATACAATGATATAGTATTTTTAATTTTATAGATCATTTAGTCCTCTTATATTAGATTCCTTCAGAGAAAATCACCTTATAATTGAGTAAAATATCAGATCCTCCAATTATTTCAGCATCATCTAATATGCTATTTCATCACACATTATAGTTAGAGCTGTCAAACATGACAATCTTTATTATAATAATAGTAGAGTTAATTTTCTTTTGATATTCATATACCTCAGTACATAAAATATTAATTATAGAGGTTGATTAATAGATTAGTTATTAATATATCATCTCTCTTATAAAACTAAGAATCTATACCATCAAATCTCTTAATGCTTCTTTAGTTATTATAACTAGCCTATTAGAGTCTTCTGTAGGATTATAGGTAGAGATAAGTATATTATTATAAATAATCTCTATCTTCTTATCTTACATCACACATTATTATTTATATATATTATAAGCTTTATAGATTATAAAAGTTTCTGAGCTATCATCTCCCTCATTAGAATTAATATTAGAATAGTTGATAGGCTATTATTCAGTCTGTAACAAAGTCATGTCAGTAAAAGCTACCCTGCTGAGAGTGAGCTGAGCTGTAATGTTCATTTAGAAGATAATAGAGAAATTATTAGATATGCCATACATTTTTATGACACTCAATCAGGCTGATTAATAATATAGTCTCTAAAAAATAGATTAGAAGATTAAGAGGTTAATTTAGATAAAAATTCCTTCAAAAAATTTTCTCATATAATTAGAGGTGTGAAGATGTGTAAATTTCACCAAATTAAATATCAAATAGTAAAATATAAGAGATATTTAGGTTATATGAATCTTCCAGTTATTTTTACAGCATTTTCAAATGAAAAAATGTTGGAGCTCTAACCATGAGGCCTGCAGTATATAGCTCATAAATATGTAATTATATGACTCTCTAATCACATGATCCCACATTCTCACTTGACATACTTAAATAGCTGTGCACTACTCAAATACAAGACCTTAAGCTTTCCACACCATCAGATTATGACCCTTATGTTTTCTCAAAATGCCATTTTTCAATGTGCAAACAACTGTTAAGCTTCCCAGGCACAGGCCTGATCAAAAGAACACTGGATGTCAGCCAGAAATCAAGGGGATAGAGCTGCTGATAGAGAGGAATCTTGAGATTAATTTTTAATAGAGAAAGATGAATGATGAGCAAGAGAAGTAACATGTAAGATACAATGAAAGGTAGAGTAAGAAGCTCAATCCTAATCATTCTAATTATATGTGCTAGAAAGCTTTAACTCTTCTAAGCCTGAAGAAGGGCTATTTATACTCTCAGATACAACTAGGAAGATCTAGAGCAATTTGAAAGCAATGAATATGGAAAATACATAATAATAGGATGACTTGGAAGATTGCAGCCACAACCATGATGTCACTCCACAGGCAGATAATAGAGAAATCATTATGAATAGAGAGACTATTGCAGATAGGGAGTTCATTGCAAAGAACTATAAGGAATTTATAGATAGTAGTTTACTCTCTAATGCTATACTCTCTCTCATTAAAGATATACTAAAGGACTACTAGAAGGTATATATTTAGACTCAAACTGATTCTATTACCTCAATTCATTAAATATCCTCTATTACCCACACTCCTCACATTAATCCATATAAGAGCTTCTATTAAGACTACAAGAATGTCAGCATCAAAATCACTGAGAACAACAAGCTTGCTGGAGACTTGAACTACACAATCTGAAGAAATGTATTTAAAATGAAGATAATCTTAATTCAAGCTAGTAATATCATCTTAAAGAGTCAGAAGGAACTGCTCAAGAAGATTGATAAGAATAGTGCTAAGGCAGACATTTAGAGATATAAGAGACATTGTATTTGAAAAGCCCTATATAATTCTCTCAAATAAGATGTAATGTTGAATACTCAGGTGATGATTACATCTATAATGTGCAAAGGAGACTATACATCACATGTAGATTAATTATACTCTTAGATCTCAGATCTTGGACCTCAGGCCCAGCAGTGCACCTGACAGTGTTCCTGGCAATGTGCATGTAGTGTGCACTTAGTAGCTAGCTATTAATATATATACTATGCAGGTTTCTTATGAAAAGAACCAGCAAACAGTCCTATTACTATATGATCCCTATATTTGAAATATACATACATTTTTACCTGTCTATTTCTGTCACACTGTTCAATGACTCATAGTCCACCTTTTTAAATCAAAAAGCCTTTATATTTGACACTAGATATTACAGTTCTATTTGCTCATTCCTGAGTAAACAGTCCATCAGAAATAGATGAACAACAGTAAGATAGCTCATAAAAAGACTGTAAATAACTGTAGGGGAACTCCTCAAGTGTGTGTTAACCCCTCTATATAGTAAGGAACCAGTAATAATAAACTATAACTCAAACCTCTGCAGAATCCTCTGCAGGATCCTCTACAGAAATCTGACTACAAATTAACTGTAGGTGATGAAGGGTCAGATGATAAAAATCTACATCTACCTACTATACAGCTATATGTAATTAAAGAATACATTAAAGAACTATAGATGTAATAGAAAATTCAAAAGATAGAATATGTTATAAAGATACTGGAGAACTAGCTAGTACAAGATAAATTAATGAATTAAAAGGTAGTTATACTGATTGCACAGGAGAAAACCATGGCTTAAGATCAAATCTTGAAAAGGCCTCATACAGAAATAACTTAGCTACCCTACTAAATTACTCATTTAAAGGTTGATATCTCTTCTAAATATCAAGAGAAAAGCATGTTAGAGCTTGAGGACTTCATCATCTAAACTGAAATAAAATTTAAATATAATAAAGATTATTATACTATCAAAAATCACTACATTCAGAATGTTATATAGAAGCTTGCCATGAAATCTCTCTACTAATAAGATATTTTTTATAAGAATTATAAAGTAAATCTAGAGAATTTACTACTCATCTGGGAAGACCTCTATATATAGTTACAACTACACCTCATAAATTTAGATGCACTTCAATGACAATCAATCAAAAAATACATAGATGTGTGATAATAAAATAATTAATCTATCTGAGATTTTATCAAGTATCTTCTCAACCTGAAGAAACATCTATTCTATAAGATCCAGAAGGAATAGTGTAATTCTAACCTAATGAACTACTGTTAAGAGGAAATTCAGATTCATGCACATCTAATAAAGAGAGATCCTAAGAATTATAAAGAGATACTAACATTTCTATGTAAGGTAGAGTAGTATTATAAGAATCAAAAATTATTCTTATTTAAATAGAAAATCACTGTAAATCTACTGTGCAAGAAGAAGTCTTTTAATTCCTAAATAAAAATAGAGTTCAAAAGGAAAAAATTTCTAAATTACACACTTAAAGGTTAATCCTTGCAATCTAAGTTCATCCTTCACCTTAAGTGCTCTTATTGTGATAAATCAGGTTATATTTCTGACAATTACTAAGAACTTCATCCTGAAAAACACATGAAGAAGTGCAAGTTAAAAAACTAGATCTTTCAGTGCTGAATACTGCCATAGCACTGGGAGTAAATAAGATAGGATAGAGGCACAGTAAAGAAGTAATGATGATTAAGATATAGCTAAAAACTCTCTAAGAGTTAATTATTGCCTGGGCACTTATTAACTTAGATATAGAAGTAAATTTTATCAGCTAAAAATAAGTAAAAATATATTTTGAAAAAGATAGTGAAGATTTATGCTGAATCAGTATAATTAATGAATACTAGATTATAGCCTACAACTAATATAAGGTATATATACATGTAATTGATGATAAGGGATTCTCTTACAATTAGAGCTTTCACTTTGAAATAGTGAATATAAAAGGCTATGATATCATCCTGGGATTCCCCTAGCTCAAGGCTGTAAATCTCAACATCTAATGATTAAAATCACACTAAACATACTATATATCATATATTGATAATATTGAGATCATCACCATGAAACAGGTGGATACAATAATCAGAATTGAATATGTAGCTTATATTATCTACCTATATTAACTGGAAGGGAACAAACTGATTGCTCTGTTCAGTATAATTCTAGATAGAGAGCTAGTAATATCAGAAGTCTATTATAAATATAAAGACATTTTTTTAGAAGTTGTAGTAGGACTACTCTCAGAACATGTATAATATAATTATTCAATTAATTTAATATCTAGAAAAGAACTCTCCTACCAACTAATCTATAATCTCTCTATTAAAGAACTAGAGGTGCTGTGTGAATATCTGAAATCTAGTCTGAAAAAAAAATAGATATACTCATTAAAAAGCTCTATAGGCACACTAATATTTTTCATTCTAAAAAAAGATAGAACTATGTGCCTTTATATAGACTACTATGAGCTTAATACTATTAGCATAAAGAACTAATATCTTCTCCCCTTGATTAATAAAATGATTGACAGGCTGACTAGCATAAAAATCTACTTATAGTTAAATCTCTATAATGTATATCACTAACTGCACATATATAAAGGTGATGAGTAGAAAATAGCTTTCTAAATGTACTATAATCATTTTAAATATCAAGTAGTCCTTTTTGAACTCACAAATACACTAGTAATATTTCAATCTTATATTAATAAAGCTCTGAGTGATCTCCTAAATATCTGCTATATTATCTACCTAAATGATATTATTATCTATTTAAACTCAGAGAAAGAGCACTATAAGTATATGTATATGATGCTGAAACACCTACACACCTACAAATTATATATAAAACTTAGTAAATATACATTTCATGTGGATCACATTAATTTCTTTAGCTTTATAATTAGCATAAACAGCATTAAAATGGAATAGAGCCAGATTGATACTATTCTCTTCTAACTGAAACCCAAGTACATTTATAATATTCAGATATTTCTAGAATTTGTAAATTTTTACTACTATTTTATAGATAGATTTATAGTGAAAGCACAGCCCTTATCTACACTCATAAAAGGCATAATATAGAAAGGTTAGAACCAAAAGATAATCCTCCTCAATACTAATGTATAGAAAGCTTTTTAAGAGCTGAAAAGCACATTCATAAAGGCCTCAATCCTCACACACTTTAATTTAGATTGGAAACTCTTGTAATGTTCAGTATTAAATATAAAGACTTTTTAATTCAAAAAGGTGAATTATGAGTCATTGAACAGTATAACAGGAATAGATAGGTAAAAATATATGTATATTTCAAATGTAGGGATCATATAGTAATAGGACTGTTTGCTAGTTCTTTTCATAAGAAACCTGCACAGTATATATATTAATAGCTAGCTATTAAGTGTGCACCATGTGTGCATTGCCAGGCACACTATTAGGCACACTGCCAGGCCCAAAGTCTGAGATCTAAGGTCTAAGAGCACAGTTGATCTACATGTAATGTGCAGTCTTCTTTGCATGTTACAACTACCTCCCCCTTTAGAAGCTGACCTCCAGTGGATTCATGGATTTTCTATGTTGTAGCTGAAAAATCAGGCTAATATATAATATACATTATAAAAGATTTAGATCATTACACATTATAGAAGATTTAGACTATTACACTTAATAGAAGATTTAGATTATTATAGTCAGATAGTTCCATATTCTGCAGGCTAATCATGTTGTAGGAATCAGTGATTTCATTGCCAGGTAATTTAGCATATAGTGTAGTTAATATTTGTTTTCTGTGATCAGGCATCTAGGTGATAGTTGTAACATGTAAAGGAGACTGTGCATCACATGTAGATTAACTGTGCCCTTGAACCTCAGATTTTGAACCTTGGGTCTGATAGTATATCTGATAGTGTGCCTGGCAATATGCATGTAGTGCACATTTAGTAGCTAGCTATTAATATATATGCTGTGCAGGTTTCTTATGAAAAGAATCAGCAAATAGTCCTATTACTATATAACCCTTATATTTGAAATATACATACATTTTTACCTGTCTATTCCTGTCACACTGTTCAATGACTCATAATCCACCTTTTCAAATTAAAAAGTCTTTATATTTAATACTAGACATTACAGTTTTGTTTGTTTACCTCTAAGTGAATGATCCATCAGAAATAGATGAACAACAACAAGATAGCTCATAAAAAGACTGTGAATAATTATAGAAAAACTCCTTAAGTGCATGCTAACCCCTCTGCACAGCAAGGGACTAGTAATAACAAATTATAACTTGAACCTCTACAGGATCCTCTACAGAAATCCAACTACAAATCAACTACAGATAATGAAGGATTAGATGATGAAGACCTGCATCTACCTGCTGTACAGCTACACACAATTAAAGAACACATTAAAGAGCTATAGATGCAATGGAAAATTCAAAAGGCAGAGCACATAATGAAGGTATTAGAGGACCAGCTAGTACAAGATAAATTAATGGATTAAGAGGTAGCTGCACTGATTGCACAGGAGAAGACCATGATTTAAAATCAAATCTTAAAAAGGCCTCACACAGAAATGACCCAGCTACCCTATTAAACTACCCATTTAAAGGTTAATACATCCTTCAAATATCAAGGAAAAAATATGTCAGAGCTTGAAGATTTCATCATCTAAACCAAAATAGAATTCAAATGCAATAAAAACTACTATACTATTAAAAAATATTACATCTAAAATGCTACATAGAAGCTCACTATAGAACCTCTCTACTAATAGAATACTTTCTACAAGAATTACAAAGTAAACCCAGAGAATCCATCATTCATCTAGGAAAACCTTTATGTATAGTTACAACTGCACCTCATGGATCTAGATGCACTTCAATGGCAATCAATCAAGAGATACATAGATACATAATAATAGAACAATCAATTCATTTAAGATTTCATCAAGTATCTCCTCAATCTGGAGAAACACCTGCCCTATAAGATCTAGAAGAAATAGCACAGTTCTAATCTAATGAACTACTATCAAGAGGAAATCCAGATTCATGCACATCTGATGAAGGGAGACCCTAAGAATTACAAAGAGATACTGGCATTTCTATGCAAGGTAGAATAATATTATAAGGATCAAAAACTATTCTCATTCAAGTAGAAAATCACTGTAAATTCACCACATAAGAAGAAGTCTTTTAATTTCTAGATAAAAATAGAGTTTAAAAGGGAAAAATCCTCAAATCATGCACTTAAAGGTTAATTCTTATAACCCAAGTTCATCTCTCACCTTAAGTGCTCTCACTGCAACAAACCAGGCTACATCTCTAACAACTACTGGGAACTTCATCCTGAAAAGCACATGAAGAAGTGTGAGTCAAAAAACTAGATTCTTCAGTGCTAAGTGCTACTATAATACTAGGAGTAAACAAGATAAGATAGAGGTACAGCAAAGAAATGATGATAATTAAAATATAACTAGAAATCCCCTAAGAGTTAGTCATTGCCTAGGCACTTATCAACTCAGGTGCAGAAGTAAATTTTATTAGCTAAAAATGAGTAAAAGTATATCTTAGAAAAGATAGTAAAGATTCACACTGAATCAGTACAATTAACAGACATCAGATTATAGCCTATAACTAATATAAGATATATGCATGCATAATTGACAATGAGAGGCTCTCTTGCAACTAGAGCTTTCACTTTGAAGTAGTAGATATAAAAGACTATAATGTCATCCTAAGATTCCCCTGGCTCAAAACTGTGAATTCTGACATTTAATGGTTAAAATCACACTGAACATATCACATACTGTATGTCAACAATGTTGAGATCATCACTATGAAACAGTATGATTCTAAAGGTGTCTGATTGTATGAAAGCTATGGAAAAGATTGTGCAATTATATACAATAAAATAGGCAAGACTGTAGTATGAAAAGAGGTGTAGTATGTAGTAGCACTAAATGGTGCAATAGGGCTATGTATGATCATATGAACTAGTCACATGATTTTGAAAACTATAACAGGTAGATATAGTAGTTAGAATTGGATGCATAGCTTATATTATTCATCTGCATTAACTGGAAGAAGATGAACTAATTACTTTGTTTAGCATAGTTCTAGATGGGGAGCTAGTAATACCAGAAGCTTACTGCAAATATAAAGATGTTTTCTCAGAAGCTGTAGTAAAATTACTCCTAGAATATGTGTAATATGATCATCCAATTAATTTAATATTTAGAAAAAAATCTTTCTACTGACTGATCTATAATCTCTCCATTAAAGAACTAGAGGTACTACATGAATATCTAAAATCTAGTCTGAAAAAAGAATGAATATACTCATTAAAAAGCCCTGTAGATGTACTGATATTTTTTATCCTGAAAAAAGATAGAATTATACACCTTTATGTAGACTATTATGAGCTTAATACTATTAGTATAAAGAACTGATATTCTCTCCTCTTAATCAGCAAAATAATTAACAGACTAATTAATGTAAAGATTTACTCACAGTTAGATCTCTGCAATGTGTATCACTAACTGCACATATGTAAAGATAATGAGTGGAAAATAGCTTTCTAAATATACTATAATCATTTTGAATATCAAGTGATCTCCTTTGAACTCACAAATACACTAGTAACATTCTAATTTTATATTAATAAGGCTCTAAATAATCTTCTAGATATCTACTGTATTATCTACCTAAACAACATTGTTATCTACTCAAACTCAGAGGAAGAGTACTGCAAGTATGTGCACATAGTGCTGAAACATCTATACACCTACAAATTATATATAAAGCTTAGTAAATATACATTTCATGTGGATCACATTAATTTCCTCAACTTTGTAATTAGTATAAACAGTGTTAAGATAGAATAGAGCTGAATTAATATTATCCTCTCCTGACTGAAATCTAAGTGTGTCCATGACATTCAGATATTCTTAGGGTTTATGAATTTTTACTGCTATTTTATAGATAGATTTACAGTGAAAGCATAACTCTTATCTACACTCATAAAGAATACAATATGAAAAGGCTAGAACCAAAAGATGATCCTTCTCAATGCTAATGTGTAGAAAGCTTTTCAAGAGCTAAAAAGTACATTCATAAAGGCTCTGATCCTTATGTACTTTAACCCAGATTAAAAACTCTGAGTGAAGCTAGACACATTAGATTTCACACTGAGTACAATCCTCTTACAGTTAGATCTGAATGATGGATAATGGCACCTAATTATATACTATTTATAAGGCTTATTATCAGCAGAGTGCAACTACAGTACATATGATTAGAAACTTCTCACTATCCTCATAATATTCAAATAATAGTGCTACTACCTGCATGATGTGTATTTTCTCATAACAGTTTTATCTGATCATATCAATCTATAACATTTCATAATGATAATAGAATTAGTCAGACATCAGATATAATAAATGAAAACACTCTTCACATTTGACTTTATCATTGAGTATTATCTAAAGATAAAGAATCCTGTAGATGTGCCTAGTCATCACTCTAACTATAAAGAGAATGCTTCAAGATGAATATTATTATCAATAATTTAAGAAAAGCTTCTTCAAGGAATGTTTTGAACACTGAATATAGATACATAGATACAGCTAAAAGACCTTAGTCAGTAAATAACTAATATAATGATGCATTTAAAACTACTAAATAACAAGGAAAATGTAATTTGTATTGATACACTTACTTTCTATGCATATTAAAATGTGTGCACAGATGAGAGATGTATTGCCAGCAATACAGAAAGGCTAGCTCACCTGGTACCACAGATATTAGTTAATATGATTATGAAATTTAATATAGCTTATAAATCCTTCCTCACTGAACCCATTATGGAATTCCTACATCACATGCAAGCTTAGGACACTAAGCATACTGAGGTGCACAGAAGGATAAAAGCAGGTAAAATAGATGAGACTGAGCATTTAAACTGAATGACTGATTAAAATGATCTGCTTCATCACAAGGGTTATATTTCTATCTCTATAGATTAAGTGATAAGGGATAAAATCATAAAATTGAATTATAATGATCCTTAAGGGGGACATTTTAATGTTAAGTGCACTCTTGAGTGTGTCTGAAGGAAATACTTTTAGCATGATATAATAATAAATGTTTAGGAATATATATATACCTATGATATCTACTAACAGATTAAGATGCACTGTTACAAGGAATATGATCAATTAGAACTGCTTTCTATTTCTACCTCTTCTTTTGAAATAGTGATAATGGATTTTATCATCAAACTCCTATCATTCAAGTGGAATGATAAGGTCTATGATTCAATCATAGTATTTGTGGATAAATTAACTAAATACACAGTTTATAAACTAGTTAATAAAGATATAAGTGCATTAGAGCTTGCAAACCTGATATTTAATATCTTCACCAGATTTTTTGATTATCTGCATCATTGAGTAACAGATCACACTGGAATATTCAGCTTCAGTAAATACTGATTAACACTTTATTACCTCCTGAAAGCATGCTAATGATTAACAACTGTGTTCCACCCTCAAATAGATAGTTAAATTAAGAGGCAGAATTAGATACTCAAGCACTACCTGTACATCTATTATAACTTCTATCAGGACAACTAGATTAGGTAGTTGCTGCTAGCATAGTTCTCTTACAACACCTCTATACATAGTATCCTCAAAATATCTTCTGTGGAAGTACTGATGGGTTTTCAACCTGAACTGCATTTTAATGTCAAATTAGACATTAATATGAGGAGGGGAGAAGTGCAGGAGACAACAAAATATATACATCATATAGAAGAAGTATGAAATGACCTGTGAGAATCTCTTCTGAAGACTCAGAAAATATAGAAGAAATACTATAATCAGCATCACAAGGAGAAGTATTTTGCAGTTGAAGACTGAGTTATACTACACTTAAAAAACATTAGTATATTATATCTAAGTCTAAAACTAAATCATTATCAACTCAGCCCTTTTAAAATTATTAATAAGTGGGGGAAACAGACATACAAACTAAAACTTACATCATAATATAAAGATATACATCCCATTTTTCATGTCTCATTACTCAAACTGTACCACACATGGCATGATGAAATCTTGAAGGCTGAATTAATAATAATAAATAGAGTTAAGAAGTTTAAAATTGAAGAGATCCTAGGGAAGTGTGACTATTTTAATAGCTAGTAGTATTTTGTGTGCTGGAAAAATATGATAGAGGTAGAGAATTTCTGGAAGAATGTAAAAAATCTTAAGAATATGTAGGATCTGATTGATAAGTTTAATGTGTAGTTTGATTATAAGATAATAAAGCTAAAGTGTCATCAACTCAAGTGATAACTAGCCTGTGTATAGGAAGGAGAGAAGAGAAAGAATAAGTTCTTAAAAATTAAATCTTATTATTTCATACTAATATTAAAAGCCCTAAGAGGTGCAGTAGATAAAAAATAAACTAAAAAATACTAGAGAAAAACTGAAGTGCACATCACATCTAATCTAGGAGGGCAGGCTATTTTCACTAAAGTCAGAATCAATTAAGTACATTAAAATGAGATAATTATACTTACATAAAGAATCAGAATGATATCAAATAACCTCTCTATCTCCTCTAACACTTTCTTATATTAAATGGCTGCTTGATCTTATTACCACTAAATTCTGAGGAGCAACTATATTATACTAGTGTACTCAGACTTATCTAATAGATTCTTAAAGTAATTTAATTGCTCAGCTGTGTTGATCAACTCTGTGATATCTGCATATACATTAACAGGAACCTACAGCACAGTTAGTAATTAGTTTTTTCTTTTTAAATTAACTACAGGAAAACTCACTGTCTTGCAGTGATGATGATACTACACACACTAAGAACAGTAAGTTATATGTAGACTCTTAAAAGGGTAATAAAATGCCTTTATATTAGCCTTAATGGTTAGATGGTGAACACACTCTCTATACTATTTCAGTGAGTGTAGACCCTTAATGGACCTCTTTCAGTGCTTATCTTTCTTCTTAGTTTTCTTCTTATTATTATCATCATCATTATTCTCATTCTTATCCTTCTTATTCTCATTCTCATCCTTGTTGTTATCATTATCCTCTGAGGCCTGCATGATGAGTGTAACATGCAAAGGAGACTACATGTCACATGTAGATCAATTGTGCCCTTAAACCTCAGATCTCAGACCTCAGACCTGGCAGTGCATCTGACAGTGCACCTGGCAATGCACACATGGTGTGCACTTAGTAGCTAGCTATTAATATATATACTATACAGATTTTGTATGAAAAGAACCAGCAAACAGTCCTATTACTATATGACTCCTATATTTAAAATATACATACATTTTTACCTATCTATTCCCATCACACTGTTCAATGACTCATAGTCCATCTTTTTGAATCAAAAAGCCTTTATATTTGACACCAGACATTACAGTTCTATTTGCTCACCCCTGAGTAAACAGTCTGTTGAAAATAGATAAACAATAACAAGATAGCTCATGAAAAGACTACAAATAACTGTAGAGAAACCTCTTAAGTGCATGCTAATCCCTCTATACAGTAAGGGACCAGTAATGATGAACTACAACTTAAATCTCTGTAGGATCCTCTACAGGAATCTAACTGTGAATCAACTGCAGGTAATGAAGGATTAGATAATAAAGACCTATACTTGCCTGCTGTACAGCTACATGTAATTGAAGAATGCATCAAAGAGCTATAGATGCAATGAAAAATCTAAAAGGTAGAGTGCATGATGAAGGCATTAAAGGACTAGCTAGTACAAAATGAATCAATAAATTAAGAGGTAGCTGTACTGATTGTGTAGGAGAAGACTATGACTCAAAATCAAATCTTGAAAAGGCCTTATGCAGAAACAACTCAGCTACCCTACTAAACCATCTATCTAAAGGTTAATACATCCTTTAAATATTAAAGAAAAAGCATGTTAGAGCTTGAAGATTTCATCATCTGAATCAAAATGAAATTCAAATGTGATGAAGACTACTACACCATTGAAAAATACTGCATCTAGGATGCTGTGCAGAAGCTTGCCATAGAACCTCTCTACTAATGAAATGCTTTTTATAAGAATTATAAAGTAAATCTAGAGAATTTACTATTTATCTAGGAAGATCTCTATATGTAGTTATAACTACATCTCATGAATCCAGATGTGCTTCAACAGCAATTAATCAAGAGATATATAGACACACAATAATGAAACAATCAATCTATCCAAGATTTCATCAAGTATCTCCTCAACCTGAAGAAATATCTATCCTATAAGATCCAGGAGGAACAGCATAGTTCCAACCTGATGAACTACTACTAAGAGGAAATCCAGATTCATACACATCTAGTGAAGAAAGACCTTAAAAATTATGAAGAGATACTAATATTTCTATGTAAGATGAAGTAACATTATAAGAATCAAAAACTATTCTCATTCAAGTAGGAAATCACTGTAAATTTACTATGCAAGAAGAAGTCTTTTAATTTCTGAACAAAAATGGAGTCTGAAAGAGAAAAATCTCTGAACTACATATTTAAAGGCTGATTCTTATGGCCTAAGTTTACCTCTTACTCTAAGTATTCTTACTGTGATAAACCAGATTATATTTCTGATGACTACTGAGAACTTCATCCTAAAAAGTACATAAAGAAGTGCAAGTTAAAAAATTAGATCTTCCAGTGCTAAGTGCTGCTGTAGTACTGGGAGTGGATGAAATGAGATAGAGGTATAGTAAAGAAGTAATAATAATTAAAATATAACTAGAAATCTCTCAAGGGTTAGTCATTATCTGGGCACTTATTAACTTAGGTGCAGAAGCAAATTTTATCAGCCAGAAATAAATAAAAGTACATCTTGAAAAAGATAGTGAAGATTCATGCTAAATTAGTATAATTAATAAATACTAGATTATAGTCTACAACTAATATAAGGTATATGTATATGCAATTAATGATGAGAGACTCTCTCACAACCAGAGCTTTCACTTTGAAGTAGTGAATATAAAAGACTATAATGTCATTCTAAGATTCTTCTGGCTCAAGGCTGTAGATCCTAACATCTGATGGTTAAAATCACACTAGACATACTATACATCATATATTAATGATGTTAAGATCATCATTATAAAATAAATAAATATAGTAATCAGAATTGAATGTATAGCTTATATTATTCATCTATATTAACTGGAAGGGGACAAACTAATTACTCTGTTTAGCATAATTTTAGATGAGAAGTTAGTGATATCAGAAGTTTACTATAAATATAAAGATATTTTCTCAGAAGCTACAGCAGGACTACTTCTGAAACATATATAATATAATCATCTAATTAATTTGATATCTGAAAAAGAATCCTCCTACTAACTGATTTATAACCTCTCTATTAAAGAATTAGAGGTACTATATAAATACCTAAAATCTAGTCTGGAAAAAGGATGGATACATCTATTGAAAAGCCCTGCAGACATACTAATATTTTTTATTCTGAAAAAAGATAGAATCATACATCTTTATATAGACTACTACAGACTTAATACTATTAATATAAAGAATTAATATCCTCTCCTCTTAATTAGCAAAATAATTGACAGGCTGGCCAGTATAAAGATCTACTCACAGTTGAATCTCCACAATGTGTATTACTAACTGTACATACATAAAGGTGATGAGTGGAAAACAGCTTTTTAAATATACTATAATTATTTTGAATATCAAGTAGTCTTCTTTAGACTTATAAATACACTAGTAATATTTCAATTCTATATTAATAAGACTCTGAGTGATCTTCTAGATATCTGCTGTATTATCTACCTGGATGATATTATTATCTACTTGAACTTAGAGAAAGAGCACTACAAGCATGTGTGTATGGTGCTGGAACACCTATGCACCTACAAATTGTATGTGAAGCTTAATAAATGTACATTTCATATAAATTATATTAATTTCCTTAACTTTGTGATCAGTATGAATAACATTAAGATGGAATAGAGCTGAATTAATACTATTCTCTTCTAATTAGAACTTAAGTGTGTCTATAACATTCAGATATTCTTAGGATTTATGAATTTTTACCACTATTTTATAGATAGATTTGCAGTGAAAGTACAGCCTTTATCTACACTCATAAAGGGCACAATATGAAAAGGCTAGAACTAAAAGATGATTCTCCTCAATACTGATGCATAGAAAGCTTTTCAAGAGCTAAAAAGTGTATTTATAAAGGCTCTAATCCTTACATACTTCAATCTGGATTAAAAACTCTAAATGGAGCTAAATGCATTAAGTTTTATACTAAGTATAATCCTCTTGTAGTTAAATCTGAATGATGGATAATGATACTCAGTTGCATATTATTTATAAAGCTTATTACTAGTAGAGTATAACTATAGTATATATAATCAGAAACTCCTTACTATCCTCATAGCATTCAAGCAATGATACTACTACCTGTATGATGTGTGTTTTCCTATAATGATTTTATCTGATCATACTAATCTACAACATTTTATAATGATAATGGAATTAATTGAACATTAGATATGATAAATGAAAACACTCTCTACATTCAACTTTATCATTAAGTACTATTTAGGGATGAAGAATCCCACAGATGCATCTAGTCATTACTCTAACTATAAAGAGAATGCTTCAAGGTGAATACTATTATCAATAATTTAAAAAAAGCTTCTTTAAGAAATGTTTCAAACATCAGATATAGATGTACAGATACAGTCAGAAGACCTCAGTCAGCAAATAATCAACATGATGGCACATTTAAAACTATCAAATGATAAGGAAAATATAATTTGCATTAATGTACTTACTTCCTACACATATTAAAATGTGTGTGCAGATGAGAGATGCATTGCTGATAATATAAAAAGGCTAGCTCATCTAATGCTATGAATATTAGTTAATATAGTTATAGAATTCAATATAGCCTATAAATTCTTTCTTACTGAATCTATTAGAGAATTCCTGCATCACATGCAAGCTCAGAACACTGAGCACACTAAGATATGCAGAAGGATGAAAGTAGGTAAAATAAATGAAACTAAGCACTTAAACTAAATGATCAACTGAGATGATCTACTTCATCATAAGGATTGCATTTCTATTCCTATAGATCAAATGATAAGAGATGAGATTATAAAATTGAATCATGATGATCCTTAAGAGGGATATTTTGATGTTAAGTACACTCTTAAGTGCATTCAGAGGAAATACTTTTAGCATGATATAATAATAGATGTTTGAAAATATGTGTGCACCTATAATATCTACTAATAGATTAAAATGCACCATCATAAGGAATACAGCTAATTAGAATCACTTCCTATTCCCATCTCTCCTTTTGAAATGATAATAATAGATTTCATTGTTAAACTCTCACCATTCAAGTGGAATAGCAAGGTCTATAATTCAATCATAGTGTTTGTAGATAAATTAATCAAGTATGCAGTTTACAAATCAGTTAATAAAGGTATAAGTGCATTAGAGCTTATAAATCTGATATTCAACATCTTCACCAGATTTTTCAGTTTTCCACATCATTAGATAATAGATTGCACTGAGATATTTAGCTCCAGTAAATACTAATTAATACTCTACTACCTCCTGAAAGTATACTAATAGTTAATGACTGTATTCTACCCTTAAATGGACAGTCAAACTGAGAGGCAGAATTAGATACTTAAGCACTATCTATATGTCTACTGTAACTTCTATCAGGATGACTGGGCTAGATGGTTGCTGCTAGCACAGTTCTCCTACAACATCTCTACATATAGTATCCTCAAGACATCCTCTATGGAAGCACTAATAGGTTTTTAACCTGAACTCTTGATGTCAAACTAGACACTAATATAAGGAGGGAAGAAGCACAGGAGGCAACAGAACATATATGCTATATAGAAGAAGTATGAAATGACCTATAAGAATCTCTTCTGAAGGCTCAGAAAACACAGAAGAAATACTATTAAAGTGGGGATAGAGTGTGCATGTCAGGTGGCACTGAACAGGGCAGCAGCAAACACAAGAAAAGAATTGATATTGATGTCAAAGCAGAGGAATGTATTAGCAATTTATAGTACAAAACAACATAGTAATAGAATGACAAGGCAACACACAAAAAGAAACAAAAGATCTATCTTAAAGAAACATACACATGCATGAGAAAACCACAAACAAATAGATGAAGTCTCATAATAAAAGGAAAATATCTATCTTTATGGCTGTGCTCAGCAGCAAAAAGTCTCAGTAAAAAATTGATTTAACCTAACAGTAGATCCCCACCACATATCTCTCCTCCTCCTAATTTACTGACTTAGTAAATAAAAGAACAGCTTAGTTCTGCAGCTAGAGCAGCTGCTCTGAATATATTGTCCTGAAATTAACCTAACTACATTATCCCAAAGTCAGCTGATGAGTGGCCATGCACTGTGTGCTGAATTATCTGTTTGCAAGAAAGTAGCTATATTGAGGTAGGGAGGTAGCCCAGAGATGAATGAGCAAGTCAGCAATGGTAAAGCCCCTTCTGAACTGCAGTAAATGTAGCTGGTGTTTTTAAGTAGAGGCCCAGGCAGAACAGTTCATCAACAGCTTGAATCATGAAATTGTGAGGTGATAGCCTCCATGGCTAGAGATAGAGATGGGAGCTAGAATAGGATTGATAAGAGGTTTCTGAATGAGAAGAGAGTAGAGTGCAGCCCTAGAACATGTAAATCACTGGGCAGAAGTGAGGCCCAGAGAAATGAATGAGCAGGTCAGCAATGAAGGAAGAGTATGCTCTAGGTAGGCAGAGCAGTCTGTGAGTGCATGGCTTTATACTAATGATCTTATATATGATAAGATCTACAGTTCTATCACAAGAGAGGGTATCATGCTTGTATAGTAGATGAAGAGAGGGGTAGAGCAGCTAATAATAAATGGCAATAAAGATTAAGATGAGCAATGTGGGTGATGAAGAAGAAAGAGACACAAGGAAAATAGAGAGTAGAGAGAAAGAAAATATGATAGGTAAAATTAGCAGTAGAAGGTGCAGGACAAGATATATACAGATGAGTAAGTATAGAAAGGAAAGTGAATATAGTAAGAAAAATAAATATAGAGTAGTAGCAGACTACATATAGAAAACAAAAGAAACTAAGAAAGATATAGAGGAAATACAGCACAGAGGAAGCAAACTGAGTAACACAGTGAGAAAAAATAAACATGTGTCAGTGACAGTAAGAGTAGTAATTACAGCAGAACAGTGAGCTCTGATTGGCTGAAACATTTCCCAGCTCTGAAACAGAAAATTATAATTAGCTAGATCAGCTAGCTGGCATCTATCTCCTCATAACTGTAAACTGGGATCTCAATGGCATCTCCTTCTGCAGCTACATGATCATTAATAATAGAATTAAGAGGAATGTTATTATAACAGTAGTAAAAGAAACTCTACTGATTAAACAGCTGTTTCTTAGCATCTATTACAGTTATAAAGGTATGAACTACAGCCCCCACAGCTCTCTTATGCCAGGCTAGAATGTAATTCTTGACTGGCTAATTAGATATCAGACTAAAAAGAATCTACTGCTCTCTCCAGACTAAAGAATCATCTCATCACTGATATTCAATTAAAGCTTCAGAAAGTGCATCAAGACCTGTCACAGCCATAGTGGTAGAAAAGTGATAAGAAATGCTGCCATACAGAATAGGCAGGCTAGAGAGTGTCATAGATCTGTAAATGAGGTCTCAATTCACCTGCAAGAGCTACTCTCATATATTACTCTCTAGAACTTCTAAAGACTTGTTGTCTTTCTAAATTCCAACAAACCATAGAAGTATCATTCTCCACTCAATTATAGCTGAGCTAGTACTTCCATGGGAAATGTGCAGCATGGTGATTTACACATCTCTCTATTTATAAGGAATGATCTTTCAGCTGATCTTGAAATTCTATAAATTTTAATTAATGAGTATCTATAGGGAGATGTTCTGAATGATTCTGCCATTTAAAAACTCTCTTCCATAAAGTTGGTGATTCCACTCAGAGACATAATAATGCATGCCAGGGACTACAGTTATGCAATTTATATGATCCTCATTTATCATGCTAATGGACTCTTAGATCATGTTTGCATCATGATTCTCCTCAGTGAGGTACTGAATATTGACATTAATATGCTAGAAAAATGTGCTATCCCCCTTTTTGATGAACTTAATGTAATAAGGGTAGAAGATGAGCCTTATCTAGTGATCTAGGCAAAAAGTAACATACCAGGCATAGTAAACTGGGTCCTGGCAAATTATCTACTAAATGATTCCATGGAGTATTATGTGAAGCTACCTCAGCAACTTCTGATTCTTTTGCTGATGGAATGAGTATATATCCCATTTATATGCTATCATCTTTCTGAGTGTATTATATATAGTGAGCACATTTCTCACAGCCATCTCTATTTAAAGTCAGGAGAAAATTGAAAGAGATAAAGAGCTATCTGCACTCCAGTCATTCAGTGTGAGATCTACATTTATGCTTCCCAGGCTGAGATTCTTTAACATGCTTGCTCAGTTTAATAGAGTAATAGAAGGGAGAGTAGCATGCTTCATATGATATATCTGAAGAAGATCCTCTAGGCAGGCAGGACAGTACTCTTTGTAAAAATAATGAAAAGTGCTATTAGTAGTGCAGATTCAGCCAAGATTTCTACAGTTATTAATGACAGCCTCAAGCCTAGATGTTAAAGCTATCTGGTCTAAACTCTGAGTCAGTAAACTGATTTTCCCTCCAAGATTGACAGCATGGTGATAGCACAAAGGAAAAGAGGATAATAGCTTTACAAGCTAATTCAGAAGCTTGACAAGCTGACTATCATTCAGCTCCTTCACATTGTTGAGCTGAGCTTTCAAGGTAAACTTAACATTCTAATGACATGTGCATCTATAATAGCTAGTTTTCTAACACTTTTCAATAGCTTCAGCAACATCAGAATCCTTCTTATTAGCATCTTAATTCTCAAGCTCTGCCATTTCTTCTGGTGATAGGCTGGCAAAACAGGAGAGGCTGACATTAGACAGAAAGGTGACTATCAATAAAACTAATTAGCTAGAGACATATTGTGGGCAAGAAGCAGGTAAAATAGAGTCAGAGTTTCAAGAAGCATCAGGCAAAAAAGTAGAAGAGGACATGGGAATCAATTCAGAATGGCAGCAATTATCCTGAGGAGGATGAGGAGAAGGCAGAGGTGTTTGACCAGTTATATGGAAATTGTGCAGTGAAGCTGGAGGAGGCTGCTGCTGAAGATTTTAAGAGAGTGGAGATAGAAGAATCAGAGGCCACAGATTAGTAGGAGCAGGGAGAAATGATGAAATATCAGCTGCAAGAATTTCCTCAAGATTAATATGAAGCTTAGTAGTATAGATAGCTTTCATGTTCAATGCAGAGCTAATAAAATCTGACCTGAAGGTATTCTCAAGGTCAGAAAGCATCAGTTCCTTATTAAGCTTTATACCTCTCTTAGGATTCTGACACAGCTAGATTCATATTACCTGGTTGATTCTTCCCACTACAGATGAATAGTTATAATTCCTTGTGAGAGTCACTGTACATCTACACTATTTATCCTTTTTTAGTATTAATTAGAATTCATTAGTAACAGCCTTCCCCCAGTGTTCCACACAAGTTTTATACTCTTCCAAAGTATGATTTCAGTGAACCCTGACTATCTCTACCACACAACAGATCTCCACTATCTGATAGTGAAAGTTAGCTTCAGACACTACTGCCTGCTAGGCCTCATTTTCCTTCATCCATTCAAAATATGCAGTAACTTTCTCCTCTCTATCTTCATGCTTGCTCATAATCAGATTAGCAATTTCACACTGGATCTAGTAGTACAGAGCTGCATGCCTGTCAAGGGTATTAATATACTTCTGAATCTTCCTGGTGGTTGATAACTTTTTCTTCCCATGCTCAATTAAGACAAGGGAGTTAGTAAGCTTTGGGGTCAGAGCATGCAGATTTTGGTGATTCAACATTTTGCAGGAAGGAAGTGAGGGAAATTATAGATATAGCACTGTCATGTGTTAGTATAGGTTGATTCAAGAGTGAGACTGAGATATCTATAATGATGATGAGGGGAAAGTGGAGAGAAATATAGGGCAGAGTGCACTCTTATAGTTTTTTAAATGTGAGATGTAAAGGTGGCTGCAGCTAGTAAAATGAGAGAGGGAGAAAGACATACTACTATAAATGAAAGAAATAAAGAAAACTGTGAAGAAATGTGAAGGTACATCTAGATTTTAGCATACTACTCATGCTGGCATTTGAACTGCAAAGAGACAACTAATAAAGGAAAAAAAAACTGACAAGCAGATACAGTCAAACAAAGGAAATAAAAAAAAATGAATGAAATAAGGAAATGAATGTAGTAGTCAGATAATAACTATAAAACCTTTATTATGAGAAATTAGAGATTATAAAGCATCTTCTTCTCTACTCACATCTTCTTTCTTCTTACTGCTATTCTCCACTGAATCTGCATTATTCAACACTATCAGCATTTAATCATTATAAAGGTAAAATTTCTTTATCTGATTACCTATAGTGATGTTGTAGAATGATGTGCTATTCAGCTCTTCAAGATAGTAACTATCTTTCTTATAGTTTGCCTTCCACATATAATATAGATCTAACCATTAAAAGTTAAATTTAATAGAATAGGATGTTTCTATTTTAGTATCATGCAGAAGGATAAGATCTTCTACCTGAACTAAATCACACACTAATTACTTAATTTCATCAAATAAATTCTGATTTTTCTCTCATACACACTGCAGATGAAAGGCCACCTTCTCTAGGTCCTCATTCTGTCTCTCTAACTGTTGAATCTGCATGTATATTAAATTGGTATGAGAGTAAATAGTGTGCTATAGAAGTATTTATCATATTAGTACCTCAAGCTCAATAGAGAGGATAGCATCATAGTTATATTGCAGATAGAATGATGTCTCATCTGTTGACTGTCAAATAGAGATATGATCTACTCATAGCACTAAGTGGAAATGATTAATTTAATTCCTCTTATTCATAGTAAGCTTCATCAGTGCATCTAAAATAGAGTAATAGTCATATTCAACCATGCCATTTACTTTCACATTATACAGCAAAATCATTATTTGCCTGATATAATACTTGGCAGTGAGAATCCTAGTCTACTTCTGATTTTCTAGCTCACTATCACAAATCATTTCTTAGAAACAGTCATACTAGTATATAATATTCTTATAAATAAATTGTACTACATGTTCAGCCTTAGCATGTATAAGGGGCCAGCCTTTAACCCAGTCAGTAAGATCATTTCAAGTAATAACCATACACAATTTCCCCTAGTTCTTTGAAAACTTAATGACATCAATACACCACTTATCTCACAAATAGTTATGGTGAGTCAGATACAGTAATTTCTTAAGGTAGTTACTTTTCTAAAATTGATACTTGCAGCATCTCTTGCAGTACATCTTAACCTCACTGAACAAGCCTTCCTATTAATATCACTGAGAGACCTTGTGGTTGATTGCCTTGCAGCCTTTATGATCAGACTCATCATATATTTAAGTAATGATTTCCTTCTGTTCATCCAGATCATCTACCATGCATCTTAGTGGAATCTCTTTGCCTGACTAGTGAAATAGATGTTGCCCATGCACCATATAGTTCAGTGCATATTTATGCTATTTTGGGAAAACCTTGCAAGGGATATTATCAGGCTACTTCAAGGTGGTGAGGTATCTGACAATCAATTTACTACAGTTAGAATAAGAGGATGAAAGAACATGAGATTCTTCACTATCAGCATCATTAGGAACTTTGAAGTTAGAAATAGTGGTAGGAGCTATACTAACATAATTGAGTTCTATCTCAATGAATTCATCAATGTTCTGATTCTCAGATATCTCACTATTAGTAGGTGGTTATCAAGAAAGATCATTAGCAGTGCTATGAATTCAACTAGAAATATGACAGACATCAAAATTAAACATTCAAATCCATGCAAGCTAGTTAGTTATCAGAGCATCAGGAAGATTAGTGGCTGTTCAGTTGAGTTGAGCAATCAAAATTTTTATATTAGTTTTGAGAATGAAGTGAATATCATATAGGTAATATTAGTATTTCTTTAGTATTTTGAGAATAACTTAGCATTCTTATTTTTCTGTGTTATATTTTATTTCTACTGAGCTCCAGATTCTACTTTCATATCAACAGGGATGAAGCTTCTTATTCCTAACATCTCACTAGCTCAGTATTCCTCCCTAGTCATACTTGCTGACATTAGTTGTAACCATGATATCCCCAGTACCTTCAGAATAATCAACACAGTGTAGAGTAGGAGTAGTCATTAGTGCTGTCTTCAGAACCAACATGGCATTTAATTGCTCAGGTCTCTAGAGGAAAAAGGCATTTTTCTTGAACAGTGAATAGATTGAGTTGGAAATGAGGGTAAAGTTTGAGATTCAGATGTAATAATACATACAAACATTAATAAAGGTATAAGCTCCAGAGATCTCAGTTAGTTCAGGCCATTTAATGATTTTGATAATTTTAGTGGTCTCAGGGCAGTATCTGTCAGCATTAATGATATATTCAATGAGAATCATGCCAGAGCAGCTAAACTCAGATTTTGCAACCTAGATGCATGTGTTTGAGAGCTCAATATTGACCAGGGTCTAATCCAGGTTTTGAAGATGCTCCAAAATAAATTAGTAAATTCCTGGCATGATCTCTTCATTATTATACTAAGATTATGAATCCTTTACATCAACATCATCCATGAAATTATCTACCTGATAGGGAATATTCAAATAGAGAATGCAAGCTATGACTCAGCAGAAGGCAGTAATAGAATTCATGGCACTCTATGGTAATATTATCTAGTAAAGAAGGCTAATCAGGGTTTGGAAGGCAGTCATGTCATGACTATTCTCATGCAAAGTGATCTAGTCATATTCAGAAAAGAAATCCATCATACTGGTAATAACTTGCCTAGTAAAATCTTCTGTAAAAGTATTAGCACTGAGAGGAATATAGACATTCTGAACTGTAATAGCATTTATATCCATACAGACATTAATAATTCAGTATTTCCCAGACTCCTTCTTCTTGATGAGGAATCATTTATTCTAATATGAATCATAACAATATTTAAAGATGTTAGAATCAACTTGCTTATGAAGTATTTCTATGATTATCAGCAGTAATTTTCAAGGAATAGAAAATCTAGAGATTTATCATACTTCATGCTCAACAGCATGAATTTTAATTAGTAGAGAGACTTCTTCAGCTAGTTTTCTACAATCATTAAAGCTTCATATTAATACTTTTTTCTGTCTGAGTAAGATTTCAATCAGTAGCTTGCATTCCTGAGATGTCAAAATTGATCTGATTTAAAGCTTTTCTATCCTATTAGGTGTGAGGCAAGAGCCACATAGGCAATTCAAGAAATGAGGTGTGATTAGATGGTTGTAAGGTAAAGATAGATTCTTTATAGATTTAATGTTATTTTAATATCATTTTTAATAAATCTCTCTTCATTAATCTATCCCACTAGGTGTCTCTCCATCTATCACTAGCATATTAAGGGGCTGAATCTTATCCACCTTTCACTTGTACAGTGTGGTGACAATTGGGTGATAAGATCAAGAAGAAGGCTCAGCAGAATCATAGAGAGAAAGGTTGTGTAGTTATATGCCATGAACTTGATAAATTTCAGAGATAGGGTGCTGCAAGAAAGGAAATATAGCATATAAGAATAGCTGAAAATGCTATTACAGAATGGCAGAAATGTGCAGTAGAGATTTCTAAGGCAATTAAATAGTAACCTCTGATTGGCTGGAGGTATTTATTAGTTCTAGGCTGGAAAATCATGATTAGCTGGATTTCCTCTCATTACTCTTATACAGTAGAATTTCTACCTCATTATCTATCATACTGATGCTGCTGACTCTGACTTCATCTCTTTACTTACTATTATTGAAGTGGGGACAGAATGTGTGCATCAGGTGGCACTGAACAGGGCAGCAGTGAACACAAGAAAAGAATTAATATCAATGTTAAAGTGGAGGAATGTATTGGCAATCTATAGTACAAAACAACATAGTAATAGAATGATGAGACAACACAAAAAAAAACAAAAGATCTATCTCAAAGAAGCACACACTGGCAAGAGAGATCCACAAATAAATAGATGAAGTCTTGCAATGAAAGGAAAATATCTATCTTCATGGCTGTGCTTGGCAGTAAAAAGCCTTGGTGAAAAATTAATCCAATCTGACAGTAGATCCCTACCACATATCTCCCCTCCTTCTGATTCATCAACCCAGTAAATAAAAGAATAGCTCAGTTTTACAGTAAGAGCAGCAGATCTGAATATATTGTCCTGAAATTGATCTACTCTACAGTGAGAGCAGCAGCCCTGAATATATTATCTCAAAATTGATCTGACTATGTAGTCTCAAAGTCAGCCAATAAGTGGCCATGTGCTGTGTGTTGGATTGTCTATTTGCAAGAAAGTAGCCACATTGAGATAGGGAGGCAGCCTAGAGATAGATGGGCAAGTTAGCAATGATGAAGCTCTTTCTGGGCTGCAGTAAATATAGCTGACATTTTTGAATAGAGGCCCAGGCAGGACAGTTCATCAACAGCTTGAATCATGGAATTGTGGGGTAGCAGCTCCCATGGCTAGAGATAGAGACAGAGCTGAAATAGGATCAGTGAGAGGTTTCTGAATGAGAAGAGAGCAGAGTGTGGCCTAGAGAAATGAATGAGCAGGTTGGCAATGAAGGAAGAGCATGCCCTATATAAATAAAGCAGCCAGTGACAGGTAGTGAATGAAGATTGAGGTGAGCAGTGTGGATGATGAAGATGAAGGGACACAAGGAAATAAAGAGTAAAGAAGGAAAATGTGGTAGATGAGATTAAGAGTAAAAAACACAGAGCAAGATATATACAGACAAGTAAGTATAGAAAGGAAAGTAAAAATAGTGAGGAAAATAAACACAGAGCAACAGCACACTAAGTATAGAAAAACAAAAAGAAAAATAAGGAAAATGTGGAGGAAACACAGCACAGAGATGAGTAGAGAGAGTAGAAACTAAAACCACAAAAAAATAGACTAAGTAATATAGTGAGAAAAATAAATATATGCCAGTGATGATAAGAGCAGCAATTATGGCAGAACAGCAGGCTCTGATTGGCTGAAACATTTCCTAGCTCTAGAGCAGGAAATTATGATTGACTGAATCAGCTAGCTGACATCTATCTTCTTACAACTATAAACTAAGATTCTGATGGCATCTCCTTCTGCAGCTACACAGTCACTAATGATAAAATCAAGAGGAATGTTATTATAGTAGTAGTGAAAAAAACTCTACTAACTGAACAGCTGTTTCTCAGCATTCATCATAATTATAAAGGCATGAACTGCAGCCTCCACAGCTCTCTTATGCTAGGCTAGAATGTAATCCTTAGCTGACTAATTAGGCATTAGACTAAAAAGAATCTGCTGCTCTCTTTAGATTAGAGAATCATCTCATCACTGATATCCAATTAAAGCTTCAGAAAGCACATTAAGACCTGTCATAGCTATAGTAGTAGGAAAGTGATAAGAAATGCTGCTGTACAGAATGGGCAGGTTAAAGAATGTTGAAGATTTATATATGAGATTTTAATTTGCCTGTGAGAGCTACTCTCATATACTACTCTCTGGAACTTCTAAAGACTTACTATCTTTCTGAATCCCAATAAACTATGAAAGCATCATTCTCCACTTAATTGTAGCCAGACCCATACTCTCATGGGAAATGTATGGCATGGTGATTTATACATCTTCCTGCTTGCAAGAAATAGTCTTTCAGCTGGTCTTGAAATCCTACAAATTTTAATTAATGAGTATTTACAGGGAGACATTCTGAATGATTCTACCATTCAGAAACCTCCTTCCATAAAGTCAGCAATTCCACTCAGAGACACAGCAATGCATACTAGAGACTACAGTTATGCAGTTTGCATGATCCTCATTTATCATGCTGATAGACTCTTAGATCATATTTGCACTATAGTTCTCCTTAGTGAGGCACTAAATATTAATATTAATATGCTGGAAAAATGTGCTATCTCTCTTTCTAGCAAACTTGATGTAATAAGAATAGGAGATGAGTCTTATCTGATGATCCAGATGAAGAGTAACATACTAGATATAGTAAACTAAGTTCTGGCAAATTATCTGCTGGATGATTTCATGGAGTATCATATAGAGTCACCCCAGTAACTTCTGATCCTTTTACTGATGAAATGAGTACATGTTCCATTCATGTACTACTATCTTTCTAAGTGTGTTGTATATAGTAGGTACATTTCCCACAGCTATCTCCATTTAGAGCTAGAAGAAAATTGGAAGAGATAAAGAGCCATCTGCACTCTAGTCATTCAGTATGAGGTCTACATTTATATTTCTCAGGCTGAGGTTCTTCAACATGCTTGCCCAGTTTGATGGAGCAATGAAAGAAAGAGTAGTATGCTTCATGCAATATATCTGAAGAAGATTCTCTGGGTGGGCAGAGTAACATCCTTTGCAAAAATAATGAAAAGTACTGTTAGTGGTGCAGATCCAACCAAGATTTCTGCAGCTATTAATGACAGTCTTAAGCCTGGATGTTAAAGCCACCTAGTTCAAACTTTAAGTCAGCAAACTGATTTTCCCTCTAAGATTGACAACATGGTAGTAGTATAAAGAAAAAGAAAATAATAGCTTCACAAGCTGATTCAGAAGCTTGACAAGCTGACTATCATTCAGCTTCTTTATATCATTAAGTTAAGCTTTCAAGGCCAGCTTGACATTTTAATAACATGTACATCTATGACAGTCAGTCTCCCAACATTTTTCAACAGCTTCAGCAACTTCAGAATCCTCCTTGTCAGTGCCTTGATTCTCAAGCTCCACCATTTCTTCTGGTGACAGGCTGGTAAAACAGAAGAGGCTGACATTAGATAGAGAGGTGACTATCAATAAAACTAATTGGCTAGAGACATATTGTGGGTGAGGAGCAGGCAAAATAGGGTCAGGGTTTCAAGAAGCATCAGGCAAGAAAGTAGAAGAGGACATGGGAACTGATCCAGAATAGCAGTAATTATCCTGAGGAGGATAAGAAGAAGGTAGAGGCATTTAGCTAGTCATATGAGAATCATGCAGTAACATTGGAGGAGGCTGCAGCTGAAGATTTCAAGAGGGCAGAGATAAGAGGATTAGAGGATAAGGGTTAATAGGTATAGAGAGGACCAGTGAGGTACCTACTGTGAGAATTTCCCCAGGGCCAATATGAAGCCCAGCAGCATGGATAGCTTCCATATTTAACTCAGAGCCAATAAAATCTGGCCTAGAGGCTAAATCAAGATCAGCAAGTATCAGCTCCTTATGAAGCTTCTTGCCTCTCACAGGATTTTAAGAGAGTTGAATCCACATTACCTGATTGATTCTCCTCACCACAGATGGATAGTTATAATTTCTTACAAGAGTTGATGCACATCAGCACCATTTCTCCTTCTTCAATAAGAGCTAGAATTCATCAGTAACAGTTTTTCCCCAGTACTTCACACACTTTTTATACTCTTCTCCAGAGTAATCTCAATAAATTTTGACTGCCTCAGCCACACAATTGATCTCCTCAGTCTGGTGATGAAAGTCAGCCTCAGATACCATAGCCTACCAGGCTTCATCCTCCTTCATCCACTCAAAATATGCAGCTACCTCATCCTCTCTATCCTCATGTCTGCTTATGATCAGATTAGCAATTTCACACTGAATCTTATAGCACAGATGTGGGCACCTATTAAGGGTATCAATATACTCCTAAACCTCTCTGGTGGTTGCAAACTTATACTCTCCATGCTCAACCAAGGTGAGGAAATCAGTAGGCTTCAGGGCCAGAGCATGCAGATTTTGGTGGTTTGACATTTTGCAGAATAGTAGTGAGGGAAATCATAGATATAGTATTATTATGCATTATATAAGTTGGTTTGAAGGCAAGGTTGAGATATCTATAATAATGATGAGGAAGAGATGAAGGAAAACACAGGGCAGAGTGCACTCTTATGGCTTTTCAAACACAAGGCACAAAGGTAGCTGTGGCCAGCAAAATGAGAGAGTGAGAGAGGCATACCACTATTTTGATGGTCATAAAATGAAAGAAACAAAGAAAACTACAAAGAAATGTAAAGATGCATTCAGCTCCTGACATGCTACTCATGCCAGCATTTGAACCATAAAGAGACAACTAATAAAGAAAATAAACTGATGAGTGGATACAGCCAAACAAAGGAAATAAAGAAAATGAATGAAATAAGGAAATAAATATGACAGTCAGATAATAACTGCAAAACTTTTATCATGAGGAATTAGAGACTACAAAGTATCCTCTCTCTCACCCACATCTTCTTTCCTCTTACTGCTATCCTCCACTGGATCTGCATTATTCAACACTGCTAGTATTTGGTCATTGTAAAGGTAAAATTTCTTTATTCAGTTACCTGCAGTAGTGTTGCAGAACAGTGTGCCATTCAGCTCTTTAAGATGATAAGTGCTCTTCTCATGGTTTACTTCCTGTACACAATATGGACCCAACCATCAGAAGTTAAGTTTGACAGAATAGGATGTTTCTATTTTGATGTCATACAGAAGAATGAGATCTCCCACCTGAACTAAATCATGTACTAATCTCTTAATCTCATCAAATAGATCCCAATTTTTCTCTCACATGCACTGCAGATGAAAGGCCACCTCCTCTAGATCCTCATCCTGCCTCTCTAACTGTCAAATCCACATGTATATCAAGTCAGCATAAGAGTAAATGGTGTGCCATGGAAGCATTTGTCACATTGGAACCTCAAGCTCAACAGGGAGGATAGCATTATAACTATATTATAGATGGAATGGCATTTTACCTATTAATTATTAAATGGAGACATGATCTGCTCATAATACTGAGTGGAAATGATTAACTCAATTCCTCCCATCTACAGCAAGCTTTGCCAGTACATCTGAAATAGGGTGGTAGCTACATTCAACCATGCTATTTACTTTCATATTGTATGGCAAAATTGTTATCTACTTGACATAATACTTGGCAGTGAGAATCCTGATTTACTTCTGATTTTCCAGCCCACCATCACATATCATTTCTTGGAAACAGCCATGTTGGCATATGATATCCTTATAAATGAACTGGGCTATATGTTCTGCTTTTGCATGCATAAGGAGCTGACCTTTAACCCAGCTAGTGAGGTCATTCCAAGTAATAACTGCACACAATTTCCCCTGGTTCTTTGAAAACTTGACAACATTGATACACCACTTATCTCACAGATAGTTGTGGTGAGTTGAATACAACAACTCTTTGAGGTAGTTGCTTTCCTGGAACTAGCACTTATAGTATCTCTTGTAATATGCTTTGACATCAGTGAACAGACCTTCCCACTAATATCACTGAGAGACCTTATGATTGATTGCCTCACAACCTTTATGATCTAACTTGTTATGCATCCAAGCAATGATTTCCTTCTGCTCATTCAGATTGTCTACTACATATCTCAGTGGAATCCCTTTACCTGATCAGCAAAATAGATGTTGCCCATGCACCATATAGTTCAGTACATACTTGCATCACTTCAGGAAAACCTTGCAAGGAATATCATCAGGCTGCTTCAAGGTAGTGAGATATCTGGCAATTGATTTGCTGCAGTTAGAATAGGATGATGAAAGAACACAGAATTCTTCACTATTAGCATCATTAGGAACATTAAAGTCAGGGATAGTGGTAGAAGCCACACTAATGCAATTAAGCTCTACCTCAATAAATTCATTAATATCTTGATTCTCAGGTACCTTGCCATTAGCAGGCAGTTATTGAGAAAGACTATCAGCAATGCTATAAATTCATCCAGAAATGTGATGAACATCAAAATTGAACATCTAAATCTAGGTGAGCTAGTTGATTATTAGAGTGCCAGGAAGATCAGTAGCCATTCAGTTGAGCTGAGTAATCAAGATTTTTGTGTTAGTTTTAAGAATGAAGTGAATATCATATAGATAATATTAGTATTTCTTCAACATTTTGAGGACAGCTCAGCACTCTTACTTTCCTGCATTATACTTTACTTCCACCAGGCTTCAAATCCCACTTTCATATTAATAGGAATGAAGCTTTCTGTTTCCAACATCTTACTGACTTAGCATTCCTCCCCAGCCATGCTTGCTGATATCAGTTGTGACCATAATATCCCCAGCATCATTAGAATAATCAATGTAGTGTAGAGTAGGAGTAGTTGTCAGTGCTGTCTTCAGGACTGACATGGCATTTGATTGCTCAGATCCCCAGATGAAAAAAGCATTTTTCTTGAACAGTGCATAGATTAGGTTGGAAATGAGGGTAAAGTTTGAAATTCAGATGTGATAATACACACAAATGTTAATGAAGACATGAGCCCTAGTGATCTCAGTTGGTTTAGACCACTCAATGATTTTAATAATTTTAGTGGCCTCAGGGTAGCACCTATCAGCATTAATGATATATCTAATAAGAATCATGTCAGAGCAGCTAAACTCAGATTTTGCAACCTAGATGCATGTGTTTGAGAGCTCAATGCTGACCAGAGTCTGATCCAGATTTTGAAGATGCTCCAAAACAAACTGGTGAATTCCTAGCATAACCTCTTTATTATTATACTGAGATCACAGATCTTTCACATCAATGTCATCCATGAAATTATCTGCCTGGTAGGGAATATTTGAGTGGAGAATGCAAGTCATGACTTGGCAGAAGGCAGCAATAGAATTCATGGCACCCTGTGGTAATGTTGTCTGATGAAGAAGGCTGATTGGGGTTTAGAAGGCAGTCATGTTGTGGCTATCCTTATGCAAAGTGATCTAGTTGTATTCAGAAAAGAAATCTATCATACTAGTGATAACTTGCCCAGTAAAATCTTCTGTAAAAACATCAGCACTGAGAGGGATATAGGCATCTCAAACTATAATAGCATTCATATCCATACAGGTATTAATGATTTAGTATTTCCCAGACTCCTTCTTCTTGATGAGAAACTATTTATTTCAATATGGATCATAGCAATATTTAAAGATGCTAAAATTAACTTACTTGCAAAGTATATCTATAATCATCAGCAGCAATTTTCAAGGAATAAAAAACTTAGGGGCCTACCATGCTTCATGCTCAACAGTATGAATCTTGATCAGCAGAGAGACTTCCTCAGCTAGTTTCCTATAATTACTGAAGCTCCATACTAATGTCTTCTCCCATCTGAGTAAGATCTCAATCAGTAGCTCACATTCTTAGAGCATTAAAATAGATCTGATTCAAAGCTTTTCTATTCTATCTGATGTGAGGTAAGAGCCACACTGGCAATCTGAGAAACAAGGCATGATCAGATGGTTATAAGGTAAAGGTAGATTCTTTACAGATTTAATGTTGTTTTGATATCATTTCTGATGAATCTCTCTCCACTAATCTGTCTCACTAGGTGTCCCTCCATCTGTCACTAGTGTATTGAGAGGCTGAATCTTATTCACTTTTTACTTGTATAGTATGGCAACAATTGAGTGATGAGATCAAGGAGAAGGCTCAGTAGAATTATAGAGAGAAAGATTATGTAGTTAAATGTCATAAACTTGATGAATTTCAGAGACAGAATACTGCAAGAAAGAAAATGTAACATGCAAGAATAGCTGAAAGTACTATCACAAAATGACAGGAATGTGCAGTAGAGATTTCTAGGGTAATTAAATGATAACCTCTGATTGACTGGAGGTATTTATCAGCCCCAGGCCAGGAAATCATGATTAACTGGATTCCCTCTCATTACTCTCATGTGGCAGAATTTCTACCTCACTATCTGCCATACTAATACTACTAACTCTAACTTCATCTCTTTACTCACCACTATCATTGTGAAGATCAGTCAGACTCAGCACTTCTAGTTTAAAGACTGACACTTACCATAAAGATCATTCAGCTGTCTATTACCATAGTCTTCTGGAGAATAGCTGAGGAAAGACATCTGATTGGTCTCATCATTCAGGTTGAAAACTGTGACAGTGATGCCACCTACATTATCTATCTGTCACACTAACTGAGTCATGTTTTCATAGGGATGGCCTAGAATGCACTCATGGGAACTGCACTCTAGAATGAAGAAGGTTTAAGATATAGATATAGATTCAATATGAATCAGAACATTCTTATAGATTCTAATAATATCACTGTGCTGACCATCAGTGCTGAGGATCAGCTTGAGAGCATCTTTCTGAATGATCAGGCTGAGACTCAAGGTAGTACTTTTCATCATGTAGTTAATCTCTACCTCTCCATTAAATATGGCTTCAGTCTGACCTTTTCTGATACCAACAGAAAACTTGATATGACTGATGGATACTAGATTCCATCAAGAGTTATATTCTAAGACATAATGGGAGGGCTGAATAAAGGAGACTCTAGTAGATTCTTTCTTAATTATATGCTACTGAACTTCAGCTGGAAGATTCTGGAAGAATGTTTACTACAGCTAGGTAGAGTAGGTCATAATATTCTTAAGCTAAATTTCTATGATCTCTTGATACATGATTTTCTCAAAGACAGTCTGAGTCATAGTAGTACAATTCTCCTTGTCCTTCATTTCAATAGAGAGCTTGAATCCTTTAGGTTTTCTGAGACAGTAGAGAATGGTTTTCTTTTGGATCTCAGGTGCTTCAGTTATCTCAGCATCAGGTATAGCTTCATTAATCAGCTGAGTCAGCATTTCTTCCTGCAGCTGGCTGTCACAAAGGGTTTGTGAATTATCAGAATCAGGTAAAGATGAGATAATGTCCTCAGCAAATAAAACAGATTTTTAGAAGCCATCTGAATAGTGATCAGCCCTTTGAGAGTGAGTGGAAGGTAGAGCTTTCTCCTTTTCAATTTGATTAGAGAGTGTAAATCAATTCTTGTCAGCAGCTGACTCTTTACCCTTACTATTTCCAGTAATTATCTGAGTAACTATCACACTAGCAGCCTCTTCTATCTTGCTATCTGAGTCATCCTCTTCTGTGCCACTCTTGAATCTGACATCACATATGCTGATAAAATTGACTACTGGTAATGAACTACTATCAGAGGAAACAAGGATGCTACCATCATTACAGAGTTTTACTGCTAATAGGATGATAGGAGGTATGAATCTCTGCTCAAAAACACACTTGATGATGATAATGTGAGGTTCATATTGATTCACATTGATCTTCAGGCTGCACTACATCACATGTCCATCAAAGTATTTGCCCATTCTATTTTAATGGATCTTTCCTTGGTCAATTAGCTCATCAATCTGAAAGTACTGAGGAAGCATATGAGACAAGTTGCTACAGCCCCAACAAGCATGAGGAGGGTGATCATATTGTGACATGCTTTCAGACCTAGATTAATATGGATCATCAGGGCCATACTGTGTCCTATAATAGGAAACATTTGTGAGATCTCAAGCAGAATTAATAGATCCTTGATTGGTGAGAATGTGCAGCACCATAGCCAGCTATTGCATATTTCCCTACTATTAAAACCTAGTAATAGCTAGTGACAGTACATCCATCTGATTGATGAGAGACTCAAGTAGGCTGTCATTTAAATTCCTTAAAGCTAAATTAGAAGAAGCAGATAGCACAGAAGGAGCTACTTAAGGTCTCAGCATAACTAAGGTGGGTGGATTGAAGATAGGCTGAGCAGGAGGCAGTTAAGTGGGCAGCATTATATGAGAACCCAGGTTAGGTGTGATTATTCAGGCCATCTTTTCCTTAACTTCCTGAGATTCAGCTGTGGCTTCACAAACCTTTGAAATCTTTCACTCAGATGGGTTGTTTTGATCAAACCTAGCCTTATGAAAAGCCTTCTCATAAACTTCATCAGACAGGCCTTATAAGAACAACTGGCAGGCAAGAGATTCCTAGATTTCATTTCAGCTAATCAGTGGCTCAGTAATGACATGGAATTAGCAGCAGAAAGTGAGAATATCTCAACTGGAAGATCATTTGAAACTAAACAGGGCATTCAGATAGATTTAGTTGTATATCTATTAATGAGCATCATCCTGCTAGAACTCTGATACTAACCTGGTCTTGACTTTCATCTAGATTTGCAGGTCCTTTATTAGCTGATCCACATGACCTTGTAGTTCTATAGAGTAATAGTTGTGCAACATCATCAAGGCTTCATCCTCAGAAACATGGTGCAGCTTCAGCACAGCATCAAACTGGTTGATAAACTGAGTAATATCCTTCCCATCAAAAGAGAGAGCTCCAAGGGATTCAGGAATCAGTATGGACATGACAAGCCACTAATAAATCATTCCACTTTCAGGAGGCAAGGCACTACTAGACATAGGCAGGCCTGATGAGAAATTAGTAGAGCTGAACATCTTCTCACTGTTGATTTTGATTTTTAGTGGTAGAGTTGGTGCTTTTCCTGACTGAGTTTAATAATGTGTGATGGAGTCTGACCAAGCATGCTTAGAAGGTATATATTGATGGAGAAATGAATAGACAAGTAGCTCTCATTTATAAATGAGAAATAGATTAATAATAGTAGCAATATCTATATCTTTTTGCAGGTAGAGATTCAGAGACTTCAGGAAGAGAAGGAACTGCAAGATCTGCTATAGATTTTTCTTCTCACTAGAGTCTACATTTGTTGAGGAACAGCTTGATGAATTCAATAGTTCAGTGAGTCCATTCTTTGAAGTTTTCTTCTAGCAGTATTGCCATTGGTGCAGCCATAAGGCTGCAGGCCCACTCCAACCAAATGGGCCTATCACAAATTGAAATAAGAGAATTGTATTGAGCAACACACTCAACAAAAGAAAAGGAAAAAGAGGAAAGAAACTTAGTATAGTTATTTATATCAATACTGCCATCTGTTCATCCATTCATAATTTCTGATCATGTGCACTAATGAAGCAGGAACAGGGTGTGTGCATCAGATAGCACTGAACAGAGCAGTAGTGAACACAAGAAAAGAATTGATATTGATGTTGAAGCAGAGGAATGTATTGGTAATCTATAGTATAAAACAACACAGTAATAGAATAATAAGACAACACAAAAGAAAACAAAAGATCTATCTCAAAGAAGCACACACTGGCAAGAGAGATTCATGAACAAACAGATGAAGTTTCACAATGAAAGGAAAATATCTATCTTCATAGCTGTACTTGGTAGCAAAAAGCCTTGGCAAAAAATTAATTCAATCTAACAGCAGATCCCTACCACACTATCATTGTAAAGATCAGTTGGACTCAATACCTCTAATTTAAAAACTGACACTTACTGTGAAGATCATCTAGCTGCCTATCATCATAGTCCCCTGGAGAATAGCTGAGGAAGGAGATCTGATTAGTTTCATCATCTGGGTTAAAAATCATGATAGTGATACTACCCACATTATTTATCTGTTGTGCTAACTGAGTCACATTTTCATAGGGACAGCCTAGAATGCACTTATGGGAACCATACTCTAGAATGAAGAAGGTTTGAGGCATAAATATAGATTTAATATGAATCAGAACATCCTTATAGATTCCAATGATATCACTGTGCTGACTATTAGTACTAAGAATTAGTTTGAGAGTGTCTTTCTAGATGATCAGGCTGAGACTCAAGACAGTGCTCTTCATCATACAGTTGATCTCTACTCTATCATTAAATATAGCTTTGATTCAACCCTTTCCAATATCAACAGAAAACTTGATATGACCAATGGACACTAGATTCCACTGAGGATCATATTCCAAGATGTGGTAAGAGAGCTGAACAAAGAAGACTCTAGCAGATTCTTCCTCAATTATATGCTATTAAACTTCAGCTGAAAGATTCTAGAAGAATGTCTGCTGTAGCTGGGCAGAGCAGGCTATAATATCCTTAAGCTAAATTCTGATGATCTCTTAACATATGATTTTCTTAAAGACTGTCTGGGTCATAGCAGCACAGTTCTTCTTGTCTCTCATTTTAGCAGATAGTTTCAGCCCTTTAGACTTTCTGGAACAGCAGAGGATGGTTTTCTTCTGGATTTTAGGCACTTTAGCTATCTTAATGTTAGGTATAGATTCATCAATTAGCTGAGTTAGCATCTCTTCTTGTAACTAGCCATTATGAAGGGTTTGCAAATCATCAGAATTAGGTAAAGATAAGATAATATCCTCAACAAATGAAACTGATTTTTAGGAGCCATCCAAATAGCAGCCAGCCCTTCAAGAGTAGGTAGAAAATAGGGCTTTCTCTTTTTTAATTTAGTTAGAGAGTATGAATTGATTCTTATCAGCAGCTAACTTTTTATTTTTACTATTCTCTGTAGCAGCCTGAGCAGCTATCATACTAGCAACCTCTTCTACTTCACTGTCCAAGTTACCTTCTTCTGCACTACTTTCAAACCTAACATCATATATACTAATAAAATTGACTGCAGGTAATAAGCTACTATCAGAGGAAATAAGGATGCTGCTATCATTGCAAAGTTTTACTACTAATAGGATAATAGGAGGCACAGATCTCTACTCAAAAGCATACTTGATAATAATGATATATGATTCATACTGATTTATATTAATCTTTGAGTCACACTACATTACATGTCTGTCAAAGTATTCATTCATTCTATTTTAATGGATTTTTCCCTGATCAATCAGCTCATCAATCTGGAGGCACTGAGAAAGTATATGAGATAAGTTGCTGCAGCCCCAACAAGTACAAGAAGAGTAATCATATTATGACATGCTTTTAGATTTAGATTAATATGAACTACTAGGGCCACACTGCATCTCATAATAGAAAATATTCATAAGATCTCAAGCAGGATTAATAGATTCCTGATTAGTGAGAACACATGACATCACAGCTGATTATTGCATATTTTCCTACTGTTGAAAATCTATAATGACCAGCAACAGCACATTCATCTAGTTGATAAGAGATTCAAGCAAGCTGTCATTTGAATTCCTTGAAGCTGAATCAGAAGAAGCAGACAGTACAGAGAGAGCCACTTGAGGTCTTAGCACAGTCAGGATAGGTAAATTGAAGATAGATTGAGTAGGAGACAGCTGAGTGGGTAGCATCATATAAGAACCCAGATCAGGTATGATCATCTGAGCCATTTTTTTCTTGACTTCCTGAGATTCCACTGTAGCTTCACAAACCTTTGAAATTTTCCACTCAGATGAGTTGTTTTGATTAAATCTAGCCTTGCAAAAAGCCTTCTCACAAACCTCATCAGGTAAACCTTATAAGAATAATTAGCAGGTAAGAGATTTCTAGATCTCATTTCAGCTGATCAGTAGCTTAGTGATAGCACAAAATTAACAGCAGAAAGTAAGAATGTCTCAGCTGGAAGATCATTTGAAACTAGACAGGGCATTTAAATAGATCTGATTGTACATTTACTGATGAGTATCATTCTATCAGAACTCTAACACTAATCTTGCTTTGACTTTGATCTAGATTTGTAGGTTCTTTATCAACCAATTCACATGACCCTGCAGTTCCATAGAGTAATAATTATGTAGTATTACTAAGGTTTTATTCTCAGGAACATGATGCAGCTTCAGCACAGCATTAAACTGATTAACAAACTGAGTGACATCTTTCCCATCAAAAGAGGGGGCTTCAAGAGATCCAGAAACTGATATGAGTATGATAAGTCACTAATAAATCATTCCACTTTTAGAAGGCAAGGCACTACTAGGTGTAGGCAGGCCTGACAAGGAATTGGTAGAGCTGAACATCTTCTCACTGTTGATCTTAATTTTTAGTGGTAGAGCTGATGCTTTTCCTGATTGAGTTTAATAATGAGTGATGGAATCTGACTGAGCATGCTTAGAAGATATATATTAATAGAGAAATGAGTAGATAAATGATTTACATTCACAAATAAGAAATATATTAATAATGGTGGTAATATCTGTGTCCTTCTGCAGGTAGAGATTCAGAAACTCAAGAAAAAAAAGGAATTGCAAGATCTACTGCAGATTTTTCTTCTCACAAGAGTCTGCATTTATTGAGGAATGGCTTGATGATTTTAATAGTTTAGTAGGTCCATTCTTCAAAGTTTTCTTCTGGCAGTATTACCATTGGTGTAGCCATAAAGCTGCAGGCCCACTCCAACTAAATGGGCCTATCATAAACTAAAATAAGAGAATTGCATTGAGCAGCACACTCAACAAAAGAAAAGAAAAAAGAGGAAAGAAACTTAGCATAGCTATTTATATCAACACTGCCATCTATTCATTCATTCATGTTTCTAATTGTGTGCATTAATGAAGTAGGGATGGAGTGTGTGCACACATCAGATGGTACTAAACAGGGCAGTAGCAAACATAAGAAAAGAATTGATATCAATGTCAAAGTAGAGAAATGTATTGGCAATCTATAGTACAAAATAACACAGTAATAGAATGATAAGGTAACACACAAAAAGAAACAAAAGATCTATCTCAAAGAAGCATATACATGCATGAGAAAACCATAAACAAACAGATGAAGTCTCATAATAAAAGGAAAATATCTATCTTCATGGCTGTGCTCAGCAGTAAAAAGTCTTGGCAAAAAATTGATCCAACTCAATGGTGGATCTCCACCACACTATGATTAATACTACAAGGAGAAGTATTTTGTAGTTAAAAACTGAGTCATACTACACTTGAAAAACATCAATATATTATACTCAAGTCTGAAGCTAAATCATTATCAACTCAGCCCTTTCAAAATTATTAATAAGTGGAGAAAACAGACATACAAACTGAAACTTACATCACAATATAAAGATATACACCCCATTTTTCATGTCTCATTGCTTGAACTATATCATGTGTGGCACAGTAAAATCCCAGAGGCCAAATTGATGATAATAGATGAAGTTAAGAAGTTTGAGATTAAAGAGATTCTAGGGAAGTATGACTATTTCAACAGCTAGTAGTATCTTGTGTGCTGGAAAAATATAATAGAGGCAGAGAATTCCTGGGAGAACACAGAAAACCTTGAGAATGTGCAGGATTTAATTGATAAGTTTAATATGTAGTTTAGTCACAAGGTGATGAAGCTGAAATGCTGTCAATCTAAGTGATAACTAACCTATATATAGAAAGAAGAGAAGAGAAAGAATAAGTTTTTAAAAATTAAATCTTATTATTTCATACTAATATTAAAAGCCCTGAGGGGTATAGTAGATAAAAAATAAACTGAAAAATATCAGAGAAAAACTAGAGTGTATATCACATCTAATCTAAGGGGGCAGGCTATTTTCATCAAAGTCAGAATCAATTAAATGCACTAAAATAGAATAATTATATTTACATAAAGAATTAGAGTAATATTAAATAACCCCTCTACCTTCTTCAACACTTTCTTATATTAAATAGCTACTTAGCTCTATCACTGCTGAATTCTGGGGAGCAGCTGCATTATACTAGTATACTCAGACTTATCTAATAGATTCTTAAAGTGATTTAATTACTTAGCTGCATTGATTAACTCTGTGGTGTCTGCATACACATTAATGAGAACCTACAGCATAATTAGTAATTGATTTTTTTCTTTTCAAATTAACTGTGGGAAAACTCATTATCTTGCAGTGATGATAGTACTACACACACTAAGAACAGCAAGTTACATGTAGATCCTCAGGAGGGTAATAAAATGCCTTTATATCAGTCTTGATAGTTAGATAGTGAATATATTTCCTGCACCATTTCAGTGAGTATAAACCCTCAGTGAACCTCTCTCAGTATTTATTCTCCTCCTTCTTAACTTTCTTCTTATTATTATTATTATTATCATTCTCATCCTCATCCTCCTCATTTTCATTCTTATCCTTATTATTACTATCATCCTCCAGGATTTATATAGTGAGCTGTATAAAATCTCCAGTCAACCAGATAGCAGACATCAGGATAATAGAGGTAGGAGTAGAACAGACTAGAGTAGTAAGAGGTATAGAGGCAAACAGACAACTAAGTATGTAGGGAGGAATAGTAGCAGCAGAAGACAGTGCAGAAGCATACATAGAAGAGGAACTATAAGAGAAGATAAAAGGAGAATCTTCACAGTAGGAGAGTATAGCTGAGAAGGAGCATAATGAAGTTTAAGAACCCTGAGGTGAGAAAGCACCATGCAGGAAGGTAATCAGCCCTGCAAGGGAGTTAAAAGAGGAGAGAGAGTCTGATAGCACACACCCTCCACATACATGTGATGATGTGGGAGTTTAGGGGGCTATTTCAAATTGATATTTTTTATTTTAGACTATTAAAGTACATCTATTAGTAATTTCTATGACATGGTATCTTGATGATATGAAAGAAGTAAAGAAAAATAATATATTATACTTAGATAATATCATGCAGCTGTAACATATAAAAAGTAAAATAATCATCTAACTACATAGATGTGCATCCAGGCTGGGTAATTCAAAAATAGAGCACAACTAGTGTGTAAAATATTCATAAACTAGTGGAAGACATTATAGATGCTCAGATAAGAGAATACTATACTAAAGTAAATAATAAGTAGGATGATAAATCAAATTGTAATGCTAATATTTAATGAAGAAAATAAAAGAATGTAGTAAAGTAGAGAGTATATATATTTATAGCTGTACATTAAATTACTCACCCATCATCATCCAGGCATCTAATCATGGAAAACAAACATTAACTACACTATACATTAAATTATCTAGCAATGAAATCACTGATTCCTGTAACATGATTGACCTGCAGAATATGAAACTATCTGACTGTAATAACTTAAATCTTCTATTAAGTATAATAGCTCAAACCTTTTATTAAGTATAACAATCTAAATCTTTTATAATATATAATAATCTGAATCTTCTATAATGTATATCATGCATCAGCCTGATTCTTCAGCTACAACATGGAAAATTCATAAATCCACTGGAGATCAGCTCCTAAAGGGGGGGGTAGTTATAATGTGCAAAGGAGATCACACATCACATATAGATTAACTACACCCTTGGACCTTGGATCTTGGACCTTGGGCCTGATAGTGTGCCTGATAGTGTGCCTGGCAATGTGCATGTAGTGCACACTTAGTAGCTAGTTATTAATATATATACTGTGCAGGTTTCTTATGAAAAGAACCAGCAAACAGTCCTATTACTATATGACTCCTACATTTAAAATATACATACATTTTTACCTGTCTATTTCTATCACACTGTTTAATGACTCATAGTCTACCTTTTCAAATCAAAAAGCCTTTATATTTGATGCTGGACATTATAATGAGCTGCATAAAATCTCTAGCCAACTAGATGGTAAATGTCAGAATAATGAGAGTAGAAGTAGAATGGACTGAGATAGTAGGAAATGTAGAAGTAAATAAACAACTGAGTATGCAAAGAGAGATGATAGTAGTAGAAGATGATGTAGAAGTGCATATAGAAGGAGAGCTATGAAAGAAGATAAAAGGAGAATCTCTATAATAAGAGAGTATAGCTGAGGAGGGGTGCAATGAAGTTTAAGAATCCTGGAGCAGGGAAGTACCACACAGAGGGGTAGCTGACCCTGCAAGGGGGTCAGAAGAGGAGAGAGAGCCTGATAGCACATACTCTCCACATACATGTGATGATGTGGGAGTTTGGGAGGCCATTTTGAATTGATATTTTTTTTTTTGTTTTGGACTACTAAAGTACACCTGTTAGTAATTTCTATGACATGGTATCTTGATAACATGAAAGAAGCAAAGAAAAGCAGTATATTATGCTCAGATAATATCATGTAGTTATAATATGTGAAAAGTAAAATAATCATCTAACTGTGTGGACATGCATCCAGGCTAGGTAATCTAAAAATAGAGTGTAACTGGTGTGCAAAGCATTCATAAACCAGTAAAAGACATTATAGATGCTCAGATAAGAGGATACTATACTAAAGTAGATAATGAGTAGGATGATAGATTAAATTGTAATACTAATATTCAATAAAGAAAATAAAAAAATGTAGTAAAGTAGAAAGTATATATATTCATAGCTGTATGCTAAATTATCTACCTATCATCACTCAGGCACCTGATCATGAAAAACAAACATTAACTACATTATATGCTAAATCACCTGGCAATGAAATTACTAATTCCTATAATATGATTAACCTATAAAATATAGAACTATCTAACTATAATGATCTAAACCTTCTATTAAGTGTAATGACCTGAATCTTCTATAACATATATTATATATCAGTCTGATTCTTTAGTTATGACATAGAAAATCTATGAATCTGCTAGAGGCCAGCTCCTAAAGAGGAGGATAATTATAATGTATAAAGAAGATTATATGTTACATGTAGATCAACTGCATCCTCAGACCTTGAATCTCAGATCTTGAGCCTGGCAGTGCACCTAACAGTGTGCCTGGCAATGCACATGTAGTGCACACTTAGTAGCTAGCTATTAATAT